>OX422207.1:3765000-4247500 GCA_949130495.1 Sambucus nigra | reverse complement strand
TAAAGAGTTGGGATGATTTTTTTTAGCATGGATTATCTGGAAAGAATTTTTATTATACAAAAAGGGATGACTTCTATTTATTTTGATGAATAGAGCGTTAGTGATTTATTTTGGTTATTGTACCTAATTGGGAAAATTGGTGTACTTATCAGAACAAGTTTGAGATTTTTTTTCTCCTCTTTTGTTGTCATGGAATTTAAATGCCCTATTCCTTATATTTTATGGGGTTTTGTTAGTTCTACAGATGAGTAGCGCGCCGTTCGCTCTCCCAGGGCGGTCGAGGTGTTACAAAATGTGGGCATCTTGGTTAGCTGATGTTAAAATCGTCCGAGTTAAAGGGACGTGGTAATAGACGTATGGAATATATGTTTGTAAGACTAACATAACGAAGTAAAAGTAGTAGAGTGGATTAAATGTCATATGAGGGGCGATAATCCATACATAAGTGTGCAATTAAAATAGCACACCCTAATTTTGATTGGAAGGCTGTGAAAGCCATTTAAGAAGGGGTATTCCTTGAATAGAGTAGAATTTAATCATTATGAAGAACACTCGGAGCGGAGATGTTATTAGCCAAGTGTGAGAGAAACTTGCACATACAAAGAGTGATGGTGTTAGTATGGTATAAAAGATCCAAAAGTGCGCATCTTAGAGAAAAGAGCACGGGTCGAAACTTTCGGCATACACCAAGGAAGGAAGAGGAGTATTACGTGTCACTTAATGTGAGACATTTCAAGGAAAAATTGATGTTTAGCGGGATGTGGTGAGTAGTCTCTACATGCACCGCCCATAGATAGGGTTCGGTTGGAAGAGGAGAATAAACCATAGAATTTTGTGTTTATCGACAATTCCTGTAATAAAAAGAGGTCGGTAAAGTCAATAAAATTCTTGGATGGTTACCATCCTCAAAATAAGATGAAGGGTTCATCCAAACATGTGAATTAAGTCGCCCAAGAAGGAGGTGAGTGATATTCCTTTGGGGTAATTGACAATATTAACTAGTGTGCCACAGACTTCCATTGAAAGGAAGGACCGCGCCAATACATGGTCCAAAAGTATGAATTTCTGAATCGGGATGAGATTGGTGAATCCCACCTTTGATATGGGATTTCAAGAACCAGCGGAGATAAGGTTTTGTTTTGAGTAGGATGTATCACCCTTAGCCAGGGAAGAGGCGCACGGTGATTAAAGAAGCACTCGTACATGTTTGTTGCGTACGAGGTGCTTATTAAGGTTTTGGTGTGGAAGAACCTCGATTATTCTCCCTTCGTATGTTTAAAGGTGATTGGATAATTAGAATTTCGAATCGATCGAGAATAATCCGATAACTATGGTGGAATTTCACGACTGTTTTAGGCGAATAAGAGTGGTCAAATGTTCGTATGGTTTTTCTCAGAATGGGAGTTTTGTATTAAATAAATTCGAGTAGTTGTCATGTAGTGAGGTGCGACCTCCCAATGATAGTGAGATAATGGAAATTTATAATGTATAGGCGTGACCTATGCGAATTTTGTCGGTTAGGAGCACCCTGTGAAGTGTCTCCAATGAGAATGTTAATCAAGCTTGTTGTGAGGCGGGGGCTATAGTGATTAGGCACCTTACTATGTAGATAGTTTGCGTACTGAAAAGATATCCAGAATTGTTCTACTAGGTAGGCCTTATTTTCCAAATTTCGGGATGAAATTCCATTATTAGGGGGGAAGTAAGTAATACCTCCTATTTTTATGGCTTTTAAATTTAGGGATTTATTAAATTTAATTGAGATAAATTAATTTCATTTTAATCGGAAAAGTTGTTTTAAATATTTACTAGCGTGACGAGAGTTAGTAATTATTGGAAATTGTTGAATGTTACTGGATGAGTATAGTAATATATGAGATTTATTTTATAAAAATTGTCACGTGTGAATAAAATGACAATTATGGAAATTAAGTCGGGATGTGCCTGTGTCGTGTCAGGACTAAATTATTATTTTATAAAATGAATAAATTATAAGTTGCATGTATGGTCATTTTGAGTGCTCCAAAGTGTTCGGAAGGGCCGAGATAGTCAAAATAATGTACCCGGGGGTTTAGTTTGAGTCTCGGGGCATTTTTAGGCTTAATTAGTACCCCGAGAGAGCATTTTGGACATTTCGTAATTATGGATAATTAAACCCACGAATTTGCTAGGGTTATATCAGATGGTAAGTGTTGTCTTCTAGGATTAACATAACCAAAAACTAATGACGTCCATTGGAGAGGAAGAGGAGAAGCTTTCCGAGGAGTTCTAGGCCAAGAACTCCTCCGGTTCCACCGCCGTCACCGCCAAATGGTAGATCGCGCAAAGAGGATCTCAACCACACCAAATTCTTCCACAAATCAGAACTTTAAATTTCAGGCAAGTATCTATCTTGCTTTAATCAAGTTAATTCATCCTTTTTATTAGTCTAGGGTTGATTAGAATTAGTGTTCTTGAAAGAAAACATTAATTGGAGACAAAAATTACATGTTGTAGAGGTAAAAATTTATATTCTGGAAATCCATTTCACGTGTAGAGGTTGAACCACGAATTTCCATGGTGTTAATGATAAAAAATCTGGAACAGGAATGGAAGAAACTAAGTTAAAGAGAAATGTTGGGGTTCTTGAGATTTATATAAATTTTACCCTTTTATTTTGTTATAATTGATAAAAACTCGCATGTTTTATGTAGGATATTGTTTATATGGGCATACAACACTTGTACTATAAGTGGTTGGGAGTTTGGGACTAAAACATGATGATTTGAATGAGTTTGGGGTAAGGTTTACATAGATGGGTTTTCTGGAGTTTCGCCATAACTACTTGATCGGTCGATCGAGCCTAGAGCATCGATCGATCGATAGTTCGATCGATCGACCCCCTTTCATCGATCGATCGACCCCTCCTGGAAAACTGCATTTTTTCTCGTGTTAGCTTAATCCGATTTGATGCGTAGTAAAATCTTTATTAGAGCTGCTAGAACATAATGAAACACAAAAAGGACCAGTAGGGTCAAGATAAACCCTGTTATGTGGGACTTTAATGTGAAAGGGAAATGAAGGGTAAATGGAAGATATTCATACTTAGGAAAGCATACACGCGTTGATTAAATAATCAAAATGTCTAGGAAGTTAGAATAGAAGGTGAGTGAGGGCCTACTGAAATTGTACTTAGGTAAAGATAATATTTCGAGAGACGAGAAGTGAGTTTAGAATAACTTAATTACGAGAATAAAATGAACGATTCTGTTATACGAAATAATCAAGTAACATGTGTAATAACGGATAATATTAATTATGGGTTGTGAGCGCACCTAATTCTAAAATGTGGATGTGTGTGTGTGTGTGTGTATATATATATATATATATATATATGATTGTGTGATTGTGCATATATTATATCTATTTTAAAATCATACTCGGGCTACTTGTTATCACGGGAGCTTCTGCGGCGGGACGGTCTTATCTCGATGGGACCTTTATGGGGGATATTAACTCGTACCCTAGAACATAGGATTCCTTGGTATAGGCTATCTGATTGATAGTCAGACGATCCTAAGAGACGTGAGGATATGTGCTGACCTCTTAGTGAGATGGAACTATGCTTCGCCTCCATATGTTTGTATTTTTGTGTTAATACAGTTCGAGAGTGATTCCGAACTAGTATTTCCCTTAGTTGTGTGATAAGGGGACTTGATAGCAGAGTATGCCAGCACCATAGTTTTTATGTGGGGTGCCGTTAATATATATATATATATATATATATATATATATATATATATATATATATATATATATATATATATTATATAAGTGATTGGTATATATATACTTATATATGGAAACCTAACACCATAGATTTTATGTGGGGTGCTGTTTGTATATATATATTATACGAGTAATTAATATATATACGTATATCTATATGAGAACTTTATACTGTGCGTGAAAGAAGTTAAGCAATGTATAAATTTTTAATTTCACTATAAGTATTCAAAAACGATATAACGATACGGAGTTATTCTAATTAACGTAAGAAATCTTGAAGAGATAGAATTTCTAAAAGTGAATATCATAACCTTAATTTCACATGATAAGACTTATGGAGAATAAGTTAGAGAGAGATATGAGATTCATTAGTACGGTAGACGTGCATACTAGATGAGAGGTGAGAATTCTCAAGAGAGTTTCGCATACTAATATGATTGTTGCATTAGCCGGTAAGCATTTTAAATACTTGCTAAACTATTTTAAAATTGTTTTACAATCGGGCTCTAACCCGTTTGCTGTTATCTCTTCTCTCTTGTGTATATATATATATATATATATATATATATATATATATATATATATATATATATATATTACAGGTGCCCAGGCACAGTGGCGTCATGCTTAGGATTCTTTAGATGGAACGTGATGTAGCTTTTGTAAGAGTTGCAGGCCATTTCTTAGACGATTTCATTGTTGACTCCACTTCTAGTTCAGTTTTATCCAGTGGGGCATGTGCTGCCCTTTTCCATTATTCAGTTGGTTTTGTCTGAGATTGTAATTCTTTTACTTTCAGTATCTTTACTTCAGGATTTATTACTGTCAGGATGTTTTCCTTTAGTGTTTTAAAGTTGGGACTTGTTATTGATGGTTAAACTCTTGAATGTTCATTTTTACTCTTATACTTAATGTGTGACTCTTAAAATGTTAATGGTCAACGGTTCTACAAATTGAATTAATAAAATGGAAATAAGGTTTTAAATGGTTTTGACACTTAACTTAATTAATCAGGGTGTTTGAATTTGAAAATTTTAATTTGCGACAGTGATGCTAAGAATGAACCAACTGTTCACCTTGATTTTAATTTAATAAAGGATTGATCGCCCGGTATTTAATTAGGCGGGGTGCTACAGGTCGTAGGTCTAGACTCTATGAGTTGGAAGACCAATCTTTGTCAGCACCATAGCTCCTAAACCATACGCAAGAATGAATTTATTTTCTCCTGTTGGGGTTCGTTTTGTCATCCTATAGGCCCATAGGACAACATACACCTCTTCGATTCTTATGCCTTTAGCATCCTCCAAATTTTTCTTGATTCCATCAATAATTGCCCTATTCGTCACCTTAATCTAACCATTGGCCCGAGGTTGGTCGAGAGTTAAGAAGAACTGTTTTAAGCCAACCTTCTTACAATACTTCTTTAAGGGTATGTTCTTAAATTTATTCCCATTGTCTAAGATGAAAGTATTGGGTAGGCCGTACCAACAGATGATGTTCTTCTAAATAAATTAGAAGGTCTTCTTCTCCTTTATGGTGATCATAGCCTTGGCTTCCACCCACTTGGAAAAGTACTATATCGCCACAATCAGATACCTGTAGTTGCCCACGACCCTTGGCAATGGTCCCACTGGGTCAATTCCCCATACTGCAAATGGCCACGGGGAGGTAATAGACATTAAAGGTTGATGAGGCTGATGAGGGATAATGCTAAATCTTTGGCATTTGTTACATTTCTTGACATAACCGGCTACATCTTTGGCCAAGTTCGACCCTCAATACCCCTGAGTAATGATCCTCTTAGACAACGATCTTCCTCCTATATGATTGGAGTAAAGATCCTTTTTGAACATCCTTTAAAATATACTCCACCTCGGTCGGATGGACACATCGGAGTAGGGGTAGGAGGAATCCTTTCTTCTATAGAATGTCCCCTAAGATAGAGAACTTCACAGATTTATACCTCAGTTTCCTCCTCTCGGCCTTGGAATCAGGTAGCTCACCATATCTGATGTATTGAATGAGTGGATTCATCCAAAAAGGTTCCAAATCTAGGTTGAAGTAAAATTCCAGTTTAGTGTCGTCCTCTTCCACTGCAGGCCGATGAAGTTTCTCCATTGGAACCGACCTTCTGATCTCAGTTCTTATAGCTGAAGTTAATCTTTCCAATGCATCGGCTCGGTTGTTGTCTAGCCGAGGTATCTTTTTAATCTTGATCTCTCCAAAGTTTTTGGTCATCTTCCTTACCCTTGCCAGGTATTTGGCCATTATGTCGTCCTTTGCCTCATATATGCCCAAAATCTGGATCAACACCAATTGGGAATCACTGTGGACTCAAAGTTGGCCGACATTAAGTTCTTTAGCAAGGGAGAGTCCAGCCAGGAGTGCCTCATACTCAGATTCATTATTTGAGGGTTTGAAGTCGAGCCTCAGAGCGTACTCGATACCTGTCCCATCTGGGGCCAACACTATCAGGTCAGCACCACTTCCACTTTTACAAGAGGACCCTTCTACAAATAAGCTCCATATGGTTCCTCCCTCTGAGAAATTTTCTTCTTAGATGACTCCACTTTTCATAAAAAAAATTATTTGTGTCGGCCATGACAAGACTTGTAACCCTTATCTCGGCCTGAACTGGGCCCTCGTACTCTTTCTCGTGCTCTGGCTCTGGCACTGGAATAGTCAAATACTCATCTTTGGCATCATCCCAGGTGAACTCGGCCATAAAATCTGCTAGAGCCCCCCCCCCCCTTTGATCGATGTACTAGGCTAATATACTATGTCGTTTTCTCCCAATTCAATAGACCAAGCCATTAACCTACCCAATTTCTCAGGTTTATGGATGACTTACCTAAGGGGGCAGTAAGTCAGAACAACCATCGTAGGAGACTAAAAATAGGGCTTTATCTTTCTTGAGGCATGGATGAGAGTATAAGCTAGTTTTTTCATTTTAGGATATCTCTGCTCGGCCCCTTGAAGGGCCTTACTGTTGAAGTAGACTAACTTCTGTATCCCACTGTCGTCTCGTATAATGGATGCACTGATGGCTCAATCAAACACTGCCTGATATAGATATATCTTCTCTCCTTGAACCAGCAAAGATAACAAAAGAGGAGAGTCGAGGTACTTCAACTCTTGAAAGGCTCTCCCACACTCTCTGTCCCATTCAAAAGGCATTTGTCTGTTTCACTTGAGACGAACCTGTTCAATGCGAAGACTCATCTTGGTAATCTCTGAACCTCTTTGATTTTCTTAGTAGTCTTCATCTCCACTAGGTCTTTAATCTTCTCGGGGTTGGCCTCAATCCCCCACTGATTCATAATGAAACCCAAAAACTTACTTGCCCCCACTACGAAGTCACACTTGGTGGGGTTAAGTTTCACTTTATACTCATCCATGGTGTTAAAATTTTGCTCAAGGTCGGCCACATGAGTGTCGACCTTGAGAATCTTCATCAACATATCATCAACATAAACCTCCATGGACTTTCCAATATGGTCTTCGAATATCTTGTCCACTAACCTCTAATACGTGGCCCCAACATTCTTCAAACCGAATGGCATAACCTTTTAACAATAGGTCCCTTTATCTGTAATGAAGGAGGTCTTCTCAGCATCAAACAAGTCCATAAAAATTTAGTTATAGCCTGAGCAGGCATCCATGAAGCTCATCTACTCGTGACCTGCGGTTGCGTCTACCATCTGATCTATCTTTAGTAGAGGGAATCTGTCTTTGTGGAATTCTTTATTTAGATCCATGAAGTCAACACACATTATCTACTTGCCATTAGAAAAGGCACGATGATCGTGTTTGATATCCACTTTTGATATATGACCTCCCTGATGAACTCTTCCTTTTCAAGCTTCCTAACCTCATCCTGGATGACCTCATACTTCTCTATGGAGTATATCCTCCATCTCTGCTTGACGGGTTTTGCATCCTCGTCCATATTCCACTTGTGGCATCGGATTTTTGGATCAATTCTTAGCATGTCTTCATGGCTCCATGCGAAGATTCTCTATCTCCTTGAGTAGATTTATCAGCTCATCTTTGACCTCTCTCTTTAGGGCCTTACCGATCTGATGGTTTTTTCTAGCTCGTCCTCATTGAGGATGATGGATTTTACCTATTCCACAGCTTCGCCCTTATTTAATTTCATCTCGTCCCTAGGATCGAGAGTATTAATATTGTAGATCATTGTTTCTCTTTTATGATCTTCCCTCTCCTCAACTGATTTGAAGTAGCATTCGTTTGCCATCATCTAATCACCTTGAACTTCCCCTTCTCATAAGGAGTTGGGAATTTTATCATCTGGTGTACAGTTAAGGGCACGAACTCAAATTCCTTGAGGGCTACCCATCCCAAGATAATGTTGTAAGATGAGTAGACATTTTCATCCATGACAAAGAAGTTAATTTTCTTAGTGAGTCTCTTCGGCCAGGCATCTCCAATCATAACGTCCATCTCATACATTCCCAAAGGGTGGTCCTCCTCACCGCAGAAGCCTACCAGAGGATGATGATAGGGAACGAGTCTCTTCTTTCTAAGTCCCAAACCTTTGAAGCACGGCCAAAACATGACATTGGTCAAGCTCCCCCCATAGACCAGTATCATAGGCACATCAAATCCATGCATCCGAATTGAAATCACTATAGGGTCATCATGGGGGGCTAATATCCCCTTGATATTAAGACTTGAAATACCCACAACTAGGGTATCCATATCTATCTTATTTCTATTTTCCACCTTTGAGTCTTTCTCAGTAGATTCATTACCTCGGCTTTAGAATTGATTTAGCCTCGTCTACATGTTCTTTTCGATCAGCCACCTCCGTTCCTCCCCCAGTGTTTTGTCCACAAATCATCTTTAAGTCACTGGAGATCGTGTGAAGACGACCTTTTGGGGTAACATCCTTCGAAGGAAGATCGAGGTCGAGCTCATCATTATCATCTAAGGCATTGTAATCTTTGTTTGATGGTTCATCCTCTTTTCACGTGTCGGCCCTTTTCATCCTGGGGTCGTCTCGGCCTCCCCTATAATTGCCCTTATCCACGTATTTTCTCAACTCATTAGACTTCAGCATCTTCTCAATTTCATCCTCGAGAGCAAAATATCTCTCAGTGGTGTGCCCATGGTCTTGGTGGAATTTGCACCATAAGTTCTTGTTCCTCTTGTGAGGGGAGATTTCAACTTTTTTGGCCACCTCAGTGACCGTTAGTTCTTAATCTCATTAAGAATATGCTCTGAGCTGACTGTCATTGGGGTGTAGTCAGCTAACTTATCATCCAACGACCTCTTCTTTCTATCCTTCCCCTTGAATGTCTGGAACTTAACTACGCTACTAGTTCCCTTCTCCTTATCTCCTTTTGCATCCATGGCCTCCTCCGCATTCATGACCCTACCGACCATAGCCTGAAGTTTATCCATGGACTTTGGAGGATCTTCGAACATATTTTATAGGAGCTTTCCTTTTTGTAGACCTCCCATCAGGGTTGTTATTGCTATGCTCTCCTCATAATGTTCAACCTATAGACTTTCATTATTGAAGCGAGCAATGTACTCTCTCAGAGTCTCGTCTTTGCTTTGCTTGACATATAGTAAGTGGGTTATCTTCTTCCTCGGCTTCACCCCAAAGCATAAGTTATGTATAAATCTCTCCGCCAACTATTTGAAATTCTCAATTAAGTTTTTAGGAAGATAGGCGAACCACACATGGTCAACTCCCGTCAAATTAATGGAAAAAGCATGACATCTCATCTCGTCTGAGACCAGGTATATCTCGGCCATGAACTGGTACATCTCCACATTATGGACATGATTAATTCTCCCATCATACTTTGGGGTGACCACTGGTGGCTTGAACTTGGTCGATGTTGGATAGCTTACGATCTTTAACACAAAGAGGGAGCCCTCGGTATATCCCCTCTGCAGAGGGTCTTGACTCTTCATAATGTCCTATATCTTGTCCTCCAATCTCTATATAGATTAATTCCAAGGCCTCTCGGCCATAATAATTATCTCTCTCCCGATTGGGATTATATTATCCCTAACCCCTTCTCTGTTGGTTGGATGAACTGAGGGTTCTCAACCAGTCATCCTGTGTCGACTGTTAACCTCCATTTATTCCTCATCTCAGCCTCTATAGGGTCTGTGGTCGTCGCATCTTTTATTTCTTCTGAACCCAACAATAATCCTGGATCAGGAAAGACGATTTCTCAAGTCCTCTTGTGGGTCGAGCCTCTCAAAGGCCGCCCCTTGCTCAATCTGTGTAAAACAAATACCCTTGGTCTATAATCTCGGCATGGCCTACCTTCTCGGCTCGACCTACACTCTCGATCCATGCTCTGATTCATTGGATGGGCAATACCTTAGATATCTGGTAAGTTTCCTAGTATTCCTTATTGTTCTCATGCTCAATATGGTCGTCTCCAACCAAATCATCACGAAGTTCTTGACCTTGCCTCCCCATGCGTAAATGCCTAGGGTCAGCAACATCTCTCTGTATCTGATGAGGAGGAAGATCCTTGTGTGGTTCTTGGGGTGGTCCCATGGCTGGTAAATCTGGAACATCCTATCTGGCAGTCGGAGTTATAAACTCATCTTCAATGCCGACACGCCTAGCCAACAGATTTTGGCTGAATGCAGTGAGTTGGTCTTGTGTCTAGAATTGGCTGACGATAAGTGAGCGAAGAGCCACTACCACCTCAACCATTTATGACTTAGGTGGGGCTTGTCTGGAGCTAGGGACAACCCCTGGAAGTGGTAAAGCTGATGCCATTAAACTCAAGTGACCATAAACATTAGGTGTTGTATGAGGTAAATGGAAGTTGGAGAAAACTCAAACTAGAGCTCTTTCAATGGTGGTTCAAGACAAACTAAAGGTGGGGTTGGACTACCACAAGAGAATCCGGTGAAGAGTGAGCTAGAATATGAACGAGATTATGATCTACGTTTCTCACAGACGACGCCAAAGTGATGATGCTTGCAATAATAACACCAAGTTAAGGTGAATTATAAGCTCAATATTAGACAATCAATTATGTAATAACACAGTAAATAAAGAGAAGAGTTGAGTATAAGAGGATGAACACAATGATGTAAGTGGTTCAGCCAATTAGGCCTACTCCACTGTGCGGGTGAGTGTAAGTACACTATCAAAATAGAGCTCTAATGGACTAGTTTACAACACTTAAGCTTTCTCTCTTTTCTATATACAAATGGATAAAGTTTAGCTAGGGTTTTTATATTGTGATCCCTTCTCATGAAGAAGGTAAAGGGTATATATAGTGCTAGGGGGGTATAGTGCGCCCCCAAGTATGTCCTCTCACAAGTCCCCAATTAAGTTTTGACACATGCCCCATAGAATATTCAAGTAATGATAAGGTAAATATCCTCCACGTGCGTGGATATGTTGTTATAACGATTTTATCCGCGTAGGGGTTGTAGCCCACGCGCACAATCCCACGCGTGATCAATTCCATGTGACTTAGTAGATGATAACATACCTTTGAGAGATGAGATGTCATCCTGGACGAGTACGAGACCTCCAGGGTGCTATTGGGTTGCATGCCGACAGCTCTCAAGTATAGTCTTGGCTGACTTATATCAGGCCGAGATGAGAATTAACCAAGGTCTGAGGATATGTCGGCTTTCCATAGGCAGACGAGATAAGGCATCAGGTCCAACAAGGTGGTGCGATCTCGGTCGAGTATGGGATGAGACTGATGAGCGTATCAGGATGGCTCAAGTGAGCATGTTTTGTGAGGTCGGATAGGGCTGAGACTGGGTTTCATATCAACATATCAGTAATGTTTATGCATTCAATAGCCCTTATACCCATTCGAGAGTCATTACCCCTATACTGAGATCTCTTGAATTGTCCCATTTGGATAGTTTGGGACAACATAGTTTCTGTATAAGTATCCTTAGTGGCTTAAACTTGTTACTTTTGGTGGAAGTTTTGTTATCATCTCTTAATGTTCTATGGTTACATACTAAATGATGCGCTGTTAAGTGTTATTTCAATTGACCAATTGAAATAACACTTACACTTGCGAATCTATGTCATGTACTTAGAGAACTATAGGGATATGCTGCTGAATTTTCCTCAAATTGATACAATGTGCATGAACTGCTAAGTATAATACCAAAATATGCGGTCTTGAATGGGATAGGAACACTCACCCTTTAGAGAGATGGAGGAAATATGAAATCTTAAGTGTGTGTATTCTGAAATTAATATTTTTTTATTGACATTGGTATTCTGAAATTAAAATTTGTATATTGAAATTTGTAATTGGTATAAATTGATATATTGTGGTAAATGGTATAAATTGGTAATTGGTATAAATTGATTGATAGTGGGTTTACCCTTATAACTCTCGCTCTCTCAAATTGCAGCAGCGACGACCCCCTTTCCTCTTCCTCACATATTTCGGCGACCATCTCTCTCTCTCTCTCTCTCTCTCTATATATATATATATATATATATATATATATATATATATATATATATATATACTATACACATGTATATGTTTGTGCTCATAAATTGTTATAGAATACATGCATGCACGCACCACGAAAGCAAGTGTTATATAACAAGTAATGAGGGTGAAAAGTAATAAGTAATTGTATAAAAGTTGATTTAGAGTAAATTTACACCTGCTTAGATAGTAGTAACGAGAACCGTAATAGATAGTTGTGACACCGGGTGATCAATCCTTTATAAAAATAAAATAGGAATCTCATTTGGTTCATTCTTATCATCAGTGTCGAAAACATTTTAAATTAATAACCACCTACATTTTAAATAAACCGATGCCAAATTTCATCTTTCATTAAACAACTACATGCAAAAATAAATACAATAACAAGACCATCCACGCAGTAATAAAAATTTGAATCAATCACAAGATAAATAACTGAATAAATAATACCGAATAAACCTTCGGTTCCCGATACAAAAATCGAACTATGAATCTAATGAATAAAACTGAATAAAAAAAGACATAGTCTGATAAAACATAATAAATGAAACGGCTCGAGAGGCAAACGCCCAAATAGAATACTGGATAATAAATCCTACTCTAGGACTGAATGATTGAAGCGTCAACAATAATCCTGTAAGCCTCCACAAGTGCTGCAGCTACGCATCCCTGAAAAGAATCCTCAAATTTGGCGTCCTTGTGGATGGACACCTTAAAGGTTTTGGAAAATAGATTTGATATGGGTCAGAGCCCAAGAAAATCATTTCAAATTTTTTTTGCAAGTATTTAAATTATAGTTTAAATCAGTTATTAGATACACATGTTAGTTCAACGTACACTCCCTTGAGTTCCTTACCTCTTAACTAATGTGCACGCCGAATAAATGACCCGAGATTTGAGGTAAGGAACTCAAGGGAGTGTAAACCTCAAGGTGAGGAACAAATGAACCGAGATACTAATATGCATGCCGAACAAATGACAACGACTAAAGGTTTTGCATTTTTCTCCACAATTAACCCGTAATTTGGTTTATAACCCCAAATCCCAAAATTAGGCTAATGGGCCAAGTCCAAATGACCCGAACACCCCCGTATAAGCTCAGTTATGACGAAAATTGCCTCTAAATCCAAATACTAGGCACGAGTATACTATTTCGACCTTTTCAAAATCAACCGTGACCTCAAAATTACCATTCGAGTCATTCTACAATAATTTCCCATCTCGACCTCAAATAGTCCACCCACGACACTCGGTTGAGATATAACGTCATCACGTCGATATCGCTTGCTATGGCATAAAACAATTATTTACTATTTACTTAGTAATTTTCTACAACCATTAATCATTATCTCACCCGATTAATATTTTAATCAACATACAATAATTAATTCAATTAAATTACGGCACACGTGTAATTTTAAAATACCCGAATTAATTAAATCATAAATACTTTGAAATGTCGGGTGTTACATTCTCCCCCCCCACCCCCCCACCCCCAACAAAGGAATTTCGTCCTCAAAATTTGGATAAATCTGGTACTAACAGCTTCAGATATAACCTCACACAACATTCGCCTATTCCTAAAGTCGAAAATTATTCTGATGTTCCCGCTACACCTCTACTAACGGTATCCTTTAGTCTGAAGATATATACACTACCATTCAATCTAGTGACCAATCCTCTTTAGTCACCTTACTCTAAAATATTTCATCCTTTGGTTTACCAATTACCCTTGGTGACTACTCAACACATTACCATTTTGCCCAACACTTCCCACTATGACGGGTCTATATACTAACGGCTATAACGTTCTTCCAGCTAGGAGAAAACTCTAATATCTCTAGGTGACAACGCCCTTATTCAACTAATTTTATGTTTAACTCATACCTTTACCCATTCTCTGATTGTATTTCATACTAAAAATCCAACTAACTAGGGCACCCATATACCCTATATACAGCGCATAACTGCACAAATCAACTGAATGTAATAGACTTGTTTTAAAATAGGCCTTGCATACTTGGCATGAATATACAATAAGGTTATACTAAACCACCCTATAATCGCATCTTAATCATTCCCTAGGTTGCCCCACCGATCTACTTATGGTGTAAATGTTGTACAATGTTTTCTCACATCAACACTATACGACTATACGACCTTAAATCGAAATATAACTGTTAACTCATAGTTATAACTACATATACGTATAATAACTAAGGTACTAAACCCATATACTAAAGACTAAACATTTCCCAACTCTCGAAGTTCGCTAAGTTTCATGTGTGGGATGTATTGCAAAGCGAAATCCAAACAAGGACCCCCCGATACACTACTAAATAACATTATCGGTCGTTGAGATCCGTTAGGCCCTCAGTGCATAACCTATACCTCCAAATCCCAGTCTCATGACATAACAAGTCTACTCGTCCACTCTCATGTCACTAGAGGAGGTATATAACATGACTCTCTTACTATCACTAAGTTCTTAGCGCTATATAAATAACGAACTATATCTCTCCACTCGACAATGAACACAATGCACCCTTAATCACATCAGTAAAAAGTCCCTACACATTGGGATCAAACGTAACAAGATAACATACTCACCGAAGTCTACGATACCGTATAATATATATGCGCAGGCTCAACTCTCTATCAGTTATTTCCTCATAAAATAATATATATCACCTTGGAATAACAAGCACGATAGTATTATCACACAATCTACTTCCGTTCAAACCCTCGATATCCAATCACTACACATGATCATAATAAACTCTAGTTTCCTAACTCTAAAAGGTAACAAATCATAACATGAAAATCCTCTTAGTGCCCACACCCGCTCCTCTACAAGAGACACCAAAGATCCCCATTACCCAACGGTAAATACACTCATAATAAAGTTAATACAACCAACATACCCACTAAATATGACTCACACTCGAATTTCAGTACTAACAATCATATATTGTGGCGCAACCATATCACCTGAACTAATCTTGTACACGTAAGGGGGAAACAAAAATATTATCTCCATTTTCCATCTGCCTCGCTTGATCGTCGGGTCCCTGAACGTAATTCTCACATCGGAACTGACCCATAATCTGCTGTAATGGTTGTACATCTAGGACTTCATCCTATGTTTGCCCCCTGCCTTGCTTTGGGCAATCCATTCTTTTATGTCCCACACACCCACTAGTGAAACATAGGCTAAAAAAATCTCCCTACCTCTGACCATGGCCTTGTTGGCCTCCCCCAATGTTCCTTTGGCCCTGACGGCCCTAAGGAATGTGCTTCTACTGCTATTGAAGACCCTGTTGGCCCTGTGTGAAACCCTGAATCTCAGGTTGGTAAATTCCTAGTCTAAACCTCTTGGCATCATCCCCCCACCGAGAATCCTTCCCCTGATGTCTAAACACCTATTGTTGCGGTGCCCCACTAGTACCTCTCCCTCCTACTCCAACTGCCTGACTAGATTCTCCCACTCTCTTGATTCCCTTCAGATAGAAGCGCTGATCATGGCAGTGAAGTAGTGCATCATTTAAAACGTCAGTATAAGTGGGTTGCCAATCAAATGTTGCCTGATCCTCCAGGTTAGTCCATCCACTAACTTTATCTTTTTCTTCCCTTCGTTTTTTACCTCGTCTGGTATAAAGTTAGCCAAACGAGTGAAATCTTCCTCGTACTCTGACACCATGAGATATAACTTCACTACATCAATGAACTTCTTCCTCCATCTGAACAGCTAATGGGAAGTATTTGCGGTCGAACTGCTCCCAAAACTCCACAATTGGCATCGTATCTCCGTCCTCTGCAGTGGTAACTAACTCCCACCACTATAATGATGCTCACACAAGCTTGAATGTGTGACACCTCACCTAATAAAATACTAGGTGATTAATCCTATACCAACTTAAAACAGGAGTCTCATATGGTTCATTCTCAGCATCACTGTCGAAGACCAGCTTAATTACTAATAACCTATTAGGTTGGTGTCAAACTTTTATTTAACTAATCTTTTTAACCAAACCATTAAAATAAATCAATCACAACGGTTTACATGCAACAACTGAAATGAAATAAAATAACAGAACACTCGATTTTGATATAATACTACCAAATCGAATGTCGCACTAAAAGGCGGTAAAATAATAAATGAATACAGTTGGGCTATCGGCCCGAGTGTTTTTACAGTACCTCCTATATAGATTACAAGGATAGAAGCTTCTACAGTAATCCTGTATGCATCCACAGCTGTTGAAGCAAACGTCTGACTCGAAGGAATCATCATCCAGGCATCCCTGTGTCTGGACACCTAATATATATACATATATAGCAAGAGAGAAAAAATAGAGAAACGGGTCAGAGCCCGAGTTTTGAAAATATTTTAGCAAGTGCTTAAATGCCATATTTTAAAATATGAAATCTCTCATATTTAAATTGGTATCGCACACTCATGAGATACACCTCACCCCTCTTCTAATAGTACGCACCTATCGCATACCTTTTAAAAAACCTAGTTAAGCTACTCTGCCTAACTAATTTATTTCACCCATCTTCTAAGATCCTCATATACCCGAGTGCTAAGGGCTAAACTTCTCCCCATTCCCAACATTGCACTACATTCGTGCATGGGGTGTCTCGCGAAGCGAAATCCAAACAAGGAACCCCCTCGATACACTACTACCTGGCAATGTTGATCGTCGAGATTCATTAGGCCCTCAGCACATAACGTGTGTATATATATATATATATATATATATATATATATATATATATATATTAACTCATATATGTGGATATATAGTTCTCACTAGAACCTATGATTCATATTCATATAAATTCGGTTATAAATCTACCGGAAGGGGAATAAATCTTATTCATTGTTTTTATTTTATACACGTTTACTTTATATGATATTTCATCTTCATACACAAGCAATATACTATACGCAATAAGTATAATTATACCTATCATAAGTATAATAACCATCCCTCCGAGCTATAACTCGAGGATGCAGTCTCATAGTGCTTATCCAAATCCGGGTTTACTCACTATACCACAGTACAAGTCAGACTCACTCATGATCATGGTAAAAATACACAATGGTGGAGGCGGTCATGTTCCCTATGCAAGTGGAGTACACACATCACACTCAGACACGGGATGATATGACCTGGGGATATACTCTCCCTGCTCCTCAAGCCAGGGTATTCACCCACATCGTGCAACCTCTTGGGATCGCACTAGATAAAATATATAATCTGGTTGTTCCAACCCTACGCCAAAGGAAAGCCCGTGGAACCAGCCTCTAAGATACAAACATACCAATCACACACAGATATATATGTATTTTCGTACCATATTATATATATATACTATAACAACGTCGTACATATATATACTATTTCACTTCTCAATAGATATGGCTATAACTGCCAAACTCTCATAGCGATAGCTAATTATCCCGAATGTTCCCATTCGTAACGGTATATAAGTATTCGCATACTTAATATACTAATCCAATAAGTATTACCTTACTTAATATATAATTCACACCTTAATCACTTCTAAGAATTTTAATATAAATCCGAATATACTAATTCGTGACAATTGATAAGTATACTAACTACTTATTTTAATTCCATAGGTATCACATCACCTATAATAATAGTCGTCAATAGACGTATAGGATAACCACTCAATTATCTTTAGCCCATATCCTAACCTACATCCTAATCACATCCTAGGATTTTCTCAAATGCAATCGGCCCATATTTATTCTAACCTCATAAATATATCTAAACGCACTTGCCAAATACTTCCCGTGAATGTTATTCATACATTCATTAAATCCATATCCCGAATTGTTCACCAAATTAACCCGAGGTTACCTCTTTCGATCCAAGGTTTACTCACCCTTAATACCATTATCTAGGGGTCCTAATACCACTTCTAGAATCCCCTAAAATAATCTCCAAATATCAAGTTTGATTTCTAACTAACGATTTCGATCTCGAACAACCTTCTGTAGAAAAATCATTTTAAATCCAAAAAAAATCAGAAAAGTACGCGGTCAGTGCCCAGGCGACCGTATCGAAAAGATCTACAAATTTCATTTTTTTGACCAAGAGCTTAATCGATTCACTTCTAGGACGAATCGATTCGGAAATGACGTTGTCTTACTACTCATCATCTTCGTCAATCCTTATTTTTCCCAACACTCATCCAACCCCATTTCCATGGATCTTAACATCACCCAACAACAATATAAACATATCCACACTACGAATTACCCAACACAACAATTTATTTGGGGATTTAACTAATTAAACCAAGAGAATCAACCATTTTCTTAATTAAACCCTAAATTTCATTGCTTCCAATTTCTCACCATAATTTACACCATTAACATGAATTTAAGCTTAGAATTCATCTACTATCATCATCACAATAAATACTTATGAAAACTTCTCCCCAAAACCCATTTATACAATAATCCCTAAACCCAAAAATCATATAGTTTTACACACCAACTACAATAAGAGAAATAAACACACTAAATCATTAAAGAAAGTTAAACACTTGCCTCGTTGGATAAAATTCGGTGACCTCGAGTCGAATCCCGCGGAGTTTGGCCGGAAATCCCCTTTTCTCTCCTCTTTTCTCTCTTCCTTTCTTTCCTTCTTCTTTTCTCTATTTTCTTCTCATTTCTCTCACTCTCTCTTGCCTTATAAGAGAAGAAAAGGGGTTTATCCCTATTAAACCCAAAAATGACTCGTTTACTCAATTACGAGTCCCTACTAGTCCAAAAATCCCCGAAACCCAAACACTACCCCCGGGTACTCTATACTGACTATCTCGGCCATTCCAAAACCAACCGCGCACTTTAAATATTCATTCGAGTCACTTAACTACAATTCACTAATTAAACCCAACACATCTCAATACGTTTTTCTTCAATTAAAATATTATACTCTGTAGCTTTACCCACTCCGACATGTAATTAAAATAATCCAACTCACTTAATTAGTCTCAAAAGTAAATGAAACACACCTCTGAAATCGTCTAACCCTCATAATTTCAAAAAATTATTATTCCGAGAAATTCCTCAAATTTCCAATTTACACCTATTTATGGAATTTAATTATCCCCAAAAGTACGGGGTGTTACAGAACGTAGTCAACATTTTCTTCTGAACATCACTACACTCAATCATTCGAAGATGGCGATGTAAGTCCTTCTTCCATTGGCACGCTACAATCACATCTGAGCTCCCCTGAAACTCCGGTGGGTGGACTTTCTAGAAAGTCTCACTAACTCTGTGCCAAATAGACGGCCCCGGTTGGGCCTCGATAATAGGAGCCACTGGCGAATGTGGCCAGGCCTACAAAAAGTGGAATTCTATAGCAGTCATAACTGCATTGATTGCATTTGCCACTATCTCTGCCACTTGTGTGGCTGTCATCGTCCCATGTCGCGACTGTGGTTGCGGTACCTGTGGTTCCTGTTGAGCCTCCCTCTCTTCACCAATCATCATCGCTGCTCTAGCTGGTCATTCGCTCTTAGGTTTCATATCAAATTAGATCAAAATGTATGAGTTCACCATCAAATACAAAATAATTGGAAGAAGAACATAAATGCGCATACATAAGGAGGAATACAACAATCCTACAATAAGGCTCTATATCAAAAAATGCTAAGATGAAACGTAAAAATCTGTACAGATCCTAAGGAAACTATAACTTGATGCTATGACACCATCTGTGATACCCCGTCTATTTAAATACCGGGTGATCAATCCGTTATAAAAATAAAATAGGAATCTCATTTGGTTCATGCTTAGCATCAATGCCGAAACTGTTTTAAATTACTAACCACCTATGTTTTAAATAAACCGGTGCCAAATTTAATCTTTCATTGAATAAAAACATGAGGAAATAAATACATTAACCAAACCATCCACAGAGTAATAAAAATCTGAATCAATCACAAGATAAATAACTGAATAAATAATACCAAATAAACCTTCGGTTCCCAATACAAAAATCCAACTATGAATCTAATGAATAAAACTGAATCCAAAAATACATAGTCTGATAAAACTGAATAAATGAAATGGTTGGAGGGGAAACACACACAAATAGAATATTGCATAATAGACCCTACTCTAGGAATGAACAACTGAAGCGTCTACACAAATCCTGCATGCCCCCATAAGTGCTGCAGCTACGAATCCCTGAAAAGAATCCTTAAATTTGGCATCCTTGTGTCTGTACACCTAAAAGGTTTTGGAAAATATATTTGATGCGGGTCAGAGCCCAAGAAAACTATTTGAAAATATTTTTGCAAGTATTTAAATCATAGATTAAATCAGTTATTAGATACACATGTTAGTTCAATGTACACTCCCTTGAGTTCCTCACCTCTCAACTAATGTGAACACCTAACGTCTCCTATCCAGATATGCTACCCATCCAAACTAGACATTCGTATATATCTGACCATAAATGGTTCAGCTCTCCCCGTACCACCCAACAGTACAGTACAGTATACCATATCTCTCATTAACCGAATATTATCTTTGAGCCAACAGTTAAGTTTTTCTTTAACTCACCCGGACCGCCCATACAATACGTTATCGTAACACTAATAATTAACATTTCGCATATGTTATTATTAAATCATTTCATTAACTTTATATACTTAAATCATCTTTAGTTATGCGCTATCAAACTTTACTACCATCGCACACTAAGTAGATTAAGTATAATTTTAGACATACACTATCTAGTCTCCCTATTATTACACATAAGTAAGGATAAATCACCCAAATATATATATATATATATATATATATATATATATATATACAACATCTCCCGAATTGGCCACCACGATGCACACTTGCATACTCTGTTATTAAGTCAATGTACCTCACGTACCCAATCAAGGACTATCAGTTTGCATATCACCCTCGAACCATAAATAAAATCAACACATGCTGGAGGCGAACATAGTTCCAAGCCTGGGTTACGCACACACTTAACGTACCCAATTGACCGTTAATACTATTGTACATTCATATAGTCATCGTACCTAGGTTCTATGTTCTGGGGCACATATTCAGACCTCATTGAAATTATCAAGGTGGGAGCTCCCTCTGTGTGGGACATCTGTCATAGCAGGTAGCAGAGGTATGTTCACACACATAAGAAAGCACATAATAAGCGTTCAAACAACCTATCCATATATCGCATATAGGTATACACTCAACCTATAATTAAATTCCATATAGGTATACACACAACCTATAAATATAATCCGTATAGTTATACACTCTACCCATGACTATAACTCATATAGGTATACACACCACCCATAAATATAATCTGTACATAGCATATAATGCTCGTATAGATGACGTAATACCATTTCATAAATATAACTTCGTATCATACATTCAAGAGTCTCACTCACTACTCGAAGGTTCATAATTGTCACTTAAGTTATTTTAGTAGTTAAAATAACACTAACCTACTGGTATTAATCTTAGTCTATTGTTTATCCTCCATATAACCTCAAATCAATATATCCTGATACACAACAGTCGGTTAACTATCTAAGGTTTTTATACACAATTTACCCCTATTAAGAACTACCCGAACGTTAACCATATGCCCCCTGACCTTCTCTAAGTCTCTACAGAGTTGCAATAACATCCCTAAAGCTCCCCATATTTGCCAACAGAGGAAAGCATGCAAATAAACAAAAGAGCCTAAAATCAACTTTGGTCGATAGATCGACAAAAGCTGATCAATCAATCGATCAGTTGATCGATCGACATCCCTAGATCGATCTTGGGTTTGATAGTTTCATCCCAGTTGTGTTTTCCTCCACAATTAACCCCTCAAATCTTCATGAAACCTTCTCAAACTTTCATGCAACTTACCCAAACATTATGTATATGTATAAGGACCACTTCTAAGGTAATTAATGCATTAAATCTCCATGAAATCCATCCAAGAACAGATCAATCCCCTAATTCATCAAAACCCTAGATTTTATGTTCTTCATGTATATACTTCATTAAACCTAGATTTCTCCCTTTATAATTAACACATACATTCTGATTTCGTTTTATTATCATATAAGGATTCATTATACATGCAATCCTACCCCGAATCATAAGTTTTATTCATCTAAACTTCAATAATATCATTAAGGTCATCGAGTATAGAACCATACACTACATAGGTATTATAATTCCCTCAAAACATGCAAGATAAACACTTGCCTTAATCCAACAGGTATGATTTCGTGTTGGGTTAGATGATGCTTCCTTCCTTTCCTTCTGATCTCACTCCAGTGATAAAGGTGGTGTAAGAAAATGTTTGATCCATCAAGAAAACTTTTCTTCTTCCTCTCAAATGGCCTCTCCTCTCACCTCTTTTGATTTCTTTGGGTTAGAATATGATTTGCTGCTGCCCCTGCTTGTTAAACTTAGGTTTATAACCTCAAATCCCTGAATTAGGCTAACGGGCCAAGTCCAAATGACCCGACCTTTTTGGAATCAACCGTGACCTCATAATTACCATCTGAGTCATTCTACAATAATTTTCCATCTTGGCCTCAAATAGTCCACCCACGACGCTCGGTTGAGATATAACATTATCATGTCACTATCGCTTGTTATGGCGTACAACAATTAGTTACTTTTTACTTAGTAATTTTCTACAACCAATAATCATTATCTATCCCGAATAATATTTTAATCAACACATAATAATTAATTTAATTAAATTACGGCACATGTGTGGTCGAATTAATTAAATCATAAATACTTAGAAATACAAGGTGTTACAATAGTCATTGGCTCTTATTTCACGCACCTATTTCCATAATAAACAAGATCATGGAAAATTGATGATGAAATAGGAGATAATGGCTATCTATTAGGGTTCTCGTTAGTATAATCTAGGCAGGTTTAAATTTACACTAAATCAGCTTGTATAGGATTACTTATTACATTTTCACCCTTGTTACTTGTTATATAACACTTGCTTTGGGGGGGGGGGGGGGGTGCATGCATGCGTGCATGTATTCTCATGTGAATGCAAGACATAACAATACTGTAACATGATATAATGCTTTTTATATTCTCAAGTTCACTTCATAAGTTGTTGATTGGTGGATTTGAACATTTAGATGGCCATTGAGGTTGTTGGCCCTCGGCATTTCTAATATTTCGCGTTATTATTTGAATTATATTTTCAAGTTCTTGAATTGTTATTGACTGGTGGATTTAAACATATAGATGGTCATTGAGTTGGTTGGCCTTAGGCATTTATAATATTTTGCATTATTATTTGAATTGTTGTTTGGGATTCTTGAATTGTTGTTGACTCGTGGATTTGAACATTTAGATTTACTTTGGGTTGGTTGGCCCTAGGAATTTCTAACATTTAGGGTTGTGATATACCGAATATAAATAAGACAGAAATGAAACATACTATAAATTTTAAAAGCTTGATGTTAAACAATTAATAATGCTAAATGAAACATAACTATGTATAAATCATCACTATAAACATTACTATCGAATAAATGAATATAAGTTTTTGTTTATACTAATCCATAAATATACGCTTCTTACCCGTAATAGGTGATTGTTTGTAATAGTTGTGATGGAATATCCTAAATACAAAGAGTGGATGGGTGATATAAATAGACTAAGGGATGTGTTTCGTAGAGGTGCTAATGAATTTATGAAATACGTAAATAGAGGTCGTAATGATGAAGAGTTCTCATGTTCGAGTGCTAAGTGTAGGAATGGTAAGGTGTTTGAGTGGAAAAAAGTTGAACTGCATTTGTTAATATGGGGTATGCAAAATAGTTATCAATTTTGGATTTTTCACAGGGAATCAAAAGTTCCTTTTGTTCCCAAACAACCTTCACAATAACCTTTAATGAGTAGGATAGATGTACAAGGGAAGGAGGATAATATATATCATAATATGCTAGAGGATTTAGTTGATGATTCGTATGGAGATCATGAAGTGGAAGAAAATAAGGTCACTGATGATGTACAAGGTTCAGCTTCTCATAAAGATATTGGGATAAACCTTGACGATGACTACCAAAGTTTAAAATTTAAGGCGATCTAGCCGTTGTACTCTGGTTGTGATAAAGATCAAATAACTTTACATGCCATGGTTGGCTTGCATAGTTTTAAGACCCAATATGGTTTGTCTAGTAATAACGTCACAAGAATTTTGAATTGGGTGAAGGGCTTGCTACCCAAGAAGAATACGCTTCGAAATAGCTATCATACTATGAAGGAAAATTTGAAAGGTTTGGTAATGAAGTATAAATCAATTCATGCTTGTGTGTATGACTGCATACTATATCGAAAGGAGTATGAAAATCTTGATCGGTGTCTGGTATGCGATGAACCTAGATCTGTAAAATCTACTGGAAAGGAAGGCACAAGCTCAAAAGTGTTGAAATATTTTCCCGTTGGGCCTAAATTGAAGAGGTTTTTCATAGTTCCATGGATAGCGGAGACAATGACCTCGCATGCTAGGGAAGAAGTTGGGGATAATATCATGCATCATCCTATTGATTCTCAGCTAAAAAGAGGATGAATTATGAGTATCCCAATTTTTCTCGAGAACAGCGTAACCTTTGTTTGGAAATATCAACAGATGGTTTCAATCCATTTGAAAATCTAATCACTAATCAGAGTGTATGTCCAGTTATCCTAGCACCACTAAACATCCCTCTTTCACAATGTATGAGACCTAAACTTTCAATGTTGTCTTTGTTGATACCTAGGATAAAGGCATCAAGTGAGGACATCAATGTCTTCTTGGATCCTTTGGTAGAAGAATTAAATGAGTTGTGGGAAGAGGGTGTGCAAGCATTTGACTCTTTTAAAAAATAAGTGTTTACGCTGAAAGTTATCTTGATGTGGGCAATTCATGATTTTCCAGCTTGTGGGACATTATTCGATTATGAGTACATGGTTATTTGGTGTGTCATATTTTTGAAGAGGAGACTGAATCTCTGTGTCTCATCGATAGAAGAAAAAAAAAATATATCATTGCCATAGGAGGTTTTTACCCCCCATTCATAGTTTTAGACTTGAGAAAGGTTCTAATTTTTTACGTGTGGGGTTGAACATAGGCTACCTCCGAGAAAACTTTTTGGTTCAGAAATTGAAAGTAAATATTCTAATTATGGCCCTAATATGCCAAGTAAGAATCCTAAATTCAAGAATGCCAAGCATAAGAAGACCCCAGTTGGGAATGAAACTGATACAAGAAAGGCAAGGTCTAGGAGGTTAATTTTATATGACTTGCCTTATTGGAAGAATAATCCAGTGCACCATGTATTAGATGTAATGCATGCGAAGAAGAACATCACTGAACATATTGTGGGCACATGCCTTGGGGGAGTCATTCAAAGGATGGAAAAAATGCACGAAAAGACCTTAAATCGTTGAAACTTAAGCCATAACTATGGTTGAAAGAAGATAGTAGGGGAAGGACAATAATTCCCCCTCGTGCATTTACTTTGACGAGTGAGGAAAGGAATGTGATTTTAGATACAATATATAATTTGAAGATTCCATCTTAAAGAGTGCGCTTGCATTCAAATAAAGAAATTATTTAATTAAACTCAGTTTTTCCAATTAAATCCTAAACATGCATCTAGGTTTGATTGAAGATGATGAAATCATGTAAGAACATTCAAACACACACAAGTGAGGAAAAATACCCCAAAGGGGCAAAACCTTTTATTTTCACTATAATATTGTAAGAGAAGGTTACACGGATTACAATGAAAATAAGTGTGACACAGAAATACCTGCAGGTGTCGATTATGATGTCGTCGGCTGGAATCTCCCGCAAGAACTCCAGGTGGACAACAATGAAGAAGAAAGCGGCTTCTTCACAAATTATTCCAGGTGAGTAAGAATGATCCTCATGAAGGTTTAAAAAATCACACACACATATATATATATATATATATATATATATATATATATATATATAAATATATATATATATATATATACATGAGTGTTTATGTGAATAAAGAAGGCTTAAAAAACTAAAAAGGTGAAGTGTGATTCTGGGCTATTTTCGCAGAATTCGTTTTTGCATAAAAGACTTGAAAATCGTGTAGAAGGAGATCAGGTATTTATACAAAAATCGAGGCCATGGCATTATTCGAACGAGATAAGCATGTCGCTCGAACGAAGGACAGGTTTCGTTCGAACGAGATCGCGTGACATGCCTATCTCGTGCGAACGACAGTCCAATGTCATTTGACCAAGCTTGTCGACCAAGGCACTCCGCTTATACACTTTGAAAAAAAAAATCTTTTGATAAAAACAATTCAGACATCAAAAATTAATTTCTAAAAAATTCCCAAATATTTATGCAAATATAAAACAACTCCAATAAATCATTTTACCAATATTGCGTAGTGGAGTAGTGGGAATGAGCTGAGCAGCACGACTCATGTAGCATGATGCACGTGAAGATGGTAGATGCATGGATTCGGATCAAAGCCGTCATGGATGATCGTGTTAACGTGCCGAATGTAGCGGTATCATACATATAATATATGATCCAGGGAAAACAAAAAATTCCCATATTCTACCCCAGACATTTATAAACTTATGTCCTTACAAATCTCCCCCTATGTCTATGCCGGTACATACATAAAAAATCTGAATTATGCAATCTCCCTAAAATAACTGACATACAAGATAATATCCCCATTAAACCTTCAAACTGAGAATGCTAGTTGACATGTCGACAATCAAACTTTAACATATTCAAATCTTCAGCTCTTCAGAAAATCCTAAAGATTTTCTCATCAAGGTGTGCAATCCAATAAATATCAATTTTGTACCTACACATATGAGATAAAGCTAATACCCGTGACAAACAACAGTTTGAAATATAATGATATTCATAAATCGAAACAATTAAGCTTAAGCAAATCATCGATACATCAACCAATAAAATTCTCCCCCATAAATTCTTCTCCCCTTTTTTATGATGTCCCCAAATAGACAAATATGAGAAGCACAAATAAATGCAAATGGAGAATGTCACAAGGTAAAAAAAAACTTCTATTTTTGAATTTTTCAAAATTTTTCTCACAAAATATACTACAAAGAATCACACAATGAATAAACACAAAAACAACCAAGTCGGTGATTGGGGAAATGTAGGGGTGTGATAAAATTCGATAGGAAAATCAATGCATACAAACATGACATTTGTGCACGATGAATATCGGATACTCCTAATGAATGAACTCAACATCTTCCTTAGGTGTAAAAATATGGAAATATAAGACATTGACTCAATCAAATCAATAAATCAAAGATCAAAGTGATTTCCAAACCAATAATGTCCAAAACGATTTAATTCTTTTTCAGGATTTTCAAAGAAGTGCAAACACATTTAAATTCTCTAACCAAACTCCCTCAGATTTATATTTTGAATAAAGGTGATCTAAATTCTCAAATTTTGTAGAATTGATGGTGAAACCTAATGGCCCATATTTGGCATGAATTTCTTTTTATTACCTTTCAATTTTTTTAGGCTCTTTTAACCTCTTTGGACCCCGGATAATAAAATTGCTCAATTTTTTAGGTCCAATTTAATGGTGGCTTAGAATTCGCTAAGGCAAAATGAACCTTTCGCAACCCTTCCCTATTTTTTTAAAATACCACACAAACTCACCAAACGGTTTTTACATGCATTCCAATCTTGCCAAGTTTTATCGCATATGCTACGTTATATAGACATAATTGAGATGGAAACACTCAAGACAATATGTGATGGACAAGTAAAATTATCAAATAAAGTCGTGCATGTGTGCAATAAAGGATATAAGAGTCAAACATGTATAAAGATATGACTAATCACATCTCAAAGACTCCAAACAATGTAAAGCACATGGATGCAATGATGTAGCGTCTCAAATCACTATCAAACAGTCACATGGAATAAATGGAATGAATTTTGTGACTCGGCTATCTTAAATGCTCATCCATAAAAGGAGCAAATATACAAAAATCTTTTTGTGATTTTTTAAAATTTGTGTAAAAATAAAATCTTTTTTGATTTTTTAAAAATAATAAAAAGCAAAAATAATAATACACATGATACAAACTAGCAATAGGAAGCATGTGATATGAACATGAAAAGCATCCTATCCTAGACACGGACCAACCCGTCACTCAACTCTGCAAATCCCCAAAGATTTCCTAAGACTCTCGAATCTAAGGGCATCTAAAGGTTTCGTGAAGATATAGGCTAACTGATGGTCGGTGGGTACGAAACTCAGGGATACGACTCTCTCCTCAACTAACTGACGTATAAAGTGCTTGCGTATCCTGATGTGCTTTGTGCACGAATGTTGTACTGGATTGCGGGATATGTGTATCGCGCTCGTGTTATAACAAAAAATGGTCATGGTGTTCTGTGAAATCCCATAATCCTCCAAAATTTTCTTCATCCACAAGAGTCACTAAAGGCTATGTAGGGACGACTGACAGTCAAGTAGAGAAGACTACCTATCATACTCCGATATAAGTTTTACTCTATATCCTTGCCTGAAGTGTCCTTAACAAGCTCGATAGAATTACTCATAGGTGTACGTGCATGCTTAGCGAAGTCTAAACCAGATTTATTCACTAGGTCTCTAATATACTTGTATTGGGAGATGAACACCCCATCCTCTAGCTGACGAACCTGGAGACCATGGAAGAAAGTAAGATCTCCTACCATGCTCATCTCAAACTCACTTTTCATCTCCTCCGCAAAGTTGTGAGCATGCTGAGAGTACGTGGATCCAAAGACTATGTCGTCCACATAGACTAGGGAAACCAAAATAGCATCGTCATCTCTCCTGACGAACAAAGTCATATCAACTCCCCCTATCTTGAAGCCATGGGCTAAGAGACAGGAAGTAAGCCTCTCGTACTAAGCACGAGGTGCTTTCTTCAAACCATATAAGGCTTTTCTCAGATAGAAGATGTGATCGGGGTGCTTAGGGTCTTCAAAACCTTTTGGTTGTTCCACATAAACCTCCTCCTGTAGAATGCCATTTATAAAGGCACTATTGACATCCATATGATATAACTTGAAGTGCAGATGACATGCGATGGCGAGTATTAAGCGGACGGACTCAAGCCTCGCAACAGGATCAAATGTCTCCCGAAAGTCTACACCCTCTATCTGTGTGTGGCCTTGAGCGATAAACCTAGCCTTGTTTCTGATTATGGTACCATTTTCATCCATTTTATTCTTGAAAATCCACTTGGTACCTATCACATTAGTCTCACTAGGTCGGGGGACAAGATCCCAGACATTATTCTTTTTAAACTGAAGCAACTCAGCCTGCATGGAAGATATCCAGTGTTCATCCTTGAGTGCTTCTTTATGATTCTTGGGCTCTACTGTGGACGTGTAGCAATGATGACTAACAACGTTCTCTAGCTGAGCACGAGTCTTAATCCCTAAAGTGGGATCGCTAACAATGGCAGAGGGATTATGACTCTTGCGAACCCAATGAGGTGTGTCCCCTAACATAAGAGTAGGGTCCACAGGGTGTGGGTGAGGGACAAGTAAATCACTGCCAGAAAAGTCCTCATCCTCACACTGATGGCTAGGATCCATAAACGTTGGAGGTTCGTCATCTTGCACAGTGACTTTTATTGATTCCATAACCTTATACCTCTTCAGTTTGAAAACTCGGTAAGCTCTACTGTTTGATGAATATCCTAGCAATATCCCCTCGTCGCTCCAGGAGTCAAACTTTCCTAATTGCTCTCTATCCCGTAGGATGTAGCATTTACTCCCAAAGACATGAAAATATTCAAGGTTGGGTTTCTTATGAGCCCATAATTCATAAGCCGTCATAAGTGTGTGTGGACGCAGGTAAACCCTATTCATCGTGTGACATGCAATAGACACTGCCTCTACCCAAAATCTCCTATCAACTTTACGACCTAGAAGCATAGATATAGCCATTTCCTTGATCGTCCTATTCTTTCTCTCAACAATCACATTTTGCTGAGGAGTCTTCACAGTAGAAAACTCTTGTTTGATCCCAAGGATATCATAGTAAAGATCTACCTTTGCTTCCTTAAATTCCGTGTCGTTGTCACTACGCATCCTGTTAATAGTGACACCGTGTTGATTTTACAGGACATGGCACTGGGTCATTAAAAAATCTATAGCGTCGGATTTATCTCTCCGAAAACCTATAATTGGATATCTGGAGAAATCATCTACCATCACGATGATATACATCTTACCACCCAGACTCTCCGTATGAGTAGGACCCATAAGATCCATGTGAATCACCTAAAGTACACGGGATGTGGTAATGGAATGCAACCTCCTATGGGGGCTACGGATTTGCTTTCCCAACTGATAGGGTCCACAAACCATTTAAGTTGGCTTTCCAAGTGATGGTAAGCCATGCACTAGGTCCTTTTTAGCTAAATGTGCCAAATCTCTAATGTTCACGTGACCTAGACGTTGGTGCCACAAATCCATAGGAGTGATCGTGGCATTGTTTTAGACAAGTGAGGACGTGGTCACATGTCCCATGGAAATTATTCTCTTTCCTCACCCCTCATACTAAAAGTTTACCGGCTTGATTATAGACATTACACGCGTTCCAGTCAAACTTTACATTAAAGTCAGTGTCGCACAGCTAGCTAATGCTGAGAAGGTTTGCTTTCAAACCTTTGACGTACAAAACATTCTCTAGCTTAGGAAATCTTGGTAACTCTACTTTACCTCATCCTACAATGCTAGACTTGATTCCATCTCCAAAGGTGACTCTACCATCCTTATAATCCTTAAGGTAGGTAAAAAATGAGACATCACCTGTCATATGTCTAGAGCACCCACTATCAAAGTACCACTGTGAGGTATTATGTTCTTTGAGAGAGACATGAACAACAAGGGCCTTTTTATCTTTCTTAAGTACCCAAGAAGTGGTAACCTTTTGCTTACCCTTGTTGTTATTGGTTTTAGCCGGGATGCGATAAGCATTCTCTGACGGCAAAGGCACCCAACGGAATTCCTCCATCAAATTATGAGATATGGCAGCTAAAAACTCAACACGATCTCTCAGACTGGAAAAATCATCAATATGATGTGGTGGAGCATTAGTACATCGTGTCCGACCCATACTATAGCAAAACTCCCTGAGGTGGCCTTTTCTTTTGCAATACGTACAAAAGAACATAGTCTTAGGCGAACCTTGGTTTGCTTTTCTTGGTCGAACTCTCCTTTATGGTTTTTGACAATGACCATATGGAGTCATAGTAAACTGAGGAACTGGTCCAGGTGAAATTTGGGACCTGGAGGCACCATCAAAACCTATTCCCTGCCTATCACCAAAACCTAAAGTGGGATCGAGGAGCATCTTTCCCATCTTTCCAGATCTGTCCTCAATTTGAACCTTGACTTCTCGTTCTCTCTCTAGATCATGAGAAAGCTGGACTACAAGGGCTTCAAGGTTTTTCTGAGTCCCCAGGGAGGAATGGAGCTCACTCGTAAGACTAGCCACTTGTTTAGTCAAGTCCCCTTTATTTTTCTCAAAATAACTCTCTCTCTCTCTAAATAGTCTCTCTCTCTCTCTCTCTCTCTCTAAACAAACTTTTTTTCTCAACACAGGCAGACTCTCTCTCTCTCAAGGTAGTGCAGGTGGAGGACTCTCTCTCTCCCGCTTCTTCTAAATCTTCCTCTAGAGCGGTGATCCTAAGAACTTACTCTTTGTTACGCTTTTTGGTTTTAAAATACTCATTATACAATTACTCTCGCTCTCACTTGCATCATCCTCCCCCTCACTAACATCGCTCTCACTATCGAGGTGTCCCTGTGAAGTAGCATCCTTATCGTCGTGAGGAGCACTATAGGTGCCCACATGACTAGCCATGATTGCGATGAAGTTACATTCATGCGGTGACTCGTCTCCAGAGTCCACCGACTCGACCTCACTGTCGTCACTAAGGGTAGCATTAAGGACAACTTTTCCCTTTTCTATGTTCAACCTAGTAGAACACTCAAAAGCTCTATGACCCTTATCGTCACACTCATAGCATCTCTCACTTTCTTTCTTAGGAGGATCTTTAAAACCTTTTTCATTTTTATTTTCAAATTTATTTTTCTCAAAATTCTTTTTATCTTTGAAATTTGCATTTTTCTTGAATTTGAGAATTTTCTTGAAATTTTTAGCAAACAGGGCCAAATCATCTAAATAAAAGTCACACTCAGAATCTGACGTTTCTATCTCTCTCTTTCTAGATGACTCAACTCTCTTTCTTACTGACCCCTCACTCTTTCTCTCTTGGGCATTAAGTGCAATTCCCTTATCTTTAGGCTTGACAGATATAGAAAACATATCAATTTCATGCGTTTGTATGTCTTCTACAAGTTCCTCCAATTTAAGCGTATTTAAATTACCCATAGAATTTAGCACGGTGAATTTAGGGATAAAATGCTTAGGAAGTGATCTTAGAATATTTTTAACAACTCTAGCATTAGCAATGTTTTCACCAAGATTAAAGCTAGTGTTTACAATATCATATAACCTAGCATAAAATTCATCAAAACATTTAGTCTCAAGCATGGTGATAGTTTCAAATTGAGTTGTTAAATTTTGCACTTTAGATTCTTTCACAGCATTAGTTCCTTCATGGGTAAGTTGCAAAACATCACATGCCTCTTTTGACGTGGTGCAGGTCATTATCCGTTGAAACTCGTCAGGTGTGACGGATCCAGAAATAGCACTTAAACCTTTGGAATTAAAAGATAACCATTTAAATTCTTCTTCAGTCCATGCAGTGACAGATTTTAAATTACTCGCGTTATCAATAATGATGGAGGGAGGTGTCCACCCTCTTTCAACCAAAATCCAAACTCTTTCATCAATAGCTTTTAAAGAAGATTTCATGCGGGCTTTCCAGTAAGCATATTTTGTCCCGTCAAAAACTGGCATTTTATTACATTATTTCTCCATTGAACACGCTCTTTTTTTAAAAATCAAATTTTCAGAAAATTGATATCTTAGAAAAATTTTGCAAAATATTATACGGTATAATTATGTAATTGACTCTGATACCAATTTGAAGAGCGCTCTTGCGTTCAAATTAAGTAATTATTTAATTAAACTAAGTTTTTCCAATTAAATCCTAAACATGCATCTAGGTGTGATTGAAGATGATGAAATCATGCAAGAACATTTAAACACACACAAGTGAGGAAAAATCCCCCAAAGGGGAAAAACCTTTTATTTTCACTATAATATTATAAGAGACGGTTACACGGATTATAATGAAAATAAGTGTGACACAGAAATACCCGCAGGTTTCGGTTCAGATGTCGTCGGCTGAAATATCTCGTAAGAACTCCGGTGGGTAGCAATGAAGAAGAAAGTGGCTTCTTCACAAATTACTCCCGGTGAGTAAGAATGATCCTCATGAAGGTTTAACAATTCACATATATAGATAGGAGTATTTATGTTAATAAAGAAGGCTTAAAAACCTAAAAAGGTGAAGTCTGATTCTGGGTTGTTTTTGTAGAATTTGTTTTTGCAGAAAATACTTGAAAATCGTGTAGAAGGTGATTAGGAATTTATAAGAAAATCGGGGCGGCGACGTCATTCTAACGAGATAAGCATGTCGCTCGAACGAAGGAAAGGTGTCGTTCGAATGAGATCGCGCGACATGCCTGATGAAGCTGGAAATAGCACCACCCTTCAAGGTGTTTGTAAGCTCAATTCAATGTTAACAATGGCAGTATAAAGGCATATTGTAGAAGGAGGTAAGGAAAAGAGGAAGATCAATAGGATATAAGTGGTTCAGCCAATCAGGCCTACGTCCACTGTGCAAGTGTGCGATTAATATCACTGTATGAGGGCTCTAATGGCCATGGATACAAACTCTCAAGCTTTCTCTCTCTATTGTGTATTTGAACAGATTTTCAGCTAGGTTTGCTAACTTCGGGATCCCCCTCTAAGAATGAGAAGACAAGTATATATAGTGCTAAGGGGGGTGCCATGTACCCCCATGCATGCAATGAGCATGTGTGTGTTGATCTAGCCAATATGGTGAAGACATCTGTCCCTGTCACATGTAGAGAATGATGATGAAATATTCCCCCCATGTGGGGGGAATGATTTGTTATAACTGATTTGTGTCCACGTGTTCTTGTCCATACATATGTCAATAAGCGCTCGGCCTCGATCCTTTGTCATGACCTCGACCTGGAAGAGTCCGAGGTTGGTAAGGTCTACCTGTCCATCCAATCTGAGATGAGCCATTATGATCTCGGCTTTAGTGAAGCCGAGGTAACGTATTAAGGTCGGCCTGGGCCAAGGTTAAGCTGGTAAATGCCTAGAACATCGGCCGATTCACTGATAGGGTTGACCTAGGTAGAGGTATGTCTCCTTGTAACCTCAACCTATCCCTGGCCGAGGTTGTCATTCCCGGGTGGACTGATGAACTGCTGATCCCCAGATACTTGTAGTCTCCCCTTGATGAGGTTTGTAGTGGTGTCGGCGAAGGCCGACCTCGTTATGGCTGAGGCCTGTTGTCACTGATCCAATGCATTTACAACCTCGGTAATGTTTTGGCCGAGGTTGTAGTTTCTGATCCGAGGTGACACTTGGGGCATATCAATCACCCCCAAGCCCTTAGTTACATGTGAGAGCAGGTGACTGTGGGGTCTCTACATCTCCGAGGTCTCTCTTGTGCCAATGTCCATTTGACACTTGTCCATTGCTGAAGTGTGGCATGCCTGGCAAGCACGTGTTGTCAGCCATCCTTTGGGACTCCCAAGGCAATGATGGGCCTTGGGAAGCGTGCAATCATATTAAGGGTTTAAACCTTATTTTCCCTCCTTCCATCTCATTTCTCTATTTTCTGGATCGACTCGTTTCTGTAGCTTTCTCTCTCTAGAAAGATATTAGCTTGAAGCAATTGGTGGTGATTCCTCACATTTTCTTCCTTCTCCCTTACCATTTCATCTTCAGTTATCCTCTTCCTTTCTTTTTCCTTCATTTTCCCTGCGAGTTTTCTTACTTTTGCATTTTCGGGCGAGTCTTTGGAGATTTTCGGCGAGGGTTCCATTTTTTCTGGCAAACAGTTCTTGATAGTTTGATCTTTAAATTGCATTATTCCATTAGCCAGTCTTGTTTGGTGCTTAAGAGAGTTGCAAGTGTAGTGTCTGCCTCTTATGCCCAGACCCCTCTACCATCTCCTAGAGGAGTTTCCTTCTCTCAGAGAGAAGACTTTAGAGAAAATTAGGAAAATAGAAAGAGCGCAGGAGGAGGCTCGTAGGTCAGAGGAATTCCCCCTCAGGCCTATCTTTCCACCACCCCTGAAGGTAGTATATCCTGAACCATCAAGACCCACTAACCAAGCCGAGGTACCTGCTGAACCATCACCGATGTCCGAGTCTGAGTCTTCCACATCAGACCCTATGTCTGTGTATTCTTTCCAAGAGGCCATGGACTTCACAAATCAACAAGATCAGGAACCTGATCAAGCAAAGGTTTCCAGTCAGGCCTCGTCTCACAAACATTCAAGCACATCATCTTATTCCTCTGAGGTCGAAATTGTAGAACTAAGCACTGCTATTCCACCAATACTCGATGCCATTCCTCTGTCGGCCGTCAGAGGGGCTAAGTTTGCTCAGAGGTTCCCAAGTAACCCTCCAACGTCTGCTCTGGCCGACGTTGAGCTAGATAATGACGATGATGATGATGCTGAGAGCGATGTCAAAGTCTCTGAGGTGACCGAGATCGAGAGTACCGTTAGTGAGGTCGACATTCTATGCTTCAGATACATATACTCCATCAGCCCCTCCATAAAGCTCAGGAGACCTCTGAGGGAAGAGAGGGCTTTCCACGGCTGAGATGGTGAGATCTGCTTATACGAGCAGATGTTCAAGTTGGGGTTTCATTTTCCCATCCATCCCATTGTTAGGTCTATACTAGCCTACATCAACTTTGCCCCGTCCGAGTTATCACCCAATGCTTGGAGGGTAATTATTGGGACCATCGTCTTATGGAGGGATGTTCACCACTCAGACCTTCCAGTCCAGGTGTTTGTAGGTTGCTATGTCCCTTCGTCTGCTAAAAACCATCCGAGCAATTATCAATTTGTATCTCGAAAACCTGAAAAGAAGATGCTTCAGGTAACCCAGACTTCAAATCATAATTGGAAGCCTCGTTATTTCTTTACCTCGGGGCCATGGGAATTTGGCCCATGTGCTCCCTCTTCCCTACTAGAGCCGTGAATGCCTATAATATGGGGTAAGGTCACAATGTCTGCCAAGGCCGACCTTGGTCTAAGCCTGCAAAATCTTCAAAAGGTCAAAGACCTTCAGGATCAGGGGATTCATGGTTTGCTCGTAAAATTTGAACACCTGATGACCCCCCACTACCTCTCTGAGACTGGTTTAGGGGGAAGCCCTCTTACAAAGCTTGGTAAGTGCTTTTTTATTCCAAGTTATACCTCTGAATTTATGCATGTCTGGCCCACTAACTCATACATTTCTATTTTGCAGAGCGTTCAAAGGGAGTATCAGACAAGCTTTGTGCAATGGCAGCACCGAGTTTAACAAATCTTGCTAAGAAGGAAGGTTTGAATTCTCCTCCTCCCCTCCCTCAACCTCGAAGGCTCAGGCCACAAGGAAGAGGAGTGCTACTGACCCTGCCCCTGAGGATCAGAGGTAGAAAAATAAAGGTGAGGACTCTGCTATCCCAATATCTTCTGCTGATGCCTTGGCTGCTCGCATAGAGCAACTAAAAATCAATGACAGCATAATAGGCCATAGTCTGCAGGCACTAGATGCCATCGGCTCTGCCATGACCGAGGCTGATAAACGTTTTTTTCGATCAATGGACACACCTCTGCTGGTTGAATTTGGCCTCCACGTGTCTATTCAGGTATGACTTCAGATTTTAGTATTATCTTCAAAGTGTAACCTCTGATTTTGACTTTCATCTCATATACACAATCACATAATTTTCAGGGCCTAGCCGCTATGGATCATCTCGCCAACTGGACTTTGAGGAAGTTGCCCCTCATCCAGAAGGGTCAAGAGGCCGAGAAGTTGCAAAGCACTCTGAATGCCGAGGTAGACCGCCTGAAGTCTGAGTTTGATGAGTCTCAAAAGAAGGTTAAAGGGATGGAAAAAGAAATCTCCAAGCTCAAAAAGGACCATGCTATCGCTCTGAAGGCCAAGGATGATGTTCTTCAGCAAAAGTTCAACTCTGCAGTGAAGGCAGCCCTTGTGGATGCTTCTGAGGGGATATTGGATGATTATAAAGTCTCAGACGAGTTCATGACATTCGACTTTATGTACCTTGAAAGAGTTATTAAAGCTACTATCAAATGGGTGGTTGCCAAGGAGAAGGAGGCAGGAAGTTTGAAGGCCTCTGACTTCATAGGTCGAGGTTTTGCTAACCCTCATCTTGCCCAAGCCGTTCAAGAGGTGGAGGAGGAGGTCGCTGCACCTGCAGAGACTGTACCACTGGATGGTACGGAGATTAATGGAGCTAACCGCAGAGAGGATGGGGACGAGGTGACCAACGTCGTCCAACAGAATTAGGCCGAGGACGCCAACACTCTCCCTTCTAACCCTTAGGCTATTTTGTGAATTTCTTTGTGCTTTTGTAACCCATTAGTTGTAATCTCTGAAGAATATTGTCAACATATATATTTTTGAATCAAAATTGGATGACAACCTCTGAGGAGGGTTTTTACCTCGTTTGTTTTGTTTATTGAATGCTTCTTTGCCATGTGATGTTTTAGCTCTGAAGTCTTGTTGCAATGATGTCTATTTAAACTCGATCAATAGTCTTACCTCAGACCTTGTCACCATAGTGATGTTATAAGGTCTGAGGCCATCAACTAAGAGGTCACCTTCATAACTAATTTCACCAAATTAATGATGTTAAGGGTCTGAGGTCATCCAAGTATGGAGTCAGACCTCAGACCTTGTCACCACTTAATGATATTATAAGGTCTGAGGTTATCAACTAAGATGTTATCCTCATAATTAATTTCACCAAATTAATGATGTTAAGGGTCTGAGGTCATGCAAGTATGGTGTCTGACCTCAGACCTTGTCACCACTTAATGATGTTATAAGGGTCTGAGGTCATCACTTAAGATGTTATCCTCATAATTATTTTCACCAAATTAATGATGTTAAGGGTCTGAGGTCATCCAAGTCAATGCTGTCTGACCTCAGACCTTGGATCAGCGACAACAGGCCTCCGCCATAACGAGGTCGGCCTTGGCCAACACCACTACAAACCTCATCAAGGGGAGACTGCATGTATCATGGGGATCAACAGTTCGTCAGTCCACCCGGGAATGACAACCTTGGCCAAAGATAGGGCGAGGTTACAAGGAGACATACCTCTACCTAGGTCAACCCTATCAGTGAATCAGTCGATGTTCCAGGCATTTACCAGCTTAACCTCGGCCCAGGCCGACCTTAATACCTTACCTCGGCTTCCCTAAGCCGAGATCATAATTGCTCATCTCGGATTAGATGGGCAGCTAGACGTTACCAACCTCGGACTCTTCTAGGCCGAGGTCATGACAAAGCACAGAGGCCGAGCGCTTGTTGACTTATGTATGGACAAGGATACGTGGACACAAATCAGTTATAACAAATCATTCCCCCCACGTGGGGGGAATATTTCATCATCATTCTCTACATGTGACAGGGACAGATGTCTTCACTATATTGGCTAAATCAACACACATATGCTCATTGCATGCATGGGGGGTACACTACACCCCCTGGCACTATATATACTTGTCTTCTCCTTCTTGGAGGGGGATCCCAAAGTTAGCAAACCTAGCTCAAACTCTGTTCAAATACACAGTAGAGAGAGAAAGCTTGAGAGTTTGTATCCATGGCCATTAGAGCCCTCATACAGTGATATTAATCACACACTAGCACAGTGCACGTAGGCCTGATTGGCTGAACCACTTATATCCTATTGATCTTCCTCTTCTCCTCACCTCCTTCTACAATATGCCTTTATACTGCCATTGTTAACATTGAATTGAGCTTACAAACACCTTGAAGGGTGGTGCTATTTCCAGCATCATCATTTTGGCGCCGTCTGTGGGAATCACTTCCTCCTCTTCAGCTTAACCTCATCGGAGACTCTGGTGGTGAACCAAGAACCGCCCCTTGCGTGGAGCTGCTTCACCATTGAAAGAGACCCTTTAAGGTATTAATGTCATCTGCTACTCAAGCTCTTTAGTGTTAGCATATGGCGCCAGAGTTACCACCGCCTCTTTCGCCGCCTGGAGCAGGAGGACCTAGTTCCAGGCAGGCACCGCCCCAGTCCGAAATGGTGGAGGTGACTGCAGCCTTGAGGTCCTTAGCTGCAACGCAACAAGCTATGCAGGAGCAGTTTGCACAGCTCAGCCAAACTATGATGAGGCCACCTGGAGTTTCACCAGAAATGATCACTCCGACGGCTGCCCAGCCTCATCTTGATGCTAGGGGACCACCTCAGGCACCATTGAAGGACCAAACTGTATCCCAGTAGAGGAGGGATGTTGCTGACCCTAGGCGCTTACGCCTGGGGAGGCAAGGAAGCCCTTTCCCAAAGGACAGGTATGATGACCTAGAGGCGGAAGATGTGCTAAAAGAATGTTGGTAGCTGTATGAGGTTTCCAATAATACGGTACGTCCTCTTCAGCAAAGCCGAGGTTGTGGCGGCAGAAGAGGTGAAGAGGCCCAATAGTAAGGATCAGCTTTTGATCGATTGAGTAGAGGGTCAGCCTTTGAGAGGTTGGGCCTAGTAAATGACCTAAGACAAAGGTTATCAAGGTAGAGAAGTGAATCCGGCTCGTAGAGAGGAGACGGTCAAGGTCGTCCTCACCAAGGTAGACCCTATGCGGGAAGAGGTAGAGATCAGGAAGAGGTCAACAGAAGACGTTGTGCTGCGGCTGGGGAACCCTCAGTCCATCCCTTGGATGTGGCTGGGGATAACCTCGGCCAGGCCGATGGTAGGAGACCATGGAATGACTCTATCCAACGTCTTAAGGAGAAGATAGGAGATCTCATTAAGAGTCGAGACCCATTGCAAAGAAGTTTATCTGAGGGCTCTCCATTTGTGGCTAAGATAGTGAGCTTCCCGACCCCTGCTAAGTTCAAACCACCTGTGGTGTCTCCCAAGTATGATGGTTGCACCAATCCTGTACATCACATTAAGATGTATCAGTCAGCGGCTGACATCTACTCGATACCCTATGAGATGAAAAGTAGGGCCTTCCCTGGGACTCTGATAGGAGCAGCACACAGCTTGTTTACTTCTCTTCCAAAGAATTCAATTGAGAACTTCAAGGGCTTAGCTGAACGATTCATTCACAACTTTTGCTTTGGGGTAAGACCTTAAAAGAAGACCACTCATCTACTGTATGTCAAGCAAGGCAAGGACGAGAGCCTAAGGGAATACATTGCGAGGTTCAATAAAGAGAAACTTGAGGTTAAAGATTATGAAGAGAATATAGCCATGACCTCCCTCATAGGAGGTCTTCAGAAAGGGAAATTATTGTGGAAACTCGCGAAAGACCCTCCCAGGTCTATGGAAGAGCTACTAGCAACTGAGGGAAAAGTCATGAATGCCGAAGAGGCAATGGCCGCCAAGTATGAGGATGAGAACCGCGGTAGTAGTGGGAAGTCCTAAAGAAAGAAAGATGGAAAGAAGAGGTCACCCGATAACAAGTTCGCTCACTATACTCCTCTAACCGTGAGTTGTGAGCATATCCTCAACGAGATCAAGAATGACAGGACTCTAAGATGGCCAGAGAAACTGAAGGCCCCTCCGCATAAGAGGAACAAAAACTTATGGTGTGAGTTCCACCAGGACCATGGCCATGTTACAGACAGATGCTTCGCCTTGAAGGATGATATTGAGAAGATGTTAAAATTCGGAAAGCTGAGGAAGTATGTTAATGTCAAAGCTCCTAAAGGGGGAAGAGATGACCCTAAGAAGAGGAGAAATGACAGATACTGTGATGATGCCCCAACTTGAAGACGCAATGACTCGGAAGATGATGATGAAGACGATCCGAACCTTCTGCCGAAAGATGAAAACACCTTGGTGAAGAGGGTTGGCATGATCTCCTTTGGTGTTGACACCATATGCGGAGGACTTGCGGGAGGTGGCTCTGAAGTGGCTGACAGGAAAGCTCATGTGGCAGAGGCCAAGTCAGTGGCTAAACTTGAAGTTGTAAATCTAAGTCTTCTGATACAGCGCAGAAGAGAAAGAAGGTGGACAAGGACACTCTTATAGTTGGGTTCTCTAGGCTCGACTTCAAAGGTATCTTAGCCCCGCATGATGACCCTTTGGTAATAACAATGAGGGTGCATGGATGCGAGGTGCAGAGGATCCTCGTGGACGGGGGGAGTTTAGCATACGTGATGTTTTGGCCTTGCTTCAAGAGCCTAGGTCTTAGCAGAGCTAGGCTGGTACCCTATCATCATCCTTTAATGGGCTTCAGCGGCGAAAAGGTACACCCATTGGGAATGAATGAGATGGACATACAGATGGGTGACGAGTGGTCTAAGAGGTTGACTCGAAAGATAAATTTTTTCGTAATGGACAAAAACGTCTTCTCGGCCTATAACCTCATCACAGGAAGAGTGTCCCTTATGGAGTTTGAAGTTGTGCCGTCGACGGTCCACCAGATGCTAAAATTCTCGCCCCCCCCCCCCCTATGGGGTAGGGGAAGCTCAAGGTGACCAGACCATAGCACGAGAATGTTACTTCAACTCGGCCGCAGAGATAGAGTCACATAAGAGGGCAACCACCACTTATAGCATTGATACGTTGGACCCAAGATATGAAACAAAGTTGAAGAAGGGAGAGGCCGCGGAAGAGGTAGAATCCATCGTCCTCAATGAGGATGAATCAGAAAAAAACCATCCAGGTCGGCAAAGCCTTAAAGACAGAAATCAAGGAAGAGCTAATAAACTTCTTAAGGAAAAGGCAGAGTGTCTTCACTTGGAGTCACGCAGACATGCCCGGCATCAACCCTGAGGTTATGAGTCACAAGCTCAACGTGAGCAAAGATGTCAGGCCTATCAAACAAAGACGGAGAGTTTACTCTAGAAAGAAGTACGACATCATCCGGGAAGAAGTTAAAAAATTGGAAGAGGCTGAGTTTATAAGAGAAGTCATATATCCGGAGTGGTTATCGAATGCAGTCATCGTGCCCAAAGCCAATGGGAAGTGGAGAATGTGCATGGATTTCATTGACCTGAATAGGTCTTGCCCAAAAGACAGCTATCACTTACCTCGGATAGATCAGATGGTACATGCTACTGCAGGGCATGAGCTCATAAGCTTCATGGACGCGTGTTCAGGCTATAATCAGATCTTCATGGATGAGGAGGACTCAGAGAAGACGGCCTTTATTACCGACAAAGGGACGTACTGCTACAAAGTAATGCCCTTCGGTCTGAAAAATGCGGGGGTAACATACCAACGTCTTGTGAAAAAGATGTTAGAATATCAAATAGGCAAGACTATGAAGGTGTATGTAGACGATATGCTGACGAAGAGCTTAAAAGCTTGCACTCATGTGGCAGACCTCGAAAAGACCTTCGATACTATGGACTTGTACAGAATGAAACTCAACCCCGCGAAGTGTGTCTTCGAGGTAGGAGATGGGAAGTTTCTTGGATTTATCGTCAATCAGAGAGGAATCGAAGCAAACCCAAAGAAAATTAAAGCTTTTCTTGACATGAAGACACCAAGGAGCATCAAGGACGTCCAAATACTCACGGGGAGAGTGGACGCACTCAACAGGTTTGTTTCCAGAGAAACGGATAAGTGTCTTTCGTTCTTTAAAGTGCTTAGAAAGGCCTTCCAGTGGGACGAAGAGTGCGAAAAAGCTTTCAACCAGCTCAAGTCTTACCTTGGGTCTCCCTTGTTGTTATCTCGACCCATAGTAGGAGAGAAATTATATGTGTATCTAGCGGTCTCCGAATCGACCATCAGTGCAGCCATAATATGGGAAGACGTTGGAATCTAAAGGCCTGTGTATTTTAACAGTAAAGCCCTTCAAGGGTTTGAACAAAATTACCCTCGCATGGAAAAGTTAGCCTACGCCCTGATACATGATTCAAGAAAGATGAAGCCCTAATTCCAAGCCCATTACATGGTCTTCCTCACCGACTCCCCATTAAGACAGGTCTTACATAAACCTGAGAAGTCTGGAAGATTGATGACCTGGGCCATTGATTTGGGGGAGTATGACCTTACCTACCAACCTAGGACAGACATCAAAGGGCATGCCCTCGCAGACTTTATTGCTGAATTCACATGGGAAGAGGCTGAGGCAGAGAATGACCTAGACGGTGCGGAAGGCTCAAACAGTAGTGTCTGCCGAGAGCAGGAAGAAGTTGCACCAAACGTCTTCCGAGAGCAGGAAGAGGTTGCACCAAACGTCCTCCCAGAACAGGAAGAGGTGGAACCGAACGTCTTCCAAGGACAGGATGAGGTCGTACCCAAAAAGATCAGGAGCGGAGTAGCGGAGAACGAGGAGGATCGATACCTCATCAAGTGAGGAGTTATGTCATAAGGGTCCTTCTCATCGAATACAGATATTTGGAATCTCTTCGTTGATGGTTCTTCCAACGACAATAGAAGCGGTCCAAGGTTGATACTCCCAGCTCCAGACGGTGCCACCATTGAATACGCTTTGAGGTTCAACTTCAAGGCCTCTAACAATGAGTCAGAATATGAAGCCATGATAGTGGGTCTCTCATTAGCAAAGACTCTAGGAGTAAGACGACTCCTACTTCATAGCGACTCAAGGTTAGTTATCAATCAAGTTTTGGTAGTCTATGAAGCCAAAGATGAAAGGATGGATAGGTATCTGAAGAGGGTGAGAATGATGTTAGAATATTTCAAAGAGATAAGACTGAAGTGGGTACCTCGACAAAATAACAGCCACGCAGATGCGTTGGCAAGGTTGGCCTCGACGACAAAAACAGACATCAAAAGGAGAGTTCCGGTCGAGGGCTTAGGAAAAGCGACCATTGAGGAGGAGGAGGAGGTATGCAACCCCTGTCTTAATTTGAACCTAGGAGACTCATGGATGGACCCCCTCGTCATATATATCAAAGAGAGAAAGCTACCCGAGTCCAAGCTAGAGAGGAGAAAATTGAGATATAGGGCTGCCAAGTTCTCCATAGTAGGAGACGTCCTATATAAGAAGGGATTTCTGTTGCCTCTCCTCAGGTGTGTACATCCCACCGAAGTTGCCCGCGTCTTATAGGAAGTTTATGAGGGATCTTGCTCCAGTCACATAGGAGGAAGATCCTTGGCCAAGAGAATCATTACATAGGGATACTGGTGGCCAACCTTGGCTAAAGATACTGCAGCTTACGTGAAGAGGTGCGATAAATGTCAGAGATTCTCCAATATTCCTCACCGACCTCATCAGCCTATGACGTCAATCACTTCCCCATGGCCATTCACAGTATGGGGAATTGACTTAGTAGGGCCCCTACCAAGAGCTGCCAATAATTATCGATTTCTGATAGTTGCCATTGACTACTTCTCAAAGTGGGTAGAGGCAGAGCCGATGATAACGATCACATAACAGAAGACCATCCAATTTATTTGGAGTAACATCATATGCAGACATGGCCTCCCAAACACACTCATCTTAGATAATGGAACCCAGTTCAAGAACTCCTCTTTAGAAAAGTATTGCGAAAGAGTTGGGATAAAGCAGTTCTTCTCATCTCCTGGACGACCTCAGGCCAACGGTCAGACCGAAGTCACAAAGAGAACAATCCTCGACGGAATCAAGAAGAGGTTAGAAGAAGCGAAGGGGAGATGGACTAAAGAGGTTTACGTTGTGTTATGGGCCTACATAACCACGGCAAGGACACCAACAGGAGAAACCCCGTTCATAATAGCATATGGCTCAGAGGCCGTCATACCAACAGAGGTGGGGCTCCCAACCCATAGGGTTCAGACATATGACCCTGATAAAAATGGGGAAGAAAGGAGACTAGTCCTAGATCTTATTGAAGAGAGAAGGGAAGATGCAGAAATCAGATAAGCAGCTTACCAGCATAGAGCAGCAAAATTCTACAATCAGAGGGTGAAGTCAAGACCCATTACCGTGGGAGACTTGATATTAAAGAAGACCATACAGAAAACAAACAAACTACATCCAAACTGGCATGGTCCCTACAAAGTGACAGAATAGGTTGTACCCGGGACCTACAAGCTAGAAAACCTAGAAGGGGAACCTTTTGCCAATCCCTGGAATGCTGATCATCTGAAGAAGTATTACATATGATGTTGCAGAAAGTTATGTAAATGTACCATCTTATGAAGAGATTATTAATAAGAGATCAGTTTCCATGTCGATTCTTGCTTCCTTCTGCTCTAATGGTAGAAAATATGAGGGTAGATGACCTCAGACCCTTATAACATTATTAAGTGGTGACAAGGTCTGAGGTCAGACTCCATACTTGGATAACCTCAGACCCTTAACATCATTAATTTGGTGAAATTAATTAATGAGGATAAGTCTCAGTTGATGACCTCAGACCTTATAACATCATTAAGTGGTGACAAGGTCTGAGGTCAGACACCATACTTGGATGACCTCAGAACCTTAACATCATTAATTTGGTGAAATTAATTATGAGGGAAAAAACTTAGTTGATGACCTCAGACCTTATAACATTATTAAGTGGTGACAAGGTCCATGGTCAGACACCATACTTGGATGACCTCAGACCCTTAACATCATTAATTTAGTGAAATTAATTATGAGGATAACATCTTAGGTGATGACCTCAGACCCTTATAACATCATTAAGTGGTGACAAGGTCTGAGGTCAGACACCATACTTGGATGACCTCACACCCTTAACATCATTAATTTGGTGAAATTAATTATGAGGATAACATCTTAGGTGATGACCTCAGAACCTTATAACATCATTAAGTGGTGACAAGGTCTGAGGTCAGACACCATACTTGGATGACTTCAGACCCTTAACATCATTAATTTGGTGAAATTAATTATGAGGATAAAATCTTAGGTGATGACCTCAGACCCTTACAACATCATTAAGTGGTGACAAGGTCGAGGTCAGACACCATACTTGGATGACCTCAGACCCTTAACATCATCAATTTGGTGAAATTAATTATGAAGGTGACCTCTTAGTTGATGGCCTCGGACCTTATAACATCACTGTGGTGACAAGGTCTGAGGTAAGACTATTAATCGAGTTTAAACAGACATCATTGCAACAAGACTTCAGAGCTAAAACATCACATGGCAAAGAAGCATTTAACAAACAAAACAAACGAGGTAAAAACCCTCCTTAGAGGTTGTCATCCAATTGTGATTCAAAAATATATATGCTGACAATATTCTTCAGAGACTACAACTAACGGGTTATAAAAGTACAAAGAAATTCATAAAATAGCCTAAGGGTTAGAAGGGAGAGTGCTGGCGTCCTCGGCCTGATTCTGTTGGACGACGTTGGTCACCTCGTCCCCATCCTCTCTAGGGTTAGCTCCATCAATCTCCATACCATCCAGTGGTACAGTCTCTGCAGGTGCAGCGACCTCCTCCTCCACCTCTTGAAGGGCTTGGGCAAGCTAAGGGTTAGCAAAACCCAGACCTATGAAGTCAGAGGCCTTCAAACTTCCTGCCTCCTTCTCCTTGGCAGCCGCCCATTTGATAGTAGCTTTAATACCTCTTTCAAGGTACTCAAAGACGAAGCTCATGAACTCGTCTGAGACTTTATAATCAGCTAATATCCCCTCAGAAGCATCCACAAGGGTTGCCTTCACTGCAGAGTTGACCTTTTGCTGAAGAACATCATCCTTGGCCTTCAGAGCGATAGCATGGTCCTTTTTGAGCTTGGAGATTTCTTTTTCCAGCCCTTTAACCTTCTTCTGAAACTCATCAAACTCAAACTTCAGGCAGTCTACCTCGGCATTCAGGGTGCTTTGCACCTTCTTGGCCTCTTGATCCGTCTGGATGAGGGGCAACTTCCTTAGAGTCTAGTTGGCGAGATGATGCATAGCGGCTAGGCCCTATAAATTATTTGATATTGTATATGAGATGAAAGTCAAAATCAGAGTTTACACTTTGAAGATAATACTAAAATATGAAGTCATACCTGAATAGACATGTGGAGGCCAAATTCAACCAACAGAGGTGTGTCCATTAATCGGTAAAAACATTTATCATCCTTGGTTATGGAAGAGCCAATGGCATCTAGTGCCTACAAACTATGGCCTATTATGCTGTCATTGATTTTTAGTTGCTCTATGCGAGCAGCCAAGGCATCAGCAGAAGATATTGGGATGGAAGAGTCCCCACCTTTCTTTTTCTGCCTCTGATCCTCAGGGGCAGGGTCAGTAGCACTCCTCTTCCTTGTGGCCTGAGCCTTAGAGGTTGAGGGAGGGGGAGAAGGAGCATTCAAACCCGCCTTCTTAGCAAGCTTTGTCAAACTCGGTGCTGCCATTGCCCAAAGCTCATTTGATACTCCCTTTGGACGCTCTGCAAAATAGAAATGTCTGAGTTAGTGGGTCAGACATGCATAATTTCAGAGGTATAACTTGGAATAAAAAAGCACTTACCAAGCTCTATAAGAGGGCTTCCCCCTAAACCAGTCTCAGAGAGGTAATGGGGGGTCATCAGGTGTTCAAATTTTATGAGCAAACCATGCATCCCCTGATCCTGAAGGTCTTTGACCTTCTGAAGATTTTGCAGGCTTAGACCAGGGTCAGACTTGGCAGACATTGTGACCTTACCCCATCTTATAGGCATTCGCGGCTCTAATGGGGAAGAGGGATCACATGGGCCAAATTCCCCTGGCCCTGAGGCAAAGAAATAACGAGGCTTCCAATTGTGATTTGAAGTTTGGGTTACCTGAAGCATCTTCTTTTCAGGTTTCCGAGTTACAAAGTGATAATAGCTCGGATGGTTTTTAGCAAACGAAGGGACATAACAACCTACAAAGACCTGGACTTGAAGGTCTGAGTGGTGAACAACCCTCCATAAGACGATGGCCCCAATAATTACCCTCCAAGCATTGGGTGACAACTGGGAAGGGGCCAAATTAATGTAGGCTAGTATAGACCTAACGATGGGATGGATGGGCAAATGAAACCCCAACTTGAACATCTGCTCGTACAAGAAGATCTCACCATCTCGACCGTGGAAATCCCTTTCTTCCCTTAGAGGTCTCCTGAGCTTTATGGAGGGGCTGATGGAGTATAGGTATGTGAAGCAAAGAAGGTCGACCTCACTAACGGTACTCTCGATCTCGGCCACCTCAGAGACGTCGATATCTCTTTCAGCATCATCATCATCGTCATTATTTAGATTAACGTCGGCCGGAGCAGACGTTGGAGGGTTACTTAGGAACCTATGAGCAAACTCAGCCCCTGTGATGGCCGATAGAGGAATAACGTCGAGTATTGGTGGAATAGCCATGCTTGGTTCAACAATTTCAACCTCAGAGAAAGAAGATGATGTGCTTGAATTTTTATGAGACGAGGCCAGACTAGAAACCTCTGCTTGATCAGGGACCTGATCTTATTGATTTGTGAAGTCCATGGCCTCTTGGAAAGAATCCACAGACATAGGGTCTGATGTGGAAGACTCAGACATCGGTGATGGTTCAGCAGGTACCTCGGCTTGGTTAGTGGGTCCTGATGGTTCAGGGTATACTACCTTCAAGGGTGGTGGAAAGATAGGCATGAAGGGGAATTCCTCTGACCTACGAGCCTCCTCCTGCGCTCTTTCTATTTGCCTAATTTTCTCTAAAGTCTTCTCTCTGAGAGAAGGGAACTCATCTAGGAGTTGGTAGAGGGGTCAGAGCATAAGAGGCAGACACTACACTTGCAACTCTCCTAAGCAACAAACAAGACTGGCTAATAGAATAATACAATTTAAAGATCAAACTATCAAACCTAGAGCAAGAACTGTTCGCCAGAAAAAATGGAACCCTCGTCGAAAATTTCCAAAGACTCGCCGAAAAATGCAAAAGTAAGAAAACTCGCAGGGAAAATGAAGGAAAAAGAAAGGAAGAGGATACCTGAAGATGAAATGGTAAGGGAGAAGGAAGAAACTGTGAGGAATCACCACCAATTACTTCAAGACAATGTCTTTCTAGAGAGAGAAAGCTGCAGAAATGAGTCGAGCTAGAAAAGAGAGAAATGAGAAGGAAGGAGGGAAAATAGGGTTTAAACCCTTAATATGATTGCACGCTTCCCAAGGCCCATCATTTCCTTGGGAGCCCCAAAGGACTGCTGACAACACGTGCTTGCCAGGCATGCCACACTTCAGCAATAGACAAGTGTCAAATGGACATTGGCATAAGAGAGACCTCGGAGATGTAGAGACCCCACAATCATCAGCTATCACATGTAACTAAGGGCTGGGGGGTAATTTATATGCCCCAAGTGTCACCTCGGCTCAAAAACTACAACCTCGATCAAGACATTGCCGAGGTTGGAAATGCCTTGGATCAGTGACAACAGGCTCGGCTATAACGAGGTTGGCCTTGGCCGACACCACTACAAACCTCATCAAGGGGAGACTGCATGTATCATGGGGATCAGCAGTTCGTCAATACACCCGAGAATGACAACCTCGGCCAGGGGTAGGCCGAGGTTATAAGGAGACATACCTCTACCTAGGTAAACCCTATCAGTGAATTAGCCGATGTTCCAGGCATTTACCAACTTAACCTCGACCCAAGCCGACCTTAATACCTTACCTCGGATTCACTAAAGCCGAGATCATAATGGCTCATCTCGGATTATATGGGTAGCTAGACCTTACCAACCTCGGACTCTTCCAGGCCGAGGTCATGACAAAGCACAGAGGCCGAGCGCTTGTTGACATATGTATGGACTAGGACACGTGGACACAAATTAGTTATAACAAATCATTCCCCCCACGTGGGGGGAATATTTCATCATCATTCTCTACATGTGACAGGGACAGATGTCTTCACCATATTGGCTTGATCAACACACACATGCTCATTGCATGCATGGGGGTACACTACACCCCTCTGACACTATATATACTTGTTTTCTCCTTCTTGGAGGGGGATCCCGAAGTTAGCAACCCTAGCTGAAACTCTGTTCAAATACACAGTAGAGAGAGAAATCTTGAGAGATTGTATCCATGGCCATTAGAGCCCTCATACATTGATATTAATCACACACTTGCACAGTGGACATAGGCCTGATTGGTTGAACCACTTATATCCTAATGATCTTCCTCTTCTCCTTACCTCCTTCTACAATATGCCTTTATAGTGCCATTGTTAACATTGAATTGAGCTTACAAACACCTTGAAGGGTGGTGTTATTTCCAACATCATCACGCGTGTACTATACATAACATGCGTATACAAATGTAAAGTACACGTGAACATCCGGAAAAATGATCATGTGTATTTTATGAAAAATACGTGTACAGTTACACAAAACATACTAAAAAATGAGACTCAATACTAAAATTACATTCATTTATGTGAAACAGATGGTTTATTAATTAATTTATTCAATCAAATGGTTAAAATGAATGAATTCAACAATTTTAAACGTACTCAATTGGGTTCCTTACAAGTAGACCTGCAATGACCCGTTTTACTACACCTCGAGCAAGTAACTTCCCTTACCGTGATCTCACCAGAAGACTTTATTCTCTTATCTCTTGGCCTGCCTGTCGGTCTCTTACTCATTGGTGGAAGGACATATGGATTTTCAGGTATAGTGATATTTAAGGAAATCAAATCAGGAAGAGGAACTATAGGTATCGAGTATGATTTTCTGTAGAAAGATACCTTATAGTACTCCTCAATATAATCATAAATACTGGTCCCTTTCCTCCATACAACACAAACATCATGAGAACATGGAAAGCATCTAATTTGCCAACTCTTACAAGAACAAGTCCTTTCTCCTAAGTCAACTGTTGCTCACACTTTTGAATGAACTTCAAATACGTTTTGACTTGAGTGACTAATAGTCCAATGTCGGCTTTTATTCCAATTTTCATTCAGTAACTTTTGAAAAAAAGGACATAGCTCATTTGTCTAAGTGTCAGACTCAACAAGTTTGTTTGCATTGAAATTCATAATCTTCACTCTCAATTTATCAAGCATATTTATTACTGATAATGCCTTTCCTTCAATATCCATGAATTAAATGACTCCGCAACACTAGATACCATGTCACCATATCATTTACCAGGGAAATATGCACAGGACCAATTCTCGGGAGGCAAACTATCAATGAAATCAGCAATAGCAGCTCCTTCTTCCTTCTTCAATGCTTCAATATTCTCGTGAAATACATCTACTGAGACAGCATATGCACAAGAAAAAAAATCTTTAACAATTTTCTTTCGAAATCCAGCACAATTCCATTTTCTTTTTTAGATTCCCTTGTAAATTATGTATACATTAGGAATGTGCAGACAATGGGAAGACCCTCGAAACAGCTTCAAGTAATCCATTGTTTCGATCTGATATAAATGTTATGTTTCGATATTGATCAACTACTGCACTATGCAAATTGATAAGAAACCACATCCAGTTATCTTCGATTTCAGAATCAACAACAGCATATGCAACAGACAAAAGGCCTGAAATATAAAAATATATCAAAATTAAAATAAATAACATATCTATGTGGAACACATTGTAAATTAATGCTGCTGGCGCAGACCTTAAAACACATGAGAAATATATTATGTGTTTATTTTAAATTGTTTGTAAATAACAAGACAAAATATAAAAATGTACAGTACACGTGATAAAAATAAAAATGAAAAGTACACATGCAATTAACAGAAACATTCATGTGTAGTTAACATGTACTATGCGTGTACTTTAGTTTGTATTCAATATAACAACATCATCATCAAAGTACACGCATAAAAATGAAAAGTACACGTGAAATTAACAAAAACATTCACGTGTACTTGACATGTACTATGCATGTGCTTTAGTTTGTATTCAACACAACAACATCATCATCAAAGTAAACGCATAAAAATGAAAAGTACACGTGAAATTAACAAAAACCTTCACGTGTACTTGACATGTACTATGTGTGTATTTTAGTTAGTTTTACACATAATAAGACATATCATCAAAATACACGCAGAAAAATGAAAAGTACACGTAAATTAAAACAAAGACATTCAAAGGTACTTTATATTTTTATGCTTGTATTTTGATGATCTGGAATGGAACAAATAAAATGTCAATGCAATACACAAAATAAAATATTTAGAATTAATTTACCATTGTTCCCATTCCTTGCAGTTGCTGACAGTATTGTTCCACGGTAACGACTCTTCAAAAAGGCACCATCAAGAAATAAAACAAGTCTGCAGTATCGAAATCCATAAATAAATCCTCTAAACATTACAAATATTCTCCTGAATTTTTTTCTCTCATGTTCCATGTTAAGGATGCAATGTGACCTAGGATTATACTGCAATAGAAGGTCATGATAATTATTCATTAATGCATAAAAAACATTTTCATCACCATGTATATCAACATCAACTATCTCTTTCGCACGCTATGCATGTTGATAAGCTATATCAAGGCCATTATTCTTCCTCATATCTCTAACTACATCAATTGTTCTCAATAGCGGTTTATCTCTAAGATCATCAGCTACCAATGTTGAAACCAACTTGGAGGCTATCGTTTTGATTGACAGACTACGAAAGACACCTCTACATATATGCTCATTATTCATTTCATGTATGTAAAAGTATCCATTTATTGTAGATAATATAGCATGAATTCTCCACATGCAATTCTCAGTAGTCTTTTTAGAGCATTCAGTCGTCACTCAAGTTTTATCATTCTTCAAATACACATACTTGAACCCAACCTCAACGGCATACTTTCGCAATTTATCCCGAAATTCCACTACACCTCCTTCAAAACACTGCTGCTCATGACTTATATATGACTTCCAATCATTCGAAAGATAGACTTTCGACTTACTTGGCTCCACACCTCCAAGGTAAAAGTCATTTTCAATGAAACTATTAAAATCATTTGCAATGTCTGATGATAAAGACTCTAACCTCTGTGTATTTGTATCACCACTGTCAACCCTCTCATAACTCGTATTACTACAGTCAACCTCTTCAAAAATTCGATTAAAGCATTCAACCCATTCACAACATGTATTACTTGGCAATACTAATGAATCAATCACATATATCCAAATGAAATTAGCTTTCACGATCAATTGGGACCGCAACATACAACAAACATCGTTGTCACAAACCAACACGAATCGACATTCAACCCCAAATGAATACATCAATGAAAAACTCTCACTTCTCAAATTAGTAAACCTAATACACAACTCATTGCATATGAAATCTAATGAGCTATCTTCAAATATTTCAATACAAGCCATATTATCCAAATAACAACACCTTGCTATTATACTAGTTACCATAATGTCCTGCAGTAAAAGAGAGACGAAAAATATTTACTTCAAGGTCAACAATTCTAAAAATGTGTGCAATAATTTAATGCATGAAATATCAAAATGTTTATATATAATTAATATAAAATTACAGGCACTATTTAAAAACCTTTACATAAAGCAATAAAGTAAACGCATAATTTCAAAAAAACAATCACGTCTACTTTATAAACACTGCGTGTACTTTGAAAACTGATGTCGAACTGGTTAGTTCCGCTGGCGCGGACCTATATCAATAAGTGATTCAATACCAACTCAAAATCAAGTACTCTTAAAATTAAAATGAAACATCAATAATATTCATTCAGCACATTCAACTAACAATTACAAATATTGATAAATATAACTTATATATGAAGAATCCAAACATAAATGCATAAAAAACACAAAATCAAAACATATACATATAAAACATATAAAAAACTATTCAATCACAAGAATTACGAAATTATAATGAGTCTCTTGAATCAAAACAAAGTACATTGACCTATTGTAATCGATCGAAAATAAAAAAAATCAACTGCTGATAAAGATAAACTTACAAATGATAGAGTCAAGTGATACATGTAGAATCGATTAAAAACACTATAACCGATTATTCGACAGACGAAAAAAACATCAAGATTGATCTTATTTTCGATTTCGAAGAATAGTGGTTAATTGCAGAGAAACCTCTAATAGCCGATTAAGCTTATGATTTTTTTAGATTAACAATATTTATATATTGAATATAATCATTTAAAATTTATTTTATCAATTTTTTTATTCAAAATATTTAGTCAAAGAACTAAACGATAAAAATCACAAAGTAATTTTGCAACCATTTCCCTCCTTAAAACCAAGGATCAATTATTAAATAGTCCCGACTATAAATATATATTTTTTAAAAAGGACACATATTTTTAGTTTAACCCATTTAGTCCCTCAAGCACTCAATATCCTCTTATTTTTAGAGGTCCGCGCCAGCGGCACTCCCTCTCCAAAATATGTGGCAAAGGACTTTTTGAGGCAAAATAAAAAAGTTTTGACTAAATAGATATTAAAAAATGTCCGAGTGACTATTTGGTATATCTCCCAAAAACCAAACCCGTACGAGTAGATTCTAACCACCCCAACCTTTTGTCTTACCCTTTTACGTGAGAAACAAGCAAGCCAAGGCCAGTTTGGTAACATTACCCCCAACACTGAACTATTTAAACTCCACCTCACACCCCTTAAACCTCAAACTTTCCTCTCCGATAAAACACCCAAAAATGGAATCGGAGCTAATTTTTAGAGGCCACGAGTCTCAACACACCCCAGACTCCTACTCCCCCAAACCCCCAAAACCATGGTACGCCGTCGTTCACCCCATCCGCTACATCCTCCGTGAACAACGCCTCCTCTTCGTCCTCATCGGCATCGCAATCGCCACTCTCTTTTTCTCAATCCTCCCCTCCTCTCCCAAACAACCCCAATCCTATTACTACAACAACAACAACAAACAAATCTCATTTTCATCATCAAATTTCCCATCGGATTTAACCCACCGGTCTATTATTGCCCGGGACGGGGTTATTAGCTCGGGGGGTAAAATCCCTCTGGGGCTAAAACGAAAGGGGTTGAGAATTGTGGTGACTGGCGGGGCGGGGTTTGTGGGGAGCCATCTGGTGGATCGGTTGATTGAGCGAGGGGATAGTGTGATTGTGGTTGATAATTTTTTCACCGGGAGGAAAGAGAACGTCATGCATCATTTTGGCAACCCTAGGTTTGAACTCATAAGGCATGATGTGGTGGAGCCCATCTTGTTGGAGGTTGATCAGATCTACCATCTCGCTTGTCCCGCTTCACCCGTTCATTATAAGTTTAATCCCGTCAAGACCATTATATCCTTTCGATATGAAATGAAATGTTTTACAAATCATATGCTTTTTTACTTTCGAGTTTTCTAAGGGTCCGTTTGATAGCATTATTTGCCATGCCAAATGACAAATAAGTTGGCAAATATGATATTTGCCTACAATTTAGTGTGTTTGATAGCAAAATTTGCCTACAAGCTATTTGTCAATGAACAACACCTCTTATGCATAACATGTTGACAAATTTTGCTTTGCTATATGGGTGAGAAATATTTGTCAACAAATTTGCTAACTTCTTAAACGCTTTTAATATTTTATAAAACAATTTAAAAACTATTTTAAATAATTAAAAAAAACTGTTATGAATATTTTAAAAATTGTTATGAATATTTTAAAAATTGTTTTAAATAGTTAAAAAAACCGTTTTAAATTAAAATCTGTTTAAAAACTGTTTTTTCGTAAAAATCGTTTTAATGTAAAAAAACTGTTTTAATGTAAAAATTGTTTTAATGTAAAAAATTAAAAATTGTTTTGATGTGAAAACTGTTTTAATATAAAAAATTGTTTTAATGTAAAAACTATTTTAATGTAAAAAATTATTTTAATGTAAAAATTGTTTTTTCGTAAAAACTGTTTTAATGTAAAAAATTGTTTTAATGTAAAAATTGTTTTAATGTAAAAAATTTAAAAATGTTTTAATGTAAAAACTGTTTTAATGCAAAAAATTATTTTAATATAAAAACTGTTTTAATGTAAAAAAAATTAAAAACTGTTTTAACGTAAAAACTGTTTTAATGTAAAAATTAAAAACTGTTTTAATGTAAAAACTGTTTTTAGTAAGTAGTTTTGGCGTAAAAAACTTTTTTTTATATATAGTTTGTTACTTTTTTAATAAATAAAAACGGGAAGTAAAAAAGAAAAGAAAAAACTGTTTTTTTATTAAATAAGAATTGGGACGAAAATTAAAAAAAAAACATATTTTTTATTATTATATATGTTAATATGGACGAAAAATGTGTTATTAAAATGTTTTGCCTAAAAAATTTGTTTTACCTTATTTGGTGTTTGATAGTCTATTGTGAGAAAAAAATATTTGCCTAGGCAAAATTTGTCCTGGCAAATTTTGCCATGCCAATACTTTTGTCCAATATGTATCAAACGGACCCTAATTGGAAAATTTTGGAATCCTTAATTCAGATTGATTAGTTTCTCACAAAACAAATGTGGTCGGGACTTTGAACATGCTGGGCCTGGCCAAGAGAGTGAATGCGCGTTTTTTGCTAACGAGCACCAGTGAGGTGTACGGTGATCCCCTGCAACACCCCCAGGTTGAGACCTACTGGGGCAACGTCAACCCTATTGGTGAGTTTAACTTAGATTTTTATGGCTATGCGCACGTTATTGTGGCTTGCGTACCGGGGCTAAAATGCACCTCGCATGATATTTTTGTTGTGGTGGAGAGGCACGTGACTAACGCTTGTGGACTTTTGGCTTTTCATGTGATCTAGATGGGGAGTTTACTGGTCAACAGTTTAATTTCATGGTGTTTTGTATTTTTCGTTTTTTCCTTTGCTAAATTGCAAGAAACCCCTCATCTTATTTCTTCGTTATTTAAATCTTATATCTCCCTTACTTACACTAATTTATCATTCAATTTTCAAATATTGGATTCATCATAATGTGATTTGGTCCTGGAGGGTAAGGTTGTAATTGCACTTTTTGGGTGACAGGTGTCAGAAGCTGCTATGATGAGGGGAAGCGTACAGCTGAAACGTTGACCATGGATTACCACAGGGGTGCTAACGTTGAGGTTGGTTAATTAAAAATACTGCAGAGCAGATACAACTAACATACTGTTTATTTAAGATACATTAAAATAAAAAGATTATGTATTTTTAAGACTTAAAATAATATTGATTATGGATATAGGACAACAAACATTTTGTTTCTATTTTTAGTCCCTATTTTCAAATTAAAGGGACACATGGCATGCTGTGATTGGTTGACGTTTTGTGGATATGGGTCCGCGCCAGCGGCCTTTTTCAAAAATAAGGACTAAAACTATAAATAAAATATTTGTTGTCCAATTTTCAAAATACATATTACAATCGGTCCTAAATTTACAAAGTCCCTAAAATAAATCCAGTTGAATTATAATTATAGTTCATATTCACCTTGACCTTGTGCCAATTCATAGGTTGAATCATATTTAATCTAAATTTCCTATTTCACCAACATTTGCAACCATCTTGGGATGAATTTGGATAAAATTGAACTCATTTGTATAATGTCTTTGTCAACCCTCTTGAGAGATGCAATCTGATTAATATTTGACAAGTGTAGGTGAAATTTGGTTTAGTGTAAAATTTGAATAGTTGAGTTAATGGATAACATTGCTTCTTACTCTTATCTTTGTGTAAAAGATCTAGTATGATGAGTGGCTTATACTATCACTTTTGAAATTATGTAAATCGAGTAAACTATAATATGATAGGTTTAATGTAATATATCATTTTTTTATTTAATTGTGATGTGATGAGAATTTATTAAAAACTTTCTGTGTATTTATAGGTGAGGATTGCTAGGATATTTAACACATATGGGCCTAGGATGTGCATTGATGATGGTCGTGTGGTTAGTAACTTTGTTGCCCAGGTAGGGATTTCTATGTAATTTATTTTTTTATTTTTTAAAATATTTTTTTGTTCAAATGTGCTTAACTTTTATAATAACTGTGATACGAGAATAATGGTAATTGTGACTCAGGCCTTGAGGAAGGAGCCATTGACAGTTTATGGTGATGGGAAGCAAACAAGGAGTTTCCAGTATGTTTCGGATTTGGTAAGTGACTCAATTGTTTTTCTTTCTACTTGTTTGTGATTTGACCTTTTATTTTAAATTTGATTGTTTAATTTTATGTAATTTGATATGAATTTGCCAGCCTAAGTTGTTTGTCTTTATGCTAATTTAACCTTTTATTTTAATTTTGTTGCTTAGTTTTATTATCTTTAACTGAATTTACCAACAAGTGGGTAGGATTGCATTTACCAATTGTATTCATGGTGTTTGGACTCATTTGCAATTCTTATTGCTCTTAACTCCCCTCTTTTCACTCTTTTCAATTTAAGAGTTCCATTTTTTTTTCGGTTGTTAAAGACAGCCGAAGTTTCTTTTTAATATCACACGTATTATTCTCTAATTGTAGTTTACAATTATTTTTAATTATCATGATTGTTTTAGTTAAAAAATAATGAGGCCTTCAGGTTTCAACAACAACTCTTTTCTTATAGAGTGTTCTAAAAGAAAAGTCCAGTCCAGTGTTCAAATCACGGTACTAAGTTTTATTCTTGTAAAGGACATTATAAATATTTTTCATTTAGAAGTTCAACTTTCTAGTCCTATTTTGGAAAAGGATGTAATAATTCAATACAACAATTGATTTCACACGTTCAATTGTAACTGTATTTGTGGTAATCTAAGGCCTTCTCCAATGTTTTTGATTTCTAAAACCATTTCTAAAAGTCAGTTTGAGTTCATTTCCAATCTAAGTGGCAATTTCCGAAATTTACAAAACATCTCGTATCCTTTTCATCTCCAGCCTTTGCATTTCTACCCAACAGTTTTTAATGATATTTCCTGTCAAAATAGATAATGGGTGGTTGAAAATTCTCCACATCAGATTCTCTTAACTGTCTTTGCATTTCTACGTGTAGAAATGGTAATATGAATTTTCCATATGACTCATGAGCCACATAGGATTGAGTGTTATGAAGAAAGTCTTATTGGAGAACTTTTGACCGTATCTTCTTTTCTATAATAGAAATTTATAAAGTTAGAAACTAACATTGGAGAAGGCTAACCTATGCAGTGTCCTTTCTTTTTTAGGCAAAAGGAAATGAATACTAACTAATTACACCGGAAAAGTGATATGTGTATATACATACCACCTATAATTGTATCACCTGATGTCTTAATATGAATCATGCCACTTTCAAGAATTATATGATACACCTCTACTACTACTATCTTTTTTTTCAAAGGACAAGCTATCCCAACAAAATCTGCTTCACATACCTGCATTGTCTGGCACCATTTAATTCTTTTAGTTGCAAAGTTTGGTAAACCTCCATCATTGTGTTAAATAAGCCGATTGCTTTCCCCTGCCTATAACTTTATTTTCGATGGAAGAAGTTTCAAGTGTACCCTCTGAGAAAATTCTCCATGAGTAGTTACCCTAAATGTCACCTAACTGAGTGAAAAGGGTAAGCAATAATGAATACCCGTTTTTTATTCCATAATGAAGTAGGGGTGGTCAATATAGGCTTAAGGGTGGCTGGCCTGTCTAATTGTCTAACTACCTAGACCTGTAGACAGGGCTTTATAAAATTTTAGGCCCTGCAAAAATAAGGCTGGCATCGGCACAACATTTGAAGCCTGACATGGTGTGGCTGGTGTCGAGGCCCAAATATTTTAAATTTTATATAATTGTATATATTTTGTAATTGTGATTGCAACACTTGTGTGGATTTGTTCCTTGGTATGAAACACGTATTGATTAATATGTTTGTAATTATGCCTGTGAATGCTATCAAGTTACAAATAGTAATGGTTCGGTCTGATTTGCATTTGATTTGAAAGGTGGAAGGTTTAATGAGGCTGATGGAAGGAGAACATGTGGGACCTTTCAATCTCGGAAACCCTGGTGAATTCACCATGCTCGAACTCGCTCAGGTAGCCATCATTTCCATCTACCAAATACAGTGAACCATTTTTATGTAACTTATCATGAATTATGGTACATTGGTTTCGAATTTTCGTTCCTTTCTCTAGCATTTGTGAGGGAGAGGTAGCCATGCTTCACTTTGCGAATAAAATTAAGGGCAATTTATAATTAAGTTCCTTGTTCACAATTTTTAAATATTTAAGGACAATTTACTATTAGGTTCATTTGTTATGCCACCCTCGTGGACTTCTACAAGAAGAGAATTAGTGGACCTAAGTGTTAAAAATTTGTTTGCGAGGGACCTACGAGTACTTTCCCTTAAAATTAATAAGCTAAAAGAGATGTTATTTTTTTCTTATGTATTAGATCACACCACGTCTGATGACATATTGCATTGCTGAATGAGAGTATGTTTATACCGGTGCAGGTGGTCCAGGAAACTATTGACCCAAACGCCAAGATAGAATTTAGAGCCAACACGGAGGATGACCCGCACAAGAGGAAGCCTGATATCACGAAGGCAAAAGATCTTCTAGGTTGGGAGCCAAAGGTGCCTCTTCGCAAGGGTCTTCCTCTTATGGTTTCAGATTTCAGGGAACGCATATTCGGTGACCAAAAGCAACATAGTGCCACCACCACAACTTAGAGAAGAGTCTGCGTATACCTTTTTGAAATTAAATCTGAATAGTTTTGAGCTCTATCTTTCAGCGTTTCTGGGTTATTTGCATTTTCATGGTAAAGGATCCTTGTAGACAACATGCTCGGCATTTACAGAAATAACTTCTTGTTTTACTTTATATATCCAACTAGCATTGACAAAAGCAGTAATATTTTATCCATTACAAGTCTTGTTTAATCTGTTATTTTTCCCTTTTTAAAAACACATGCTTATATTGATTTGGTAATTTGTGAACATTTATATCATTTGAGAACAAATTTGTGTTGACACAAGAAAATATATTTTGTGTTAGAATCATTAGCATAAAGAATAAAATTATTATGTGGATACATTCGTGGTAATACTCAAATGTTCCTAATTATGTAGCTTATTGTCATATGTAGTCACCTAACAAGGTTCTAATTTGTGAGAGTGGTCCATCTCTCGAGCATTGGATCATGTTGTTCAAATAAATTATTATAATGTCAGTTTGCTCACCCAATATTCCTTGATTGCTCAAGATAGTTTGCTCAACCAAAATTCCTTGATTGCTCAAGATATGCACAAGAAGATCAATTATAATTTTCTACTCACAACAGTAATTCGAAGAAAGAAAATTTAAAGAAACCGCCAGTAGCCAAACCAATAAAGGGAATTACCACAAGACAAATTCAGAGGATGAAGAAGCCATAATTTATACAATGTCTACAAATAAAAGAAAGGGCCCCTGGGACACTGTTGTAACAACTCGTATCTTTTAACATTAGGATTGATCACTTACTATATTAAAATATACAACTTGAAAATATAATTTAAATATCATTCTTGGAACGTGACAATATGAGACATTTATAAATGGTTTCACAAAATATAAGATACGAGAGATAACAATGTGAAAAAAATATTAAGTCAAACTACAACAACCTCAAATAATCGAACAATTTATAGAAGTCCCAAAATAATATCCCAAATACAATGGTGGGGTAGCAAGCGACTCATCAATCCAAAAATGGTCTCATATGAGATACACAACGAAAAGAAAACTACATCATACATATATAAAACATCCAACCTAGAACTTACGCTCCAAGATCCATTCCGCTCCTAAAAACTCAAACCTAAGCTGAAATGTTTCCCAAATAGGGTAACATAACCGAGCCAAAAGTACCGAATAGGGTAACAGAACTACTGCAGAGTCTTTCATATCCCAAATGCAAACAGGGTAACATAACCGAGCCAAAAGTACCAGATAGGGTAACATAACTACTGTAGAATCTTTTATATAATAATAACATTTAAACTTAGAATCTTAGTGTTTATCAATATTTTATAATATCAGGAGTATAGAGAGCTATCCAGATACTAAACATGGTTTGATAACTAACCATATAACATGGGGTCATTCATAACGATCTACTCATGAACCAGTATTAAAACCATATATTTATAAAGGTGGGTCTCAACAACTATCGGTTTATTAACTGATATAAACTATCACATAATCTTCAATTAAAAATATCATTTAAAGCCCATTATCCACTTTACTTTTTCATGTTCTGTTTATTGCATCATTTCACTTTCACTTAGTCACATTGTTTCATATTTCATTCATATCCTAGCCAATCAGCCTTATTTATAACCACGTTTAATCACACATTAACCAATAACTTTTTATCTCTTTTATGTCATCTTTATCTCTATAACTTCATTTTCAATCAACCAGCCTCTCTAATCGCCCCACACATAACATAGTGTACGCCACATTTTATTTATTACAATCACCATTATAACCCATCGTCTCTCTCGCGACATTGAACATCGCGTAATATACTATAATTACCATTCAATAAAAATCTACAACACATCCAACATGCATAATTGTATCCATCTCATATAATAGCCAACCGACCTCACTCACGATCGCGCCCATACTTGTATACCAAGTCCATCTAAGCTGTTACTATCGCCAGATAATCTAGGTCCTGCACCTACGATATATCCATAGCCAATCGACACTAGACTCGCACCAATAGCAACGAGAAACCATTGAAACCATCAAAGTAGTAGGCAAATGTAGGCCCTAAACATACGTAGATTTCATTACCAGTCGGCACTATACCAATTGCTTACAGAGATTCCCAGCATAACTTTCTACGAGAATTTAAACATCCGAATTTCCCAACTTCCAACCTTCCCTTAAACCCCATGCATGGACATCTCATTAATGAAATCCAATTAAGGACTCTCCCGATATACTTATGTCTAGGTCAGGTAGTTTTCGAGACTCTATAATAATCATGTGTGGGATGTCTTATAAAATGAAACCGAATAAGGAACCCCCCATCCCGATACACTTCAGTTTGGATTGGGCAGTCAACGAGAGAAAACAAACTACTAACCCAACATCTTATATACTAAGGCACTTGACTCATCACATGATCCTTTAACATCTCATCATTCACAAATAAAATTTATTCACAAGTCACACATCTCAATTATCACTTACCCATTACTCATAATCTAACCACTAAATTTACCTACAAGACTCACTAAACTTAGACTCCTAACTCATACATTCTCTAGACTTCGTATGTGGATGTCACATAAATTAATTTCAAATACCCCCCCCCAATAAACTTTTGTTTAGATTAACTCCATTCAATTTTAACCATGTCAATCACGTGAAATTCATATCCTACTTTATGATGACCAAAATACCTCATTATATGACCTACCTTAGAAAATTCAGCATACTTTTAAGAATCTAATTTTCTCTTAAAATCCCCCACTTTCCTCAACAACATTTATCCTAACAATCCTTTTACATAACAACTACTACTACATTCAAGTCAACACTCCATACTAATACAAGCATACTAAAATATCCCATTATACATTTTAAATGCTACAAGTACCTATCACATAAGTATTGACCTCAATGTAAACAATATAGGTAACACCCACAATTTGAATTTTATTATAAAAAGGATATTTTGTTAATTTGTAAAGCTCGCGAGAAATTAGAATCTAAGTATGAAATTTTAATGATTAGAATAATTGAATTCGAAGTTTGAAAGTGCAACGTATCAAAGTTTAGGACCTAAAGTATAAAGGATTGAAAGGATTTGGAAAAATAAAGAAACCACAAAGATCAACGTAATCGGATTGATCCAAAAATGGTTGGATCGATCCGAAAATATTCCGGATCGATCTGGATGGCCCGAGACAGTGCATTTTTCTTTTGAGCTATCATTTTAAGTGGGACTTTAGGTGGAACACAAACACTTTTGGCCGAGAATATAGGGCCTTTATCATATGACCACCCATCCTTTAATCATGTTAATAGACCTGTCAAAAAACACGATAACCCGTCAACACGACACAAATTTCTCTTATATTTGAGGGTCCACGCCAGCGGCACTCCCACCCCACGTCTCCCCGCCCCCACACTTCCAATGTCAAAGCTCTATTGACGCTCATCGGAGGTCATTGTTCAAGGGACTAGTGACTTTATTTGTCTAAAGGAATAAGTCAGTTACTTTAAGAATGACTTAATACACATCATCCTTCATTTTATTTTCCAACTTCACATATGAATTTTTTTAATTACTGAGTTTATGCGTAGTTCAAAGGTTTATATATTGTTTATGTTCAATATTTATAGTTAATAAGTGCACGAAAACTAATGTACGTCCAAAACTTCATGTAGGACCTCGCCTTGGACCGCTCTCAAATTAGAAGGCGGGAAATCCAGTGCATTATTGTGGTCGACAAGATCCGATTATAATACAGTAACGCAAGGATAAATCCTCTTAAATTAAGACTTTGGTATATCAAGTTGGCATTAGGTTAAGACAAAAAGATCTATTCAGACGACTAATAAGCTGGCACATGCTTGCGTAGAACCAACGTCTGGAAAACTTAGGTTCGTCTTGAACTTCATGTACGACCTCATCTAGGGCTTTTTGCGAATGAGAAGATAGTAAATTAGTTGCGGCATTGTGGTCAACAAGATTCGATCACAATCCACTAACGCGAGGATAGATCCTATTAAATACACACTCTGTTAAATCAAGCTGATGGTTGGTCTTGGCAACAAGATCTATTCATACGATCGATAAGTCGGCACAAGCTTGGGTAAAACCTAGGTCATGAAAACTTATGTACGTCCAAAAGTTCTTGTAAGACCTCGTCTTGGAGAGGTCGCGAACAAGAAGATGGGAAATCTGGTTCAGTGTCGTGGTTGTCAAGATCTGATCGCAATTCACTAACGTAAGGATAGATTCTATTAAATTCATACTCTGGTATGCAGACACTTAGTCAGGACAACACGATCTGTTCATATGACCAATAAATCGATACAAGCTTAGTCATGACAACTTAGGTTAATCGTCTTGAACTTCATGTACGACCTCATCTTGGACTGGTTGCAAATAAGAAGACAGGAAATTAGATACGACCTTGCTGTCAACAAGATCCGATCATAATCCACTAACGCGAGTATAAACCCTATTAAAATTAGACTCTGGTAAATCAAGCTGATGGTTGGTCTTGACAACAAGATCAGTTCATACGGTCGATAATTTGGTACAATCTTGGGTCGAACATACCTCACGAAAACTTATGTACGTCCAAAAGTTCATGTAAGACCTCGTCTTGGAGAGGTCGCGAAAAAGAAGATGGGAAATATGAAGCAGTATTGTGGTTGTCAAGATCCGATCGCAATACACTAAAGCAAGTATATATCCTATTAAATTGACACTCTGGTAAATCATGCTGACGCTTAGTGAGTACAAAAATCTCTGTTCATACGACCAATAAGCCAACACAAGTTTGGTCAGGACAACTTAGGTTATTCATCCAAAACAATAACTCGCGAACATGAAGACGAGTGCATTATTATGGTCGATAATATCCGATCATAGTACACTAATGCAAGGATGGCTCCTATTATATTCAGACTCTGGTAAATCTTGCTCACGTTCGATCAACACAACAAGATCTGTTCATACTACTAATAGGCCGACACATGCTTGGGTAGAACCTTGGTCAGGATAACTCAGGTTTGTCAAGAACTTCACATACGACCTCATCTTGGACAGATCATGAATAAGAAGACGGGAAATTAATTGCGGTGTTGTTGTCAACAAGATATGATAATAATCCACAAATACGAAGATAAATCCTATTAAATTCGAACTCGACCAAATTAAGTTGATGCTCGGTCTCGACAACAAGATCTATTCATACGATCGATAAGTCAGCATAAGTTTGGGTAGAACCTAGGTCATTAAAACTTATGTACGTCCAAAACTTCATGTAAGACCTCGTCTTTTACACGTCGCGAACAAAAAAATGAGAAATCCAGTGCAGTGTTGGGATTGTCAAGATCCGATCACAATCCACTAACGCAAGGATAATTCCTACTAAATTCAGGCTCTGGTTTATCGTGCTGACATTTGGTCAAGAAAATAAGATCTCTTCATACGACTAATAAGTCAGTACACGCTTGGGTAGATCCTAGGTCCGGACAACTCAGGTTCATCCAAAACATCACATACGACCTCGCCTTGGACTTTTTGCAAATAATAAGGCAGGAAATCCAGTGCAGTGTTGTGGTCGAGAATATCGATCACAATCCACAAATGCAAGGATAAATCCTATTAAATTCCGACTGTGGTAACTAATGCTCATGCTTGGTCTGGACAACAAGATCTGTTCATACGATCGATAAGTCGGTACACACTTGGGTAGAACTTTGGTCAGGAAAGCTTAGGTACGATTGCAATTCACTAACGCAATGATAGATCCTATTAAAATAACACTCTGGTCAATTATGTTGACGCTTATTCAGTACAATAATCTATGTCCGTACGACCAATGAGCCAACACAAGTTTGGTCGGGATAACTTAGGTTATTCGTTCAAGACTTCATGTACAACCTCGTCTTAGACAACTCGCGAATTTGAAGATGGGTGAATTATTATGGTCGATAAGATCCGATCATAATACACGAATGCAAGGATAGTTCCTATTATATTCAGACTCTCGTAAATCTTACTGAAGTTTGGTAAACACAACAAGATCTGTTCATACGACCAACAAGTCGGCACACGTAGGTAGGGACAACTCAGGTTCGTCCAAAACTTCATGTACGATCTCATTTTGGACTAGTCGCGAATAAGAAGACGGTAAATCAGTTGCGGAGCTGTGGTGAATAAGATTCGATAATAATCCCCTAATGCGAGGATAGATCCTATTAAATTCAGACTCTGGTAAATAAAGTTAATGCTTGGTCCGAACAACAAGATTAGTTCATACGACCAATAAGTCGACACAAGCTTGGGTTAAACCTAGGTTATGAAAACTTATGTACGTCCAAAAGTTCTTGTAAGACCTCGTCTTGGAGAGGTCGCGAACAAGAAGATGGGAAATCTGGTGCAGTGTTATGGTTGTCATGATCCGATCGTAATTCCCTAATGCAAGGATAGATTCTATTAAATTCACACTGTGGTAAATCATGCAGACTTAGTCAGGATAACAAGATCTGTTCATATGACCAATAAGTCGACACAAGTTTAGTCAGGACAACTTAGGTTATTCGTCTTGAACTTCATGTACGACCTCATCTTGGACTGGTCGCGAATAAAAAGAGAGGAAATTAGTTGCGATGTTGTTGTCAACAAGAATCGATCACAATCCACTAACTCTGGTAAATCACGCTTATGGTTGGTCTGGACAACAAGATCTATTCATACGACTGATAAGTCGGCACAAGCTTGGGTAGAACATACGTCACGAAAACTAATGTATGTCCAAAACTTCATGCAGGACCTCGCCTTGGACCGCTCTCGAATAAGAAGGCGGTAAATCCAGTGCATTATCGTGGTCGGCAAGATCCGATCATAATACAGTAACGCAAGGATATATCCTCTTAAATTAAGACTTTGGTATATCAAGTTGGCATTAGGTTAAGACAAAAAGATCTATTCAGACGACTAGTAAGCTGGCACACGCTTGTGTAGATCCAACGCCTGGAAAACTTAGGTTCGTCTTGAACTTCATGTACGACCTCATCTCGGACTTTTTGCAAATGAGAAGACAATAAATTAGTTGCGGGATTGTGGTTAACAAGATTCGATCATAATCCACTAACGCGAGGATAGATCCTATTAAATTCACACTCTATTAAATCAAGCTGATGGTTGGTCTTCGCAACAAGATCTGTTCATACGATCGATAAGTCAGCACAAGCTTGGGTAAAACCTAGGTCATGAAAACTTATGTAGATCCGAAAGTTCTTGTAAGACCTCGTCTTGGAGAGGTCGCGAACAAGAAGATGGGAAATCTGGTGCAGTGTTGTGGTTGTCAAGATCTGATCGCAATTCACTAACGTAAGGATAGATTTTATAAAATTCATACTCTGGTATGCAGACACTTAGTTAGGATAACAAGATTTGTTCATATGACCAATAAGCTGATACAAGCTTAATCAGGAAAACTTAGGTTATTCGTCTTGAACTTCATGTACGACCTCATCTTGGACTGGTTGCAAATAAGAAGACAGGAAATTATTTACGACCTTGTTGTCAACAAGATCCGATCACAATCCACTAACGCGAGTATAGATCCTATTAAATTCAGACTCTGGTACATCAACCCGATGGTTGGTCTTGACAACAAGATCTGTTCATACGGTCAATAATTAGGCACAAGCTTGGATAGGACATATGTCTCGAAAACTTATGTACGTCCAAAAGTTCATGTAAGACCTCGTCTTGGAGAGGTCGCGAACAAGAAGATGGGAAATCTAGTGTAGTATTGTGGTTGTCAAGATCCGATTGCAATCCACTAAAGCAAGGATAGATCCTATTAAATTGACACTCTGCTAAATCATGATGACGCTTAGTGAGTACAAAAATCTTTGTTCATACTACCAATAAGTCAACACAAGTTTGGTCAGGACAACTTAGGTTATTCGTCCAAAATAACTACTCGTGAACATGAAGACGGGTGCATTATTATGGTCGATAAGATCCGATCATAGTACACTAATGCAAGGATGGCTCCTATTATATTCAGACTCTGAAAAATCTTGCTCATGTTCGATCAACACAACAAGATCTGTTCATACTACTAATAAGCCGACACACGCTTTGGTAGAACCTTGGTCAGGATAACTCAGGTTTGTCAAGAACTTCACAAATGACCTCTTCTTGGACAAATCATGAATAAAAAGACGAGAAATTAATTGCGGTGTTGTTGTCAACAAGATACGATAACAATCCACAAACACGAGGATAAATCCTATTAGATTCAAACTCGAGCAAATTAAGTTGATGCTTGGTCTCGACAACAAGATCTGTTCATACGATCGATAAGACAACATAAGTTTGGGTAGAACCTAGGTCATTAAAACTTATGTACGTCCAAAACTTCATTTAAGACCTCGTCTTTTACACGTCGCGAATAAGAAAATGAGAAATCCAGTGCAGTGTCGGGGTTGTCAAGATCCGATCACAATCCGCTTACGCAAGGATAATTCCTACTAAATGCAGGCTCTGGTTTATCGTGCTAACATTTGGTTAAGAAAATAAGATATCTTCATACGACTAATAAGTTAGTACACGCTTGGGTAGATCCTAGGTCCGGATAACTCAGGTTCATCCAAAACATCACATACGACCTCGCCTTGGACTTTTTGCAAATAATAAGGCGGGAAATCCAGTGCAGTGTTGTGGTCGAGAATATCCGATCATAATATACAAACGCAAGGATAGATCCTATTAAATTTCGACTATGGTAACTAATGCTCATGCTTGGTCTGGACAACAAGATCTGTTCGTACGACCGATAAGTCGGTACACACTTGGGTAGAACTTTGGTCAGGAAAGCTTAGGTGCGATTGCAATTCACTAACGCAATGATAGATCCTATTAAATTGACAATCTGGTCAATTATATTGACACTTATTCGGTACAATAATCTCTGTTCGTACGACCAATGAGCCAACACAAGTTTGGTCGGGACAACTTAGGTTATTCGTCCAAGACTTCATGTATAACCTCGTCTTAGACAACTCAATAATATAAAGATGGGTGCATTATTGTGGTCGATAAGATCCGATCATAATACACGAATGCAAGAATTTTTCCTATTATATTCAGACTCTGGTAAATCTTAGTGACGTTTGGTCAACACAACAAGATCTGTTCATACGACCAACAAGTCGGCACACGCTTGGGTAGAACATAGGTAGGGACAACTCAGGTTCATCCAGAACTTCATGTATGACCTTATTTTGGACTGGTCTCGAATAAGAAGACGGGAAATCAGTTGTAGAACCGTGGTTAATATGGTTCGATCACAATCCCCTAACGCGAGGATAGATCCTATTAAATGCAGACTCTGGTAAATTATGTTTATGCTTGGTCCGAACAACAAGATTTGTTCATACGACCGATAAGTCGGCACAAGCTTAGGTAAAACCTAGGTTATGAAAAATTATGTACGTCCAAAAGTTCTTGTAAGACCTCGTCTTGGAGAGGTCGCTTACAAGAAGATGGGAAATCTGGTGCAGTTGTATGGTTGTCAAGATCCGATCGTAATACACTAATGCAAGGATAGATTCTATTAAATTCATACTCTGGTAAATCATGCAAACACTTAGTCAGGACAACAAGATCTATTCATATGACCAATAAGCCTACATAAGCTTAGTCAAGACAACTTAGGTTATTCGTCTTGAACTTCATGTATGACCTCATCTTAGACAGGTTACGAATAAAAAGAGAGGAAATTAGTTGCGATGTTGTTGTCAACAAGAACCGATCACAATCCACTAAATCTGGTAAATCAAGATGATGGTTGGTCTGGACAACAAGATCTGTTCATACGACCGATTAGTCGGCACAAGCTTGGGTAGAACATACGTCACGAAAACTAATATACGTCCAAAATTTCATGTAGGACCTCGCCTTGGACCGCTCTCAAATAAGAAGGCGGGAAATCCAGTGCATTATTGTGGTCGACAAGATCCGATCATAATACAGTAATGCAATAGATCCTCTTAAATTAAGACTTAGGTATATCAAGTTGACATTAGGTTAAGATAAAAAGATCTATTCAGACGACTAATAAGCTGGAACACGCTTGTGTAGAACTAACGTCTGGAAAACTTAGCTTCGTCTTGAACTTCATGTACAACCTCATCTAGGAATTTTTGTGAATGAGAAGACAGTAAATTAGTTACGTCATTGTGGTCAACAATATTCGATCACAATCCACTATCGCGAGGGTAGATCCTATTAAATTCACACTCTGTTAAACTAAACTGATGGTTCGTCTTGGAAATGAGATTTGTTCATACGATCGATAAGTCGGCACAAGCTTGGGTAAAACCTAGGTCATGAGAACTTATGTACGTCCAAAACATCACGTAAGACCTCGTCTTGGACAGGCCGTGAACAGAAAGGCAGGAAATCTGGTGCAGTGTTGTGGCTGTCAATTTCTGATCGCAATCCACTAAGGCAAGGATAGATCCTATTAAATTCACACTCTGCTAAATCATGCAGACGCTTAGTTAGGACAACAAGATCTGTTCATATGACCAATAAGCCGACACAAACTTTGTCAGGACAACTTAGGTTATTCGTCTTGAACTTCATGTACGACCTCATTTTGGAATGGTTGCAAATAAGAAGACACGAAATTAGTTACGACATTGTTTTCAACAAGATCCGATCACATTCCACTAACGCGAGTATAAATCCTATTAAATATAGACTCTGGTAAATATGGCTGGTCTTGACAACAAAATTTGTTCATACGGTCGATAATTTGGTACAATCTTAGGTTGAACATACGTCATGAAAATTTATGTACGTCCAAAAGTTCATGTAAGACCTCGTCTTGGTGAGGTCGCGAATAAGATGATGGGAAATCTGGTGCAATATTGTGGTTGTCAAGATCCGATCGCAATCCACTAAAATAAGGATAGATCCTATTAAATCATGCTGACACTCTGGTAAATCATGCTGACGCTTAGTGAGTACAAAAATCTCTGTTCATACGACCAATAAGACAACACAAGTTTGGTTAGGACAACTTAGGTTATTCGTCCAAAACAACAATTCACGAACATGAAGACGGGTGCATTATTGTGGTCGATAAGATCCGATCATAGTACACTAATGCAAGTATGGTTCCTATTATATTCAGACTCTGGTAAATCTTGCTCACGTTCAGTCAACACAACAAGATCTGTTCATACTACTAATAAGCCGACACACGCTTGGGTTGATCCTTGGTCAGGATAACTCAGGTTTGTCAAGAACTTCACATACGCCCTCATCTTGGACAGGAAATGAATAAGAAGGCGGTGTTGTTGTCAACAAGATACGATAACAATCCACTAACGCGAAGATAAATCCTATTAAATTAGAACTCGGGCAAAATTAAGTTGATGCTCGGTCTCGATAACTAGATCTGTTCATACGATCGATAAGTCAGCATACGTTTGGGTAAAACCTAGGTCATTGAAACTTATGTACGTCCAAACCTTCATATAAGACCACATCTTTTACTCGTTGGGAACAAGAAAATGAGAAATCCAGTGCAGTGTTAGGGTATTCAAGATCCGATCACAATGAACTAACGCAAGGCTAATTCCTATTAAATTTAGGCTCTGGCTTATAGTGCTGACATTTGGTCAAGAAAATAAGACCTGTTCATACGAGTAATAAGTGAGTACACGCTTAGGATGATCCTAGGTCTGGACAACCCAGTTTCATCCAAAACATCACGTACGACCTCGCCTTGGACTTTTTATAAATAATAAGGTGGGAAATCCAGTGTCGTGTTGTGGTCGAGAATATTCGATCACAATACACAAACGCAAGGATAGATCCTATAAAATTCCGACTATGGTAACTAATGCTCATGCTTGGTCTGGACACCAAGATCTGTTCATACGATCGATAAGTCGGTACACACTTGGGTAGAACTTTGGTCAGGAAAGCTTAGGTACGATTGCAATCCACTAACGCAATGATAGATCCTATTAAATTGACACTCTGGTGAATTATGCTGACGCTTATTCAGTACAACAATCTCTGTTCGTACGACCAATGAGCCAACACAAGTTTGGTCGGGACAACTTAGGTAATTCGTTCAAGACTTCATGTACAACCTCGTCTTAGACAACTCGCGAATATGAAGACGGGTGCATTATTGTGGTCGATAAGAACCGATCATAATACACGAATGCAAGGATAGTTCCAATTATATTTAGACTCTGGAAAATCTTACTGAAGTTTGGTCAACACAACAAGATCGGTTCATACGACCAACAAGCCGGCACACGCTTGGGTAAAACCTAGGCAAGGACAACTCGTGTTCGTCCCAAACATCGTGTACGCCCTCCTTTTGGACTGGTCGCGAATAAGAAAACGGGAAATCAGTTGCGGAGCCGTGGTCAACAAGACCCGATCACAATCCCCTAACGCGAGGATTGATCCTATTCAATTCAGACTCCGATAAATAAAGTTGATGCTTGGTCCGGACAATAAGATTCATTCATACGATCGATAAGTCAGCACAAGCTTGGGTAACACCTAGGTTATGAAAACTTATGTACGTCCAAAAGTTCTTGTAAGACCTCGTATTAGAGAGGTCACGAACAAGAAGATGGGAAATATTGTGCAGTGTTGTGGTTGTCAAGGTCCGATCGCAATTCACTAACGCAAGGATAGATTCTATTAAATTCATACTCTGGTAAATCATGCAGACACTTAGTCAGGACGACAACATCTGTTCATATGACCAATAAGCCGACACAAGCTTAGTCAGGACAGCTTAGGTTATTCGTCTTGAACTACATGTACAACCTCATCTTGGACTGGCCACGAATTAAAAGAGGGGAAATTAGTTGCGATGTTGTTGTCAACAAGAACCGATCACAATCCCCTAACTCTGGTAAATCAAGCTGATGGTTGGTCTGGACAACAAGATCTTTTCATACGACCGATAAGTCGGCACAAGTTTGGGTAGAACATACGTCACGAAAATTAATGTACGTCTAAAATTTCATGTAGGACCTCGCCTTGGACCGCTCTCAAATAAGAGGGCGAGAAATCCAGTGCATTATTGTGGTCGACAAGATCCGATCATAATACAGTAACGCAAGGATAGATCCTCTTAAATTAAGACTTTGGTATATCAAGTTGACATTAGGTTAAGAAAAAAAGATTTATTCAGACGACTAATAAGCTGGCACACGCTTGTGTAGAACCAACATCTGGAAAACTTAGGTTCGTCTTGAACTTCATGTACGACCTCATCTAGGACTTTTTGCTAATAAGAAGACAGTAAATTAGTTGCGGCGTTGTGGTTAACAATATTCGATCACAATCCACTAACGTGAGGATAGATCTAATTAAATTCACACTCCGTTAAATCAAGGTGATGGTTGGTCTTGGTAACAAGATATATTCATACGATCGATAAGTCGGCACAAGCTTGGGTAAAACCTAGGTCATGGAAACTTATGTACGTCCAAAACTTCATATAAGACCTCGCCTTGGATAGGTCGTGAACAGAAAGGCGGGAAATTTGGTGCAGTCTTGTGGCTGTCAAGATCCGATCATAATCCACAAACGCAAGGATAGATCCTATTAAATTCACACTCTGGTAAATCATGCAGACGCTTAGTGAGGACAACAAGATCTGTTCATACGACCAATAAGCCGACACAAGCTTAGTCAGGAAAACATAGGTTATTCGTGTTGAAATTCATGTACGACCTCATCTTGGGCTGGTTGCAAATATGAAGACAAAAAATTAGTTGCAATGTTGTTATCAAATAGATCCAATCACAATCCACTAACGCGAGTATAGATCCAATTAAATTCGGACTCTGGTAAATCAAGCTGATGGTTGGTCTTGACAACAAGATCTGTTCATATGGTCGATAATTTGGTACAATCTTGGGTCGAACATACGTCACGAAAACTTATGTACATCCAAAAGTTCATGTAAGACCTCGACTTGGAGAGGTCGCAAAAAAGAAGATGGGAAATCTAGTTTAGTATTGTTATTATCAAGATCCGATCGCAATCCACTAAAGCAAGGACATATCCTATTAAATTGACACTCTGTTAAATCATGCTGACGCTTAGTGAGTACAAAATCTCTGTTCATACGCCTAATAAGCCAACACAAGTTTGGTTAGGACAACTTAGGTTATTCGTCCAAAACAACAACTCGCGAACATGAAGACGGGTGCATTATTATGGTCGATAAGATCTGATCATAGTACACTAATGCAAGGATGGTTCCTATTATATTCAAACTCTGGTAAATCTTGCTCACGTTCGGTGAACACAACAAGATATGTTCATACTACTAATAAGCTGACACATGCTTGGGTAGAACCTTGGTCAGGATAACTCAGGTATGTCAAGAACTTCGCATACAACCTCATCTTGGACAGGACATGAATAAGAAGATGGGAAATTAATTACGGTGTTGTTGTCAACAAGATATGATAACAATCCACTAATGCAAGGATAAATCCTATTAAATTCGAACTCGGGCAAATTAAGTTGATGCTCGGTCTCGACAAGAAGATATGTTCATACAATCGATAAGTGAGCATAAGTTTGGGTAGAACCTAGGTCATTAAAACTTATGTACATCCAAAACTTCATGTAGACCTCGTCTTTTACACGTCGCGAACAAGAAAATGAGAAATCCAGTGCAGAGTTGGGGTTGTCAAGATCCAATCACAATCCACTAACGCAAGGATATTTCCTATTAAATTCAGGCTCTGGTTTATCGAGCTGACATGTGTTCAAGAAAATAAGACATGTTCATACGACTAATGAGTCGATACACGCTTGGGTAGATCCTTGGTCAGGACAACTCAGTTTTATCCAAAACATCATGTACGACCTCGCCTTGGACTTTTTGCAAATAATAAGGCAGGAAATCTAGTGCAGTGTTGTGGTCGAGAATATCCAATCACAATCCACAAATGCAAGGATAGATCCTGTTAAATTCCAACTGTGTTAACTAATACTCATGCTTGTTCTGGACAGCAAGATCTGTTCATACGACCGATAAGTCGGGGGGTAGAACTTTGGTCAGGAAAGCTTAGGTACGATTGTAATCCACTAACGTAATGATAGATCCTATTAAATTGACACTCTAGTCAATTATGCTGATGCTTATTCAGTACAACAATCTCTGTTCGTACGACCAATGAGCGAACACAAGTTCGGTCGGGACAACTTAGGTAATTCGTTCAAGACTTCATGTACAACCTCGTCTTAGACAACTCGCGAATATGAAGACGGGTGCATTATTATGGTCGATAAGAACCGATCATAATACACGAATGCAAGGATAGTTCCTATTATATTCAGACTCTGGTAAATCTTACTGACGTTTGGTTAACATAACAAGATCGGTTCATACGACCAACAAGCCGGCACACGCTTGGGTAGAAACTAGGTAAGGACAACTCACGTTCGTCCCAAACATCATGTACGCCCTCATTTTGGACGGGTCGCGAATAAGAAGACGGGTCAATAAGACTAGATCACAATCCCCTAACGCGAGGATTGATCCTATTCAATTCAGACTCCGATAAATAAAGTTGATGCTTGATCCGGACAACAAGATTTATTCATACGATCGATAAGTCAGCACAAGCTTGGGCAAAACCTAGGTTATGAAAACTTATGTACGTCCAAAAGTTCTTGTAAGACCTCGTATTAGAGAGGTCGCGAACAAGAAGATGCAAAATCTGGTGTAGTGTTGTGGTTGTCAAGATCCGATCGCAATCCACTAATGCAGGGATAGATTCTATGAAATTCATAATCTGGTAAATCATGCAGACACTTAGTAAGGACAACAAGATATGTTCATATGACCAATAAGCCAACACAAGCTTAGTCAGGACAACTTAGGTTATTCGTCTTGAACTTCATATACGACCTCATCTTGTACTGGTCGCGAATAAAAGGAGAGGAAATTAGTTGCGATGTTGTTGTCAATAAGAACCGATCACAATCCACTAAATCTGGTAAATGAAGCTTATGGTTGGTCTTGACAACAAGATCTGTTCATATAAGACCTCGTCTTGGATAGGTCGTGAACAGAAAGGTGGGAAATCTGGTGCAGTGTTATCTCTGTCAAGATCCGATCACAATCCACAAACGCAAGGATAGATCCTATTAAATTCACACTCTGGTAAATCATGGAGACGCTTAGTGAGGACAACAAGATCTGTTCATACGACCAATAAGCCGACACATGCTTAGTCAGAAAAACATAGGTTATTCGTGTTGAAATTCATGTACGACCTCATCTTGGACTGGTTGTAAATATGAAGAGAGAAAATTAGTTGCAACGTTGTTATTAAATAGATCCGATCACAATCCCCTAACGCGAGTATAGATCCAATTAAATTCAGACTCTGGTAAATGAAGTTGATGGTTGGTCTTGACAACAAGATTTGTTCATACGGTCGATAATTTGGTACAATCTTGGGTTGAACATACGTCACGAAAACTTATGTACGTCCAAAAGTTCATGTAAGACCTCGTCTTGGAGAGGTCGCAAAAAAGAAGATGGAAAATCTGGTGCAGTATTGTGGTTGCCAAGATCCGATCGCAATCCACTAAAGCAAGGATAGATACTATTAAATTGACACTCTGGTAAATCATGATGTCGCTTTGTGAGTACAAAAATCTCTGTTCATAGGACCAATAAGCCAACACAAGTTTGGTCAGGACAACTTAAGTTATTCGTCCAAAACAACAACTCGCGAACAGAAAGACGGGTGAATTATTGTGGTCGATAAGATCCGATCATAGTACCCTAATGTAAGGATGGTTCTATCACATTCAGACTCTGGTAAATCTTGCTCACGTTCGGTTAATACAACAAGATATGTTCACACTACTAATAAGCCGACCCACGCGTGGGTAGGATAACTTAGATTTGTCAAAAACTTCACATACGACCTCATCTTGGACGGGACATGAATAAGAAGACGGGAAATTAATTGCGGTGTTATTGTCAACAAGATACGATAGCAATCCACTAACGCGAGGATAAATCTTATTAAATTCTAACTCCGGCAAATTAAGTAGATGCTTCGTCTCGACAAGAAGATATGTTCATACGATCGATAAGTGAGCATAAGTTTGGGTAGAACCTAGGTCATTAAAACTTATGTACATCCAAAACTTCATGTAAGACCTCGTCTTTTACACGTCGCGAACAAGAAAATGAGAAATCCAGTGCAGAGTTGGGGTTGTCAAGGTCCAATCACAATCCACTAACCCAAGGATATTTCCTACTAAATTCAGGCTATGGTTTATCGAGCTGACACATGTTCAAGAAAATAATACATGTTCATACGACTAATTAGTCGATACACGCTTGGGTAGATCCTTGGTCAGGACAACTCAGTTTTATCCAAAACATCATGTACGACCTCGCCTTGGACTTTTTGCAAATAATAAGGCGGGAAATCTAGTGCAGTGTTGTGGTCGAGAATATCCAATCACAATCCACAAACGTAAGGATAGATCCTATTAAATTTCGATTGTGTTAACTAATCCTCATGCTTGGTCTGGACAACAAGATCGGTTCATACGATCGATAAGTCGGGGGGTAGAACTTTGGTCAGGAAAGCTTCGGTACGATTCGAATCCACTAAGGCAACGATAGATCCTTTTAAATTGACACTCTGGTCAATTATGCTGACTCTTATTCAGTACAACAATCTGTATTCGTACGACCAATGAGCCAACACAAGTTTGGAGGGAACAACTTAGGTTATTTGTCCAAGACTTTGTGTACAACCTCGTATTAAACAACTCATGAATATGAAGATGGGTGCATTATTGTGGTCAATAAGATCCGATCATAATACACGAATGCAAGGATAGTTCCTATTATATTCAGACTATGGTAAATCTTACTGACCTTTTCTCAACACAACAAGATCTGTTCATACGACTAACAAGCCGGCATACGCTTGGGTAGAACCTAGGTAAGGACAACTCAGGTTCGTCCAAAACTTCATATACGAGCTCATTTTGGAGTGGTCGTAAATAAGAAGACTGTCAATCAGTTATATAGATGTGGTCAACAAGATTCAATCACAATCCCCTAACGTGAGGATAGATCCTATTAAATTCAGACTCTGGTAAATAAAGTTGATTCTTGGTCCGGACAACAAGATTTATTCATACGACCGATAAGTCGGCATAAGCTTGGGTAACACCTAGGTTATGAAAACTTATGTACGTCCAAAAGTTCTTGTAAGACCTCGTATTAGAGAGGTCGCGAACAAGAAGATGGGAAATATTGTGCAGTGTTGTGGTTGTCAAGGTCCGATCGTAATTCACTAACGCAAGGATAGATTCTATTAAATTTATACTCTGGTAAATCATGAAGACACTTAGTCAGGACAACAATATCTCTTCATATGACCAATAAGTCGACACAAGCTTAGTCAGGACAGCTTAGGTTATTCGTCTTGAACTTCATGTACAACCTCATCTTGGACTGGCCGCGAATTAAAAGAGGGGAAATTAGTTGCGATGTTGTTGTCAACAAGAACCGATCACAATCCCCTAACTCTGGTAAATCAAGCTAATGGTTGGTCTGGACAACAAGATCTTTTCATATGACCGATAAGTCGGCACAAGCTTGGGTAGAACATACGTCACAAAAACTAATGTAGGCCCAAAATTTCATGTAGGACCTCGCCTTGGACCGCTCTCGAATAAGAAGGCGGGAAATCTAGTGCATTATTGTGGTCGAAAAGATCCGATCATAATACAGTAACTCAAGGATAGATCCTCTTAAATTAAGACTTTGGTATATCAAGTTGACATTAGGTTAATACAAAAAGATCTATTCAGACGACTAATAAGCTCGCACACGCTTGTGTAGAACAAACGTCTGGAAAACTTAGGTTCGTCTTGAACTTCATGTACAACCTCATCTAGGACTTTTTGCGAATAAGAAGACAGTAAATTAGTAGCGGCATTGTGGTCAACAAGATTCTATCACAATCCACTAACGTGAGGATAGATCTTATTAAATTCACACTCTGTTAAATCAAGTTGATGGTTGGTCTTGGAAACAAGATTTGTTCAAACGATCGATAAGCCGGCACAAGCTTTGGTAAAACCTAGGTCATGAAAACTTATGTATGTCGAAAACTTCATGTAAGACCTCGTCTTGGACAGGTGGTGAACAGAAAGGCGGGAAATCTGGTGCAGTGTTGTGGCTGTCAAGATCCGATCGCAATCCACTAATGCAAGGATAGATCCTATTAAATTCACACTCTGGTAAATCATGCAGACGCTTAGTGAGGACAACAAGATCTGTTCATACGACCAATAAGCCGACACAAGCTTAGTCAGGAAAACATAGGTTATTCGTGTTGAAATTCATGTACGACCTCATCTTGGACTGGTTGCAAATATGAAGACAGAAAATTAGTTGCAATGTTGTTATCAAATAGATACGATCACATTCCATTAACGCGAGTATAGATCCAATTAAATTCAGACTCTAGTAAATCAAGCTGATGGTTGGTCTTGACAACAAGATCTGTTTATACGGTCGATAATGTGGTACAATCTTGGGTCGAACATACGTCACGAAAACTTATGTACGTCCAAAAGATCATGTAAGACCTCGTCTTGGAGAGGTCGCGAAAAAGAAGATGGGAAATCTGGTGCAGTATTGTGGTTGTCAAGATCCGATCGCAATCCACTAAAGCAAGGATAAATCCTATTAAATTGACACTCTGGTAAATCTTGCTGAAGCTTAGTGAGTACAAAAATCTCTGTGCATACGACCAATAAGCCGACATAAGTTTGGTCATGACAACTTAAGTTATTCGTCCAAAATAACACCTCACGAACATGAAAACGGGTGCATTATTGTGGTCGATAAGATCCGATCGTAGTGCACTAATGCAAGGATGGTTCCAATTATATTCAGATGCTGGTAAATATTTCTCACGTTCGATCAACACAATAAGATCTGTTCGTACTACTAATTAGCCGACACACGCTTGGGTAGAAACTTGGTCAGGATAACTCAGGTTTGTTAAAAACTTCACATACGACCTCATCTTAGACAGGACATGAATAAGAATACGGGAAATTAATTGCGGTGTTGTTGTCAACAAGATATGATAACAATCCACTAACGCAAGGAAAAATCCTATTAAATTCGAACTCGGGCAAATTTAGTTGATGCTCGGTCTAGACAAGAACATCTGTTCATACGATCGATAAGTCAGCATAAGTTTGGGTAGAACCTAGGGCATTAAAACTTATGTACGTCCAAACCTTCATGTAAAACCTCGTCTTTTACACGTCGCGAACAAGAAAATGAGAAATCCAGTGCAGTGTTGGGGTTATCAAGATCCGATCACTATCCACTAACGCAAGGATAATTCCTATTAAATTCAGGCTCTGGTTTATCGTGCAGACATTTGGTCAAGAAAATAAGACCTGTTCATACGACTAATAAGTCGGTACACGCTTCGGTAGATCCTAGGTCAGGACAACTCAGTTTCATCCAAAACATCACCTACGACCTTGCCTTGGACTTTTTGAAAATAATAAGGCGGGAAATCCAGTGTAGTGTTGTGGTCGAGAATATCCGATTACAATCCACAAACGCAAGGATAGATCCTATTAAATTTCGACTGTGGTAACTAATGCTCATGCTTGGTCAGGACAACAAGATCTGTTCATACGATCGATAAGTCGGTACACACTTGGGTAGAACTTTAGTCAGGAAAGCTTAGGTACGATTGCCATCCACTAACGCAATGATAGATCCGATTAAATTGACACTCTAGTCAATTATGCGGACTCTTATTCACTACAACAATCTTTGTTCGTACGTCCAATGAGCCAACACAAGTTTGGTCGGGACAACTTAGGTAATTCTTCCAAGACTTCATGTGCAACCTCGTCTTAGACAACTCGCGAATATGAAGATGGGTGCATTAGTGTGGTCGATAAGATCCCATCATAATACACGAATGCATGGATAGTTCCTATTATATTCAGACTCTTTTAAATATTACTTACGTTTGGTAAACACAACAAGATCTGTTCATACGACCAACAAGCCGACACACGCTTGGGTAGAATCTAGGTAAGGACAACTCAGGTTCGTCCAAAACTTCATGTACGACCTCATTTTGGACTGTTCGCGAATAAGAAGACGAGAAATAAGTTGCGAAGCAGTGGTTAAAAAGATTTGATCACAATCCCCTTATGCGAGGATATATCCTATTAAATTCAGACTCTGGTAAATAAAGTTGATGCTTGGTCCGGACAACAAGATTTGTTCATACGACCGATAAGTTGGCACAAGCTTCGGTAAAACTTATGTTATGTAAACTTATGTACGTCCAAAGGTTCTTGTAACACCTCGTCTTGGAGAGGTCGCTAAGAAGAAGATGGGAAATCTGGTGCAGTGTTGTGGTTGTCAAGATCCGATCACAATCCACTAGTACAAGGATAGATTCTATTAAATTCATACTCTGGTAAATCATGCAGACACTTAGTCAGGAAAACAAGATCTGTTCATATGAAAAATAAACCGACACAAGCTTAGACAGTACAACTTAGGTTATTCATCTTGCACTTCATGTACGACCTCATCTTGGACTGGTTGTAATAAAAAGAGAGGAAATTAGTTGCGTTGTTGTTGTCAACAAGAACCAATCATAATCCACTAACTCTGGTAAATCAAGATGGTGGTTGGTGTGGACAACAAGATCTGTTCATACGACCGATAACTCGGCACAAGCTTGGGTAGAAAATACGTCACGAAAACTAATGTGCGTCCAAAAATTCATGTTAGACCTCGCCTTGGACGGCTCTTGAATAAGAAGGCGTGAAATCCAGTGCATTATTGTGATCGGCAAGATTCGATCATAATAGAATAACGTAAGGATAGATCCTCTTAAATTAAGACTTTGGTATATAAAGTTGACATTAGGTTAAGACAAAAAGATTTGTTCATATGACTAATAAGCTGGCACACGCTTGTGTAAAACCAACGTCTGGAAAACTTAGGTTCGTCTTGAACTTCATGTACGACCTCATCTAGGACTTTTGGCGAATAAGAAGACAGTAAATTAGTTGCGACATTGTGGTCAACAAGATTCGATCACAATCCACTAACGCGAGGATAGATCCTATTAAATTCACACTCTGATAAATCAAGCTGATGCTTGGTCTTGGCAACAAGATATGTTCATACGACCGATAAGTCGGCACAAGCTTGGGTAAAACCTAGGTCATGAAAAATTATTTATGTCCAAAACTTCATGTAAGACCTCGTCTTGGATAGGTCGTGAACAGAAAGGCGGGAAATCTAGTGCAGTGTTGTGGCTGTCAAGATCTGATCACAATCCACAAACGCAAGGATAGATCCAATTAAATTCACACTCTGGTAAAGCATGCAGACGCTTAGTGAGGACAACAAGATCTGTTCATACGACCAATAAGTCGACACAAGCTTAGTCAGGAAAATATGCGTTATTCGTGTTGAAATTCATGTACGACCTCATCTTGGACTGGTTGCAAATATGAAGACAGAAAATTAGTTGCAACGTTGTTATCAAATAGATCCAATCACAATCCAGTAACGCGAGTATAAATCCAATTAAATTCAGACTCTTTTAAATCAAGCTGATGGTTGGTCTTGACAACATGATCTGTTCATACGGTCGATAATTTGGTACAATCTTGGGTCGAACATACCTCACGAAAACTTATGTACGTCCAAAAGTTCATGTAAGACCTCGTCTTGGAGAGGTCGCGAAAAAGAAGATGGGAAATATGGAGCAGTATTGTGGTTGTCAAGATCCGATCGCAATACACTAAAGCAAGTATATATCCTATTAAATTGACACTCTGGTAAATCATGCTGACGCTTAGTGAGTACAAAAATCTCTGTTCATACGACCAATAAGCCAACGAAAGTTTGGTCAGGACAACTTAAGTTATTCGTCCAAAACAACAACTCGCGAAATGAAGACGGGTACATTATTGTGGTTGATAAGATCCGAGCATAGTACACTAATGCAAGGATGGTTCCTATTATATTCGGACTCTGGTAAACTTTCTCACGTTCGGTCAACACTACACGATCTGTTCATACTACTAATAAGCCAACACACGCTTGGGTAGAACCTTGGTCAGGATAACTCGGGTTTGTCAAGAACTTCACATACGACCTCATCTTGGACAGGACATGAATAAGAAGACGGGAAATTAATTGCGGTGTTGTTGTCAATAAGATACGATAATAATCCACTAACGCGAGGATAAATCCTATTAAATTCGAACTCGGGCAAATTAAGTTAATGCTGGGTCTCCATAATAAGATTTCTTCATATGATCGATAAGTCAGCATAAGTTTGGGTAAAACATAGATCATTAAAACTTATGTATGTCCAAAACTTCATGTAAGACCTCGTCTTTTACACGGCCCGAACAAGAAAATGAGAAATCCAGTGCAGTGTTGGGGTTGTCAAGATCCGACCCCGATCCACTAACGCAAGGATAATTCCTATTAAATTCAGGCTCTGGTTTATCGTGCAGACATTTGGTGAAGAAAATAAGACCTATTCATACGACTAATAATTCAGTACACGCTTGGGTAGATCCTAGGTCAGGAGAACTCAATTTTATCCAAAACATCATGTACGACCTCGCGTTGAACTTTTTGCAAATAATAAGGCGGGAAATCCAGTGCAGTGTTGTGGTCGAGAATATCCGATCACAATCCACAAACGCAAGTATAGATCCTATTAAATTCAAACTGTGGTAACTAATGCTCATGCTTGGTCTGGACAACAAGATCTGTTCATACGACCGATAAGTCGGTACACACTTGGGTAGAACTTTGGTCAGGAAACCTTAGGTACGATTGCAATCCACTAACACAATGATTGATCCTATTAAATTGACACTCTGGTCAATTATGCTGACGCTTATTCAGTGCAACAATCTTTGTTCATATGTCCAATAAGCCAACACAAGTTTGGTCGGGACAACCTAGGTTATTCATCCAAGACTTCATGTACAACCTCGTCTTAGACAACTCGCAAATATGAAGATGGGTGCATTATTGTGGTCGATAAGATCCGATCATAATACACGAATGCAAGGATAGTTCCTATTATATTCAGACTCTGGTAAATATTACTGACGTTTGGTCAACACAACAATATCTGTTCATACGACTAACAAGCCGACACATGCATGGGTAGAACCTAGGTAAGGACAACTCAGGTTCATCCAAAACTTCATGTACGACCACATTTTTTACTTGTCACAAATAAGAAGACGGAAAATCAGTTGAGGAGCTATGGGCAACGAGATTCAATCACAATCCCCTAACGCGAGGATATATCCTACTAAATTCATACTCTAGTAAATCAAGTTGATGCCTGGTCCGGACAACAAGATTTGTTCATATGACGGATAAATCGGCCCAAGCTTGGGTAAAACCTATGTTATGAAAACTTATGTACGTCCAAAAGTTCTTGTAAGACCTCGTCTTGGAGAGGTCGCGAACAAGAAGATGGTAAATCTGGTGTAGGGTTGTGGTTGTCAACATCCGATCGCAATCCACTAACGCAAGGATAGATTCTATTAAATTCATACTATGGTAAATCATGAGACACGTAGTCAGGACAACAAGATCAGTTCATATGATCAATAAGCCGACACAAGCTTAGTCAGGAAAACTTAGGTTATTCGTCTTGAACTTCATGTACGACATCATCTTGGACTGGTCGCGAATAAATAGAGAGGAAATTAGTTGCGATGTTGTTGTCAACAAGAACCGATCACAATCCACTATGTCTGGTAAAATAGGCGGATGGTTGTTCTGGACAACAAAATCTGTTCATACGACCGATAATTCGGTAAAAGCTTGGGTAGAAAATTTATCACAAAAACTAATGTACGTCCAAAACTTCAAGTACGACCTTGCCTTGAACCGCTCTCGAATAAGAAGGTGGAAAAATCCAGTGCATTATTGTGGTCGACAAGATTCGATCATAATACAATAACGCAAGGATAGATCCTCTTAAATTAAGAATTTGGTATATCTAGTTGACATTAGGTTAAGACAAAAAGATATGTTCAGACGAAAAATAAGCTAGCACACGCTTGTGTAAAACCAATGTCTGGAAAACTTAGGTTCGTCTTGAACTTCATGTACGACCTCATCTAGGACTTTTGGCCAATAAGAAGACAGTAAATTAGTTGTGGCATTGTGGTCAACAAGATTCGATCACAATCCACTAACACGAGGATAGATCCTATTAAATTCTCACTCTGTTAAATCAAGCTGATGGTTGGTCATGGCAACAAGATCTGTTTGTACGATCGATAAGTCGACAGAAGCTTGGGTAAAACCTAGGTCTTGAAAACTTATGTACGCCCAAAACATCATGTAAGACCTCATCTTGGACAGGTGGTGAACAGAAAGGCGGGAAATATGGTGCAGTGTTGTGGCTGTCAAGATCCGATCGCAATCCACTAACACAAGGATAGATCCTATTAAATTCACACTCTGGTAAATTATGCAGACGCTTAGTGAGGACAACAAGATCTATTCATACAACCAATAACCTGACGCAAGCTTGGCCAGGACAACTTAGGTTATTCGTCTTGAACTTCATGAACGACCTCATCTTGGACTGGTTGCAAATAAGAAGAGAGGAAATTAGGTGCGACATTGTTATTAACAAGATCTGATCACAGTCCACTAACGCGAGTATAGATCCTATTAAATTCAGACTCTGGTATATTAAGCTGATGGTTGGTCTTGACAACTAGATCTGTTCATACGGTCGATAATTCGGCACAAGCTTGGGTTGAACATACGTCACGAAAACTTATGTACGTCCAAAAGTTCATGTAAGACCTCGTCTTGGAGAGGTCACAAAAAAGAAGATGGGAAATCTGGTTTAGTATTGTGGTTGTCAAGATCCGATCACAATCCACTAAAGCATGGATATATCCTATTAAATTGACACACTGGTAAATCATGCTGACACTTAGTGAGTACAAAAATCTATGTTCATACGACCAATAAGCCAACACAAGTTTGGTCAGGACAACTTAGGTTATTTGTCCAAAATAACAACTCGCGAACAAGAAGACATGTGCATTATTGTGGTCGATAAGATCCTTTCATTGTAGACTAATGCAAGTGCATACTACTAATAAGCTGACACACGCTTGGGTAGAACCTTGGTTAGGATAACTCAGGTTTGTCAAGAACTTCACATACGACCTCATCTTGGACAGGACATGAATAAGAAAACGTGAAATTAATTGCGGTGTTATTGTCAACAAGATACGATAACAATCCACTAACGCGAGGATAAATCCTATTAAATTCGAAATCGGGAAAATTAAGTTGATGCCCGATCTCGACAACAAGATATGTTCATACGATCGATAAGTCAACATAAGTTTGGGTAGAACCTAGGTCATTAAAACTTATGTACACCCAAAACTTCATGTAAGACCTCTGGTAAATAAAGTAGATGCTTGGTTCGGACAACAAGATTTGTTCATACGACCGATAAGTCGGCACAAGCTTGGGTAAAACTTATGTTATGAAAACTTATGTACGTCCAAAAGTTCTTGTAACACCTCATCTTGGAGAGGTCACTAAGAAGAAGATGGGAAATCTGGTGCAGTGTTGTGGTTGTCAAGATCCGATCACAATCCACTAATGCAAGGATAGATTATATTAAATTCATAATCTGGTAAATCATACAGACACTTAGTCAGGAAAACAAGATCTGTTCATATGACAAATAAACCGACACAAGCTTAGACAGGATAACTTAGGTTATTCATCTTGCACTTCATGTACGACCTCATCGTGGACTGGTTGTGAATAAAAAGAGAGGAAATTAGTTGCATTGTTGTTGTCAACAAGAACCGATCATAATCCACTAACTCTGGTAAATCAAGATGATGGTTGGTTTGGACAACAAGATCTGTTCATACGACCGATAACTCGGCACAAGCTTGGGTAGAACATACGTAACAAAAACTAATGTAGGTCAAAAATTTCATGTAGGACCTCTCCTTGGACCGCTCTCGAATAAGAAGGCCGGAAATCCAGTGCATTATTGTGGTCGACAAGATCCGATCATAATACAGTAACGCAAGGATAGATCCTCTTAAATTAAGACTTTGGTATATCAAGTTGACATTAGGTTAATACAAAAAGATCTATTCAGACTACTAATAAGATGGCACACGCTTGTGTAAAACCAACATCTAGAAAACTTAGGTTCGTCTTGAACTTCATGTACGACCTCATCTAGGACTTTTGGCGAATAAGAAGACAGTAAATTAGTTGCGACATTGTGGTCAACAAGATTCGATCACAATCCACTAACGCGAGGATAGATCCTATTCAATTCACACTCTGTTAAATCAAGCTGATGCTTGGTCTTGGCAACAAGATATGTTCATACGACCGATAAGTCGACACATGCTTGGGTAAAACCTAGGTCATGAAAACTTATTTACGTCCAAAACTTCATGTAAGACCTCATCTTGGATAGGTCGTGAACAGAAAGGCGGGAAATCTGGTGCAGTGTTATCTCTGTCAAGATCCGATCACAATCCACAAACGCAAGGATAGATCCTATTAAATTCACACTCTGGTAAATCATGGAGACGCTTAGTGAGGACAACAAGATCTGTTCATATGACCAATAAGCCGACACATGCTTAGTCAGGAAAACATAGGTTATTCATGTTGAAATTCATGTACGACCTCATCTTGGACTGGTTGTAAATATGAAGAGAGAAAATTAGTTGCAACGTTGTTATTAAATAGATCCAATCACAATCCCCTAACGCGAGTATAGATCCAATTAAATTCAGATTCTGGTAAATCAAGCTGATGGTTGGTCTTGACAACAAGATCTGTTCATACGGTCGATAATTTGGTACAATCTTGGGTCGAACATACGTCACGAAAACTTATGTACGTCCAAAAGTTCATGTAAGACCTCGTCTTGGAGAGGTCGCAAAAAAGAAGATGGGAAATCTAGTGTAGTATTGTGATTGTCAAGATCCGATCGCAATCCACTAAAGCAAGGATAGATCCTATTAAATTGACACTCTGGTAAATCATGCTGACGCTTAGTGAGTACAAAATCTCTGTTCATAAGCCTAATAAGCCAACACAAGTTTGGTTAGAACAACTTAGGTTATTCGCCCAAAACAACAACTCGCAAACATGAAGACGGGTGCATTATTGTGGTCGATAAGATCTGATCATAGTACACTAATGCAAGGATGGTTCCTATTATATTCAAACTCTGGTAAATCTTGCTCACGTTCTGTCAACACAACAAGATATGTTCATACTACTAATAAGCTGACACATGCTTGGGTAGAACCTTGGTCAAGATCACTCAGGTATGTCAAGAACTTCGCATACGACCTCATCTTGGACAGGACATGAATAAGAAGATGGGAAATTAATTGCGGTGTTGTTGTCAACAAGATATGATAACAATCCACTAACGCAAGGATAAATTTTATGAAATTCGAACTCGGGCAAATTAAGTTGATGCTCGGTCTCGACAAGAAGATATGTTCATACGATCGATAAGTCAGCATAAGTTTGGGTAGAACCTAGGTCATTAAAACTTATGTACATCCAAAACTTCATGTAAGACCTCGTCTTTTACACGTCGCGAACAAGAAAATGAGAAATCCAGTGCAGAGTTGGGGTTGTCAAGATCCGATCACAATCCACTAGTGCAAGGATAATTCCTATAAAACTCAGGCTCTGGTTTATTGTGCTGACATTTGATCAAGAAAATAAGACTTGTTCATACGACTAATAAGTCGGTACACGCTTGGGTAAATCCTAGGACAGGACAACTCAGTTTCATCCGAAACATCACGTACGACCTCGCCTTATACTTTTTCCAAATAATAAGGCGGAAAATCCAGTGCAGTGTGTGGTCGAGAATATCCGATCACAATCCACAAAAGCATGGATAGATCCTATTAAATTCCGACTGTGGTAACTATTGCTCATATTTGGTCAGGACAACAAGATTTGTTCATACAACCGATAAGTCAGTACACACATGGGTAGAACTTTGGTCAGGAAAGCTTAGGAATGATTGTAATCCACTAACGCAATTATAGATCCTATTAAATTGACACTCTGGCCAACTATACTGACTCTTATTCAGTACAACAATCTTTGTTCGTATAACCACTGAGCCAACACAAGTTTGGCCGGGACAACTTAGGTTATTCATCCAAGACTTCATGTACAACCTCGTCTTAGACAACTCGCAAATATGAAGATGGGTGCATTATTGTGGTCGATAAGATCCGATCATAATACACGAATGCAAGGATAGTTCCTATTATATTGACTCTGGTAAATCTTACTGACGTTTGGTCAACACAACAAGATCTGTTAATACGACCAACAAGCCGGCACACGCTTGGGTAGAAATTAGGTAAGGATAACTCAGGTTCGTCCAAAACTTCATGTACGACCTCATTTTGGACTGGTCGCGAATAAGAAGACGGGAAATCAGTTGCGGAGCTGTGGTCAATAAGATTCGATCACAATCCCCTAACGCGAGGATAGATCCTATTAAATTCAGACTCTGGTAAATAAAGTTAATGCTTGGTCTGGACAACAAGATTTGTTCATACGACCGATAAGTCGACACAAGCTTGGGTAAAACCTATGTTCTGAAAACTTATGTACGTCGAAAAGTTCTTGTAAGACCTCGTCTTGGAGAGGTCGCGAACAAGAAGATGGGAAATCTGGTGTAGTGTTATGGTTGTTAAGTTCCGATCGCAATCCTCTAACGTAAGGATAGATTCTTTTAAATTCATACTCTGGTAAAACATGCAGACACTTAGTCAGGACAACAAGATCTGTTCATATGACCAATAAGATGACACAAGCTTAGTCAGGACAACTTAGGTTATTCGTCTCGAACTTCATGTACAACCTCATCTTGGACTGGTCGCGAATAAAAAGAGAGTCAATTAGTTGCGATGTTGTTCTCAACAAGAACCGATCACAGTCCACTAACTTTGGTAAATCAAGTTGATGGTTGGTCTGGACAACAAGATCTTTTCATACGACCGATAAGTCGGCACAAGCTTAGGTAGAAAATACGTCACGAAAACTAATGTACATCCAAAACTTCATGTAGGACCTCGCCTTGGACTAGTCTCGAATAAGAAGGCGGGAAATCCAGTGCATTATTGTGGTCGACAAGATTCGATCATTATACAATAACGCAAGGATAGATCCTCTTAAATTACGACTTTGGTATATAAAGTAGACATGAGGTTAAGACAAAAAGATCTGTTCAGACGACTAATAAGCTGGCACACGCATGTGTAAAACCAACATCTGGAAAACTTAGGTTCATCTTGAACTTCATGTACGACCTCATCTAGGACTTTTTACGAATAAGAAGACAGTAAATTAGTTGCGGAATTGTGGTCAACAAGATTCGATCACAATCCACTAACGCGCGGATAGATCCTATTAAATTCACACTCTGTTAAATCAAGCTGATGGTTGGTCTTCAAAACAAGATCTGTTCATACGACCGATAAGTCGGCACAAGCTTGGGTAAAACCTTGGTCATGAAAACTTATGTACGTCTAAAACTTCATGTAATACCTCATCTTGGACAGGTCATGAACTGAAAGGTGGGAAATCTGGTGCAGTATTGTGGCTGTCAAGATCCGATCACAATCTACTAATGCAAGGATAGATCCAATTAAATTCACACTCTGGTAAATCATGCAGACGCTTATTGAGAACAACAAGATCAGTTCAAATGACCAATAAGCCGACACAAGCTTAGTCAGGAAAACTTAGGTTATTCGTCTTGAACTTGATGTACGACCTCATGTTGGACTGATCGCGCATAAAAAGAGAGGAAATTAGTTGCGATGTTGTTATCAACAAGAACCGATCACAATCCGCTAACTCTGGTAAATCAAGCTGATGGTTGGTTTGGACAAAAAGATATGTTCATACGATCGATAAGTCGGCACAAGCTTAGGTAGAACATACGTCACAAAAACTAATGTACGTCCGAAATTTCATGTAGGACCTCGCCTTGGATCGGTCTCGAATAAGAAGGCGGGAAATCCAGTGCATTATTGTGGTCGACAAGATCCGATCATAATACAGTAACGCAAGGATAGATCCTCTTAAATTAAGACTTTGGTATATCAAGTTGACATTATGTTAAGACAAAAAAATCTATTCAGACGACTAATAAGTTGGCACACGCTTGTGTAGAACCAACGTCTGGAAAACTTAGGTTCGTCTTGAACTTCATGTACGACCTCATCTAGGAATTTTTGCAAATAAGAAGACAGTAAATTATTTACGGCATTATGGTCAACAAGATTCGATCACAATTCACTAACGCGAGGATAGATCCTATTAAATTCACACAATGTTAAATCAAGCTAATGGTTGGTCTTGGCAACAAGATTTGTTCATACGATTGATAATTTGGCACAAGCTTGGGTAAAACCTAGGTCATGAAAACTTAAGTACATCCAAAACTTCATGTAAGACCTCGTCTTGGACAGATCGTGAACAGAAAGGCGGGAAATCTAGTGCAGTGTTATGGCTATTAAGATCCGATCGCAATCCACTAACGCAACGACAGATCCTATTAAATTCACACTCTGGTAAATCATGCAGACGCTTAGTGAAGACAACAAGATCTGTTCATAGGACCAATAATCCGACACAAGCTTAGTCAGGATAACTTAGGTTATTCGTCTTGAACTGCATGTGCGACCTCATCTGGGACTGGTTGCAAATAAGAAGACAGGAAATTAGTTGCGACGTTGTTGTCAACAAGATCCGATCACAGTCCACTAACGCGAGTATAGATCCTATTAAATTCAGACTCTGGTAAATCAAGATGATGGTTGGTCTTGACAAAAAGATCTGTTTATACGGTCGTTAATTCGGTACAAGCTTGGGTAGAACATACGTCACGAAAACTTATGTACGTCCAAAAGTTTATGTAAGACCTCGTCTTGGAGAGGTCGCAAAATAGAAGATGGGAAATCTGGTGCAGTATTGTGGTTCTCAAGATCTGATCGCAATCCACTAAAGCAAGGATAGATCCTATTAAATTGACACTCTGGTAAATCATGCTGACGCTTAGTGAGTACAAATATCTCTATTCATACGTCCAATAAGCCAACACAAGTTTGGTCAGGAGTACTTAGGTTATTCGTCCAAAACAACAACTCGTGAACATGAAGACGGGTGCATTATTGTGGTCGATAAGATCCAATCATAGTACACTATTGCAAGGATGGTTCCTATTAGGTTCAGACTCCGATAAATCTTGCTCACGTTCGGTCAACAGAACAAGATCTGTTCATACTACTAATAAGCCGACACACGCTTGGGCAGAACCTTGGTCAGGATAGCTCAGGTTTGTCAAGAACATCACATACGACCTCATCTTGGACAGGACATGAATAAGAAGACGGGAAATTAATTGCGGTGTTATTGTCAACAAGATAAGATAACAATCCACTAACGTAATGATAAATCCTATTAAATTCGCACTCGGGCAAATTAAGTTGATGCTTGGTCCAGACAATAAGATTTTTTCATACAACCAATAAGTCGGCACAAGCTTGGGTAAAACCTAGGTTATGAAAACTTATGTACGTCCAAAAGTTCTTGTAAGACCTCATCTTAGAAAGGTCGCGAGCAAGAAGATGGGAAATCTTGTGCAGTGTTGTGGTAGTCAAGATCCGATCACAATCCACTAACGCAAGGACAGATTCTATTAAATTCATACTCTGGTAAATCATGCAGACACTTAGTCAGGACGACAAGATCTGTTCATATGACCAATAAGTCGACACAAGCTTAGTCAGGACAACTTAGGTTATTCGTCTTGAACTTCATCTACGACCTCATCTTGGACTGGTGGCAAATAAAAATAGAGGAAATTAGTTGCGATGTTGTTGTCAACAAGAACCGATCACAATCCACTAACTCTGGTAAATCAAGCTGATGGTTGGTCTGGGCAACAAGATCTGTTCATACGACCCTTAAGTTGGCACAAGCTTCGGTAGAACATACATCACGAAAACTAATATGCGTCCAAAACTTCATGTAGGACCTCGCCTTGAACCGCTCTCGAATAAAAAGTCGAGAAATCTAGTGCATTATTATGGTCGATAAGATCCGATCATAATACACGAATGCATGGACAGTTCCAATTATATTCAGACTCTGGTAAATCACACTGACGCACGGTCAACACAATAAGATCTGTTCATACGACCAACAAGTCAGCACACGCTTGGGTAGAACCAAGTTAAGGACAACTCAGGTTCATCCAGAACTTCATGTACGACCTCATTTTGGACTGGTCACGAATAAGAAGACGGGAAATCAGTTGCGGAGCTGTGGTCAGCAAGATTCGATCACAATCACCTAACGCGAGGATAGATCCTATTAAATTCAGACTCTGGTAAATAAAGTTGATGCTTGATCCGAATAATAAGATTTGTTCATATGACCGATAACTCGACAAAAGCTTGGGTAAAACCTAGGTTATGAAAACTTATGTATGTCCAAAAGTTCTTGTAAGACCTTGTCCTGGAGAGGTCGCGAATAAGAAGATGGGAAATCTGGTGCAATGTTGTGGTTGTCAAGATCCGATCTCAATCCACTAACGCAAGGATAGATTCTATTAAATTTATACTTTCTAAATCATGCAGACAGTTAGTCAGGACAACAAGATCTGTTCATATGACCAATAAGCCGACACAAGCTTAGTCAGGACAACTTAGGTTATTCGTCTTGAATTTCATGTACGAACACATCTTGGACTGGTCGCGAATAAAAAGAGAGGAAATTAGTTGCGATCTTATTGTCAACAAGAACCTATCACAATCCACTAACTCTGGTAAATCAAGCTGATGGTTGGTCTAGACAACAAGATCTGTTCATACGACGAATAAGTCGGCACAAGCTTGGGTAGAACATACGTCATGAAAACTAATGTACGTCTAAAACTTCATGTCGGACCTCGCCTTGGACTGCTCTCGAATAAGAAGGCGGTAAATGCAGTGCATTATTGTGGTTGAAAAGATCCGATCATAATACAGTAACGCAAGGATAGATCCTATTAAATTAAGACTTTGGTTTATCAAGTTGACATTAGGTTAAGACAAAAAGATCTATTCAGACGACTAATAAGCTGGCACACGCTTGTGTAGAACCAGCGTCTGGAAAACTTAGGTTCATCTTGGACTTCATGTACGACCTCATTTAGGACTTTTGGCGATTGAGAAGACAGTAAATTAGTTACGGCATTATGGTCAACAAGATTCGATGACAATCCACTAACGGGAGGATAGATCCTATTAAATTCACTCTATTAAATCAAGCTGATGGTTGGTCTTGGCAACAAGATCTGTTCATACGACCGATAAGTCGACACAAGCTTGGGTAAAACCACGTCATGAAAACTTATGTACGTCCAAAACTTCATGTAAGACCTCGTCTTGGACAGGTCGTGAACAGAAAGGCGGGAAATCTGGTGCTGTGTTGTGGCTGTCAAGATTCGATCGCAATCCACTAACGCAAGGATAAATCCTATTAAATTCACACTCTGATAAATCATGCGGATGCTTAGTGAGGACAACAAGATCTGTTCATACGACCAATAAGCCGACACAAGCTTAGTCAGAAACACTTAGGTTATTGGTCTTGAACTTCATGTACGACCTCATCTTGGACTGGTTGCAAATAAGAAGACAGGAAATTAATTGCGACGTTATTGCCAACAAGATTTGATCACAATCCACTAACGCGAGTATAGATCCTATTAAATTCAGACTCTGGTAAATCAAGCTGATGGTTGGTCTTGACAACAAGATCTGTTCGTACGGTCGATAATTCGGCACAAACTTGGGTAGAATATACGTCACAAAAACTTATGTACGTCCAAAAGTTCATGTAAGACCTCGTCTTTTACACGTCGCGAACAGGAAAATGAGAAATCCAGTGCGATGTTGGGGTTTTCAAGATCCGATCACAATCCAATAACGCAAGGATAATTCCTATTAAATTCATGCTCTGGTTTATCGTATTGACATTAGGTCAAGAAAATAAGACCTGTTCATACGACTAATAAGTCGGTACACGCTTGGGTAGATCCTAGGTGAGGATAACTCGGTTTCATCCAAAACATCACGTACGACCTCGCCTTGGACTTTTTGCAAATAATAAGGCGGGAAATCCACTGCAGTGTTGTGGTCGAGAATATCCGATCACAACCCACAAACGCAAGGATATATCCCATTAAATTCCGACTGTGGTAACTAATGCTCATGCTTGGTCTGGACAACAAGATTTGTTCATACGACCGATAAGTCAGCACAAGCTTGGGTAAATCCTAGGTTATGAAAACTTATGTACGTCCAAAAGTTCTTGTAAGACCTCGTCTTGGATAAGTCATGAACAAGAAGATGGGAAATCTGGTGCAGTGATGTGGTTGTCAAGATTCGATCGCAATCCACGAACGCAAGGATAGATTCTATTAAATTCATACTCTGGTAAATCATGCAGACACTTAATCAGGACAACAAGATCTGTTTATAAGACCAATAAGCCGTCACAAGCTTAGTCAGGACAACTTAGGTTATTCGTCTTGAACAACATATACGACCTCATCTTGGACTGGTCGCGAATAAAAGGAGAGTAAATTAGTTGCGATGTTGTGGTCAATAAGAACCGATCTCAATCCACTAACACTGGTAAATCAAGCTGATGGTTAGTCTGAATAACAAGATCTTTTCATACGACCGATAAGTCAGCACCAGCTTGGTTAGAACATACGTCACAAAAACTAATGTACGTCCAAAACTTCATGTAGGACCTCGCCTTGGACCGCTCTCGAATAAGAAGGCGAGAAATCCAGTGCATTATTGTGGTCGACAAGATCCGATCATAATAGAGTAACGCAAGGATAGATCCTCTTAAATTAAGACTTTGGTATATCAAGTTGACATTAGGTTAAGACGAAAAGATATATTCAGACGACTAATAAGCTGGAACACGCTTGTACAAAACCAACGTCTGGAAAACTTAGGTTCGTCTTGAACTTCATGTACGATCTCATCTAGGACTTTTTGCGAATGACAAGACAGTAAATTAGTTGCGGCATTGTGGTCAACAAGATTCGATCACAATCTCCTAACGTGAGGATAGATCTTATTAAATTCAGAGTTTGGTAAATAAAGTTGATGCTTGGTCTTCGCAACAAGATCTGTTCATACGACCGATAAGCCGACACAATCTTGGGAAAAACCTATGTCATGAAAACTTATGGACGTCCAAAAGTTCTTGTAAGACCTTGTCTTGGAGAGGTCGCGAATAAGAAGATGGGAAATCTGGTGCAGTGTTGTGGTTGTCAAGATTCGATCGCAATCCACTAACGCAAGGATAGATTCTATTAAATTCATACTCTCGTAAATCATGCAGACGCTTAGTCAAGACAACAAGATCTGTTCATATGACCAATAAGGCGACATAAGCTTAGTCAGGACAACTTAGGTTATTCATCTTGAACTTCATGTATGACCTCATCTTGGACAGGTCGCGAATAAAAAGAGAGGAAATTAGTTGCGATGTTGTTGTCAACAAGAACCGATCATAATCCACTAACTCTGGTAAATCAAGCTGATGGTTGGTCTGGAAAATAAGATCTGTTCATACGACCGATAAGTCGGCACAAGCTTGGGTAGAACATACGTCACGAAAACTAATGTACGTCCAAAATTTCATGTAGGACCTCGCCTTGGACCTCTCTCGAATAAGAAGGCGGGAAATCCGGTGCATTATTGTGGTCGACAAGATTCGATCATAATACAGTAACGCAAGGATAGATCATCTTAAATTAAGACTTTGGTATATCAAGTTAACATTAGGTTAAGATAAAAAGATCTATTCAGATGACTAATAAGCTGGCACACGCTTGTGTAGAACCAACGTCAGGAAAACTTAGGTTCGTCTTGAACATCATGTATGACCTCATCTAGGTCAACAAGATTCGATCACAATCCACTAACGTGAGGATAGATCCTATTAAAATCACACTCTATTAAATCAAGCTGATGGTTGGTCTTGGCCACAATATATGTTCATACGATCGATAAGTCGGCACAAGCTTGGGTAAAACGTAGGTCATGAAAACTTATGTACATCCAAAACTTCATGTAAGACCTCGTCTTGGACATGCCGTGAACAGAAAGGCGAAAATTCTAGTGCAGTGTTATGGCTATCAAGATCCGATCGAAATCCACTAACGCAAGGATAGATCCTATTAAATTCACACTCTGGTAAATCATGCAGACGCTTAGTGAGGACAACAAGATATGTTCATACGACCAATAAGCCGACACAAGCTTAGTCTGGACAACATAGGTTATTCGTCTTGAACTTCATGTACAACCTCATTTTGGACTGGTTGCAAATAAGAAGACAGTAAATTAGTTGTGACATTCTGTTAACAAGATCCGATCACATTCCACTAACGCGAGTATAGATCCTTTTAAATTCAGACTCTTGTAAATCAAGCTGATGGTTGGTCTTGACAACAAGATCTGTTCATACGGTCGATAATTTGGTACAAGCTTGGGTTGAACATACATCACGAAAACTTATGTACGTCCAAAAGTTCATGTAATCCCTCGTCTTGGAGAGGTCGCGAAAAAGAAGATGGGAAATCTGGTGTATTATTGTGGTTGTCAAGATCCAATCGCAATCCACTAAAGCAATGATAGATCCTATTAAATTGACACTCTGGTAAATCATGGTGATGTTTAATGAGTACAAAAATCTCTATTCATATGACCAATAATCCAACACAAGTTTGGTCAGGACAACATAGGTTTTTCGTCCAAAACAATAACTCGCGAACACGAAGACGGGTGCATTATTGTGGTCGATAAGATCCGATCAAAGTACACTAATGCAAGGATGGTTCATATTATATTCAGACTCTGGTAAATCTTTCTCACGTTCGGTCAACACAATAAGATATGTTCATACTACTAAAAATCTGACACACGCTTGGGTAGAACCTTGGTCAGGATAACTCAGGTTTGTCAAGAACTTCACATACGACCTCATCTTCGACAGGACATGAATAAGAAGGCGGGAAATTAATTGCGGTGTTGTTGTTAACAAGATACGATAACAATCCACTAATGCGAGTATAAATCCTATTAAATTCGAACTCGGGCAAATTAAGTTGATGCTCGGTCTCGACAACAAGATCTGTTCATACGATCGATAAGTCAGCATAAGTTTGGGTAGAACCTAGGTCATTAAAAGTTATGTACATCCAAAACTTCATGTAAGACCTCGTATTTTACACGTCGCGAACAAGAAAATGAGAAATCCATTGCAGTGTTGGGGTTGTCAAGATCCAATCACAATCCACTAACGCAAGGATAATTCCTATTAAATCCAGGCTCTAGTTTATCGTGCTAATATTTTGTCAAGAAAATAAGACCTGTTCATACGACTAATAAGTCGGTACACGTTTCCATAGATCCTAGGTCAGGATAACTCAGTTTCATCCAAAACATCACGTACGACCTCGCCTTGGAGTTTTTACAAATAATAAGGCAGGAAATCTAGTGCAGTGTTATGGTCGAGAATATTCGATCTCAATCCACAAACGCAAGGATAAATCCTATTAAATGACGACTGTGGTAACTAATGCTCATGTTTGGTCTGGACAAGAAGATATGTTCATACGACCAAAAATTTGGTACACATTGGGTAGAACTTTGGTTAGGAAAGCTTAGGTACGATTGCAATCCACTAACGCAAAGATAGATCCAATTAAATTGACACTCTGGTCAATTATGCTAACTCTTATTCAGTACAACAATCTTTGTTTTTACGGCCAATGAGCCAACACAAGTTTGGTCGGGACAACTTAGGTTATTTGTAAAAGACTTCATGTATAACCTCGTCTTAGACAACTCGCGAATATGAAGAGGGGTGCATTATTGTGGTCGATAAGATTCTATCATAATACACGAATGCAAGGATAATTCCTTTTATATTAAGACTCTGGTAAATCTTACTAACGTTTGGTCAACACAACTAGAACTGTTCATACGACCAACAAGACGGCACACGCTTCGGTAGAACCTAGGTAAGGACAACTCAGGTTCGTCCAAAACTTCATGTACAACCTCATCTTGGACTGGTCACGAATAAAAAGAGAGGAAATTAGTTGCGATGTTGTTGTCAACAAGAACCGATCACATTACATTAACTCTGGTAAATCAAGCTGATGGTTGGTTGGGACAACAAGATGTGTTCATACGACCGATAAGTCGGTACAAGCTTGGGTTGAAAATATATTACGAAAACTAATGTACGTTCACAACTTCGTGTAGGGCCTTGCCTTGGACCTCTCTCGAATAAGAAGGCGGGAAATCCAGTGCATTATTATGGCCTACAAGATTCGATCATAATACAATAACGCAAGGATAGATCCTCTTAAATTAAGACTTATTTATATCAAGTTAACATTAGGTTAAGACAAAAAGATCTGTTCATACGACTAATAAGCTGTCACACGGTTGTGTAAAACCAACGTTTGGAAAACTTAGGTTCGTCTTGAACTTCATGTACGAGCTCATCTAGGACTTTTGGCGAATAAGAAGACAGTAAATTAGTTGCAGCATTGGGGTCAACAAGATTCGATCATAATCCACTAATGCGAGGATGGATCCTATTAAATTCACACTCTTTTAAATCAAGTTGATGGTTGGTCTTGGCAACCAGATCTGTTCATACGACCGATAAGTCGACACAAGCTTGGGTAAAACCTAGGTCATGAAAACTTATGTACGTCCAAAACTTCATGTAAGACCTCATCTTGGACAGGTCGTGAACAGAAAGGCGGGAAATCTAGGGCACTGTTGTGGCTATCAAGATCCGAGAGCAATCCACTAACGCAGAGATAGATCCTATTAAATTCACACCCTAGTAAATCATGCAGACCCATAGTGAGGACAATAAGATCTGTTCATACGACCAATAAGCCGACACAAGCTTGGTCAGGACAACTTAGTTTATTCGTCTTGAACTTCATGAACGACCTCATCTTGGACTGGTTGCAAATAAGAAGACAGGAAATTAGTTGTGACGTTGTTGTCAATAAGATCCAATCACACTCCACTAACGCGAGTATAGATCCTATTAAATTCAGACACTAGTAAATCAAGCTGATGGTTGGTCTTGACAACTAGATCTGTTCATACTGTCGATAATTCGGCACAAGCTTGGGTTGAACATCCGTCACAAAAACTTATGTACGTCCAAAAGTTCATGCAAGTCCTCATCTTGGAGAGGTCGCAAAAAAGAAGATGGGAAATCTGGTGCAGTATTGTGGTTGTCAAGATCTGATCGTAGTCCACTAAAGCAACGATAGATCCTATTAAATTGACACTCTGGTAAATCATGCTGACGCTTAGTGAGTACAAAAATCTCTGTTCATATGACCAATAAGCCAACACAAGTTTGGTCAGGACAACTTAGGTTGTTCGTCCAAAACAACAACTCGCGAACATGAAGACGGGTGCATTATTGTGGTCGATAAGATCCGATCACAGTACACTAATGCAAGGATGGTTCCTATTATATTCAGACTCTGGTAAATCTTGCTCACGTTTGGTCAACACAACAAGATCTGTTCATACTACTAATAAGCCGACACACGCTTGGGTAGAACCTTGGTCAGGATAACTCAGGTTTGTCAAGAACTTCACATACGACCTCATCTTCGACAGGACATGAATAAGAAGACGGGAAATTAATTGCGGTGTTGTTGTCAACAAGATACGATAACAATCCACTAACGCGAGGTTAAATCCTATTAAATTCGAACTCGGGCAAATTAAGTTGATGCTCGGTCTCGACAACCAGATCTGTTCATACGATCGATAAGTCAGCATAATTTTGGGTAGAACCTAGGTCATTAAAAATTATGTAATTCCAAAACTTTACGTAAAACCTCATCTTTTACACGTCGCGAACAAGAAAATGAGAAATCCAGTGCAGTGTTGGGGTTGTCAAGATTCGATCACAATCCACTAACTCAAGGATTATTCCTATTAAATTCATGCTCTGGTTTATTGTGCTGACATTTGGTCAAGAAAATAAGACCTATTCATACGACTAATAAGTCTGTACATGCTTGGGTAGATCGTAGGTCAGGACAACTCAGTATCATTCAAAACATCACGTACGACCTCGCCTAGGACTTTTGCAAATAATAAGGCAGGAAATCCAGTGCAGTGTTGTGGTCAAGAATATCCGATCACAATCCACAAACGCAAGGATAGATCCTATTAAATTCTAACTGTGGTAACTAATGCTCATGCATGGTATGGACAACAAGATATGTTCATACGACCTATATATCGGTACACACTTGGGTAGAACTTTGGTTAGGAAAGCTTAGGTACGATTGCAATCCACTGACGCAATGATAGATCCTATTAAATTGACACTCTGGTCAATTATGCTGACTCTTATTCAGTACAACAATCTCTGTTCATACGACCATTGAGCCAACACAAGTTTGGTCGGGATAACTTAGGTTATTTGTCCAAGACTTCATGTACAACCTCGTCTTAGACAACTCGCGAATATGAAGATGGGTACATTATTGTGGTCGATAAGATCCGATCATAATACACGAATGCTAGGACAGTTCCTATTATATTCAGACTCTGGTAAATCTTATTGATGTTTGGTCAACACAACAAGATCTGTTCGTATGACCAACAAACCAGCACACGCTTGGGTAGAACCTAGGTAAGGACAACTCAGGTTCGTCCAAAACTTCATGTACGACCTCATTTTGGAGTGGTCGCGAATAAGAAGACCGAAAATCAGTTGCGGAGCTGTGGTCAACAAGATTCGATCACAATACCCTAACGCGAGGATAGATCCTATTAAATTCAGACTCTGGTCAATAAAGTTGATGCTTGGTCCGGACAATAAGATTTGTTCATACGACCGATAAGTCAGCACAAGCTTGGGTAAAACCTAGGTTCTGAAAACTTATGTACGTCCAAAAGTACTTGTAAGACCTCATCTTGGAGAGGTGGCGAACAAGAAGATTGGAAATCTGGTGCAGTGTTGTGGTTGTTAAGATCCGATCGCAATCCACTAACGCAAGGATAGATTCGATTAAATTCATACATTGGTAAAACATGCAGACACTTAGTAAGGATAACAAGATCTGTTCATATGACCAATAAGCCAACACACACTTAGTCAGGACAACTTAGGTTAGTCGTCTTGAACTTCATGTACGACCTCATCTAGGACTTTTGGCAATTAAGAAGAGGGTAAATTAGTCACGGCATTGTGGTCAACCAGATTCGATCACAATCCACTAACGCGAGGATAGATCCTATTAAATTCACACTCTGTTAAATCAAGCTGATTGCTCGTCTTAGCAACAAGGTCTGCTCATATGGCCGATAAGTCGGCACAAGCTTGGGTAAAACCTAGGTCATAAAAACTTATGTACGTCCAAAACTTTATGTATGACCTCGTCTTGGACAGGTCATGAACAGAAAGGCGGGAAATCTGGTGCAGTATTGTGGCTGTCAAGATCCGATCGCAATCCACTAATGCAAGGATAGATCCTATTAAATTCACACTCTGGTAAATCATGCAGACGCTTAGTGAGGACAACAAGATCTGTTCATACGACCTTGGGTTGTGGTCGATAAGATTCGATCATAATACACGAATGAAAGGATAGTTCCTATTATATTCAGACTCTGGTAAATCTTACTGACGTTTGGTCAACACAACAAGATCTATTCATACTACCAACAAGCCGGCACGTGCTTGGGTAGAACATAGGTAAGGACAACTCAAGTTCATCCCAAACTTCATGTACGACCTCGTTTTGGACCGGTCACAAATAAGGAGACGAGAAATCAGTTGCAGAGCTGTAGTCAACAAGATTCGATCACAATCCCCTAACGCGAGCATATATCCTATTAAATTCAGACTCTGGTAAATAAAGTTGATGCTTGGTCCGGACAATAAGATTTGTTAATACGACCAATAAGTCTGCACAAGCTTGGGTAAAACCTATGTTATGAAAACTTATGTACGTCCAAAAGTTCTTGTAATACCTCATCTTGGAGAGGTCGCGGACAAGAAGATGGGAAATCTGGTGCAGTGTTGTGGTTGTCAAGATCTGATCGCAGTCCACTAACGCAAGGATATATTCTATTAAATTCTTACTCTGGTAAATCGTGCAGATACTTTGTCAGGACAACAAGATCTGTTCATATGACCAATAAGCCGACACAAGCTTAGTCAGGACAACTTACGTTATTCGACTTGAACTTCATGTACGACCTCATCTTGGACTGGTCGTTAATGAAAAGAGAGGAAATTAGTTGCGATGTTGTTGTCAACAAGAACCAATCACAGTCCACTAACTCTGGTAAATCTAGCTGATGGTTGGTCTGGACAACAAGATCTGTTCATACGACCGATAATTCGGCTCAAGCTTGGGTAGAAAATACGTCACGAAAACTAATGTACGTCCAAAAATTCATGTAGGACCTCGCCTTGGAGTGCTCTCGAATAAGAATACGGGAAATCCAGTGCATTATTGTGGTCGACAAGATCCGATCATATTACAGTAAATCAAGGATATATCCTCTTAAATTAAGACTTTGGTATATCAAGTTGACATTAGGTTAAGATAAAAAGAACTATTCAGACGACTAATAAGCTGGCACACCCTTGTGTAAAACCAATGTCTGGAAAACTTAGGTTCATCTTCAACTTCATGTACGACCTCATCTAGGGCTTTTAGGGAATAAGAAGACAGTAAATTAGTCGCGGCATTGTGGTCAACAAGATTCGATCACAATCCACTAACGCGAGGATAGATCCTATTAAATTCACACTCTGTTAAATCAAGCTGATGGCTCATCTTGGCAATAAGCTCTATTCATATGAACGATAAGTCGGCATAAGCTTGGGTAAAACCTAGGTCATAGAAACTTACGTACGTCCAAAACTTCATGTAAGACCTCGTCTTGGATAGATCGTGAACAGAAAGGCGGGAAATCTGGTGCAGTGTTGTGGTTGTCAAGATCCAATCGTAATGCACTAACGCAAGGATAGATCCTATTAAATTCACACTCTGGTAAATCGTGCAGACGCTTAGCGAGGAAAACAAGATCTGTTCATATGACCAATAAGCCGAGACAAGCTTGTTCAGGACAACTAAGGTTATTCGTCTTGAACTTCATGAACGACCCCATCTTTAACTGGTTGTAAATAAGAAGACTAGAAATTAGTTGCGACGTTATTGTCAAGAAGATCCGATCACAGTCCACTAACACGAGTATAGATCCTATTAAATTCAGACTCTGGTAAATCAAGCTGATGGTTGGTCTTGGCAACTAGATCTGTTCATCTGATCGATAATTCGGCACAAGCTTGGGTTAAACATACGTCACGAAAACTTATGTACGTGCAAAAGTTAATATAAGACCTCGTTTTGGAGAGGTCGCAAAGAAGAAGATGGGAAATATGGCGCAGTATTATGGTTGTCAATATTCGATCACAATCCACTAAAGAAAGGATAGATCCTATTAAATTGACACACTGGTAAATCATGCTGATGCTTAGTGAGTAAAAACATCTCTGTTCATACGACCAATAAGCCAACACAAGTTTGGTCAGGACAACCTAGGTTATTCGTCCAAAACAACAACTCGCGAACATGAATACGGGTGCATTATTGTGGTCGATAAGATCCGATCATAGTACACTAATGCAAGGATGGTTCATATTATATTCAGACTCTGGTAAATCTTGCTCACGTTCGCTCAACACAACAAGATCTGCCATTACTACTAATAAGCCGACACACGCTTGGGTAGAACCTTGGTCTGGATAACTCAGGTTTGTAAAGAACTTCACATACGACCTCATCTTGGACAGGACATGAATAAGAAGACGGGAAATTAATTATGGTGTTGTTGTCAACAAGATATGACAACAATCCACTTACGTGAGGATAAATCCCTTTAAATTCAAACTCGGGCAAATTAAGTTGATGCTCGGTCTCGACAACAAGATCTGTTCATACGATTGATAAGTCTGCTTAAGTTTGGGTAGAACCCAGGTCACTAAAACTTATGTACGTCCAAAACTTCAGGTAAGACCTCGTCTTTGACACGTCGCGAATCAGAAAATGAGAAAACCAGTGCAGTGTTGGGGTTGCCAAGGTCCGATCACAATCCACTAATGCAAGGATAATTCCTATTAAATTTAGGCTTTGGTTTATCGTGCTGACATTTGGTTAAGAAAATAAGACCTTTTCATACGACTAATAAGTCATTACAGGCTTGGGTAGATCCTAGGTCAGGACAACTTTGTTTCATCCAAAACATCACGTACGACCTCGCCATTGACTTTTTTGCAAATAATAAGGCAGGAAATCCAGTGCAGTGTTGTGGTCGAGAATATCCGATCACAATCCACAAATGCAAGGATAGATCATATTAAATTCCGACTATGGTAACTAGTGCTCGTGCTTGGTCTGGACAACAAGATCTGTTCATACGACCGATAAGTCGGTACACACTTGGGTAGAACTTTGGTCAGGAAATCTTAGGTACGATTGCAATCCACTAACGTAATGATAGATCCAATTAAATTGACACTCTGGTCAATTATGCTGACTCTTAATCAGTACAACAATTTATATTCGTACGGACAATGAGCCAACACAAGTTTGGTCATGACAACTTAGGTTATTTATCCAAGACTTCATGTACCACCTCATCTTAGACAACTCGTGAATATGAAGATGGGTGAATATTGTGGTCGATAAGATCCGATCATAATACACGAATGCAAAGATAGTTCCAATTATATTCAGACTCTGGTAAATCTTACAGACGTTTGGTCAGCATAACAAGATCAGTTCATACGACAAACAATCCGGCACACGCTTGGGTAGAACCTAGGTATGGACAACTAAGGTTCGTCCAAAACTTCATGTACGACCTTATTTTGGACTGGTCGCAAATAAGAAGACGAGAAATCAGTTGCGGAGCCGTGGTCAATAAGATTCCATCACAATCCCCTAACGCGAGGATATATCCTATTAAATTTAGACTCTAGTAAATAAAGTTGATGCTTGGTGTGGACAATAAGATTTGTTCATACGATCGATATGTCGGCACAAACTTTGGTAAAACCTAGGTTATGAAAACTTATGTACGTTCAAAAGTTCTTGTAAGACCTCGTCTTAGAGAGGTCGCGAACAAGAAGATGGGAAATCTAGTGCAGTGTTGTGGTTATCAAGATCCGATCGCAATCCACTAACGCACGGATATATTCTATTAAATTCATACTCTGGTAAATCATGCAGACACTTAGTCAGGACAACAAGATCTGTTCATACGAACAATAAGCCGACACAAGCTTAGTCAGGACAATTTAGGTTATTCGTCTTGAACTTCATGTACGACCTCATCTAGGGCTTTTAACGAATAACAAGACAGTAAATTAGTTGCAGGATTGCGGTCAACAAGATTCGATCACAATCCACTAACGCGAGGATAGATCCTATTAAATTCACACTCTTTTAAATCAAGCAGATGGTTGGTCTTGGAAACAAGATCAGTTCATACGATCGATAAGTGAGCACATGCTTAGGTAAAACCTAGGTCATGAAAACTTATGTACGTCCAAAAGTTCATGTAAGACCTCGTCTTGGACAGGTCGTGAACAGAAAGGCGGGAAATCTGGTGCAGTGTTGTGGCGGTCAAGATCCGATCGCAATCCACTAATGCATGGATAGATCCTATTAAATTCACACTCTGGTAAATCATGCAGACGCATAGTGAGGACAACAAGATCTGTTCATATGACCAATAAGCCAACACAAGCTGAGTAAGGACAACTTAGGTTATTCTTCTTGAACTTCATGTACGACCTCTTCTTGGACTGGTCGCGAATAAAAAGAGAGGAAATTAGTTGAGATGTTGCTATCAAGAAGAACCGATCACAATCCACTAACTCTGGTTAATCAAGCTGATGGTTGGTCTGGACAACAAGATCTGTTCATACGACCGATAATTCGGCACAATCTTGTGTAGAACATACGTCACGAAAACTAATATACGTCCAAAACTTCATATAGGACCTCGCCTTGGACCGCGCTCGAATAAGAAGGCGAGAAATCCAGTGCATTATTGTGGTCGACAAGATCCGATCATAATACAGTAACGCAACGATAGATCCTCTTCAATTAGGGCTTTGTTATATCAAGTTGACATTAGGTTAAGACAAAAAGATCTATTCCGACGACTAATAAGCTGGCACACGCTTGTGTAAAACCAACGACTAGAAAACTTAGGTTCGTCTTGAACTTCATGTACGACCTCATCTAGGACTTTTGGCGAATAAGAAGACAGTAAATTAGTTGCTACATTGTGGTCAACAAGATTCGATCACAATCCACTAACGCGAGGATAGATCCTATTAAATTCACACTCTGTTAAATCAAGCTGATGGTTGGTCTTGGCAACAAGATCTGTTCATGCGGCCGATAAGTCGGCATAAGCTTGGGTAAAACCTAGGTCATGGAAACTTATTTACGTCCAAGTCTTCATATAAGACCTCGTCTTGGACATGTCGTGAACAGAAAGGGGGGAAATCTGGTGTAGTGTTGTGGCTGTCAAGATCCGATCGCAATCCACTAACGCAAGGATAAATCCTATTAAATTCACACTCTGGTAAATCATGCAGACGCTTAGTGAGGACAACAAGTTCTGTTCATATGACCAAAAAGGTGACACAAGCTTAGTCAGGACAACGTAGGTTATCCATCTTGAACTTCATGTACGACCTCATCTTGGACTGATTGCAAATAAGGACATAGGAAATAAGTTACGACGTTGTTGTCAACAAGATCCGATCACAGCCCACTAACGCGAGTATAGATCCTTTCGAATTTAGACTCTGGTAAATCAAACTGATGGTTGGTCTTGACAACTAGATCTGTTCATACGGTCGATAATTCGGCACAATCTTGGGTTGAACATACGTCACGAAAACTTATGTACGTCCAAAATTTCATCTAAGACCTCGTCTTGGAGAGGTCGCGAAGAAGAAGATGGAAAATATGGTGCAGTATTGTGGTTGCCAAGATCCGATCGCAATCCTCTAAAGCAAGGATAGATACTATTAAATTGACACTCTGGTAAATCATGATGTCGCTTTGTGAGTACAAAAATCTCTGTTCATAGGACCAATAAGCCAACACAAGTTTGGTCAGGACAACTTAAGTTATTCGTCCAAAACAACAACTCGCGAACAGAAAGACGGGTGAATTATTGTGGTCGATAAGATCCGATCATAGTACCCTAATGTAAGGATGGTTGGTATTATATTCAGACTCTGATAAATCTTGCTCACGTTCGGTTAATACAACAAGATATGTTCACACTACTAATAAGCCGACCCACGCTTGGGTACAACCTTGGTCAGGATAACTCAAGTTTGTCAAAAACTTCACATACGACCTCATCTTGGACAGGACATGAATAAGAAGATGGGAAATTAATTGAGGTGTTATTGTCAACAAGATACGATAACAATCCACTAACGCGAGGATAAATCTTATTAAATTCTAACTCGGGCAAATTAAGTTAATGCTCGGTCTCGACAACAAGATCTGTTCATACGATCGATAAGTCAGCATAAGTTTGGGTAGAACCTAGGTCATTTAAACTTATGTACTTCCAAAACTTCATGTAAAAACTCGTCTTTTACACGTCGCGAACAAGAAAAGGAGAAATCCAGTGAAGTCTTGGGGTTGTCTAGATCCGATCACAATCTACTAACGCAAGGATAATTCCTATTAGATTCAGGCTCTGGTTTATCGTGCTGAGATTTGGTCAAGAAAATAAGACCTGTACATACGACTAATAAGTCGGTACACGCTTGGGTAGATCCTAAGTCAGGACAACTCAGTTTCATCCAAAACATCACGTACGACCTCGCCTTGGACTTTTTGCAAATGATAAGGCGGGAAATCCAGTGCAGTGTTGTGGTCGAGAATATCCGATCACAATCCACAAACGCAAGGATAGATCCTATTAAATTCCGACTGTGGTAACTAATGCTCATTCTTGATCTGGATAATAAGATCTGTTCATACGACCGATAAGTCGATAACTATGGTCAGGAAAGCTTAGGTACGATTTCAATCCACTAACGCAATGATAGATCCTATTAAATTGACACTCTGGTCAATTATGCCGATGCTTATTCAGAACAACAATCTCGATTCGTACGACCAATGAGCCAACACAAGTTTGGTCGGGGCAACTTAGGTTATTCATTCAAGACTTCATGTACAACCTCGTCTTAGATAACTTGCGAATATGAAGATGGGTGCATTATTGTGGTCGATAAGATCCGATCATAATACACGAATGCAAAGATAGTTCCAATCATATTCAGACTCTGGTAAATCTTACTGACGTTTGGTCAGCACAACAAGATCAGTTCATACGACCAATAAGCCGACACACGCTTGGGTAGAACCTAGGTAAGGACAACTCAGGTTCGTCCAAAACTTCATGTACAACCTCATTTTGGACTGGTCGCGAATAAGAAGACGGGAAATTAGTTGCGGATCCGTAGTCAACAAGATTCGATCACAATACCCTAACGTGAGGACTGATCTTATTAAATTCAAACTGGAGAGGTCGCTAGCAAGAAGATGGGAAATCTGATGGAGTGTTATGGTTATCAAGATCCGAATGCAATCCACTAACGCAAGGATAGATTCTATTAAATTCATACTCTGGTAAATCATGCATATGCTTAGTTAGGACAATAAGATCTGTTGATATGACCAATAAGTTTACACAAGCTTAGTCAGGACAACGTAGGTTATTCGTCTTGAACTTCATGTACGACCTCATCTTGTACTTTTTGCGAATAAGAAGGCAGTAAATTAGTTGCGATGTTGTTGTCAACAAGAACCGATCACAATACACAAACTCTAGTAAATCAAGCTGATGGTTGGGCGGTACAATAAGATTTATTCATCCGACTGATAAGTCGGCACAAGCTTGGGTAGAACATACGTCATAAAACTGATGTACGCCCAAAAGTTCTTGTAAGACCTCGTCTTGGAGAGGTCGTGAACAAGAAGATTGTAAATCTAGTGCAGTGTTGTGGTTGTCAAGATCCGATCACAATCCACTAACGCAAGGATAGATCCTATTAAATTCATACTCTGGTAAATCATGTAGACACTCAGTTAGGACAACAAGATCTGTTCAAATAACCAATAAGCCGACACAAGCTTAGTCAGGACAACTTAGGTTATTCTCCTTGAACTTTATGTACGACCTTATCTAGGACTTTTTTATAATAAGAAGACAGTAAATTAGTTGCGGCATTGTCGTCAACATGATTCGATCACAATCCACTAACGTGAGGATAGATCCTATTAAATTCACACTCTGTTAAATCAAGCAGATGGTGGTCTTGGCAACAAGATCTGTTCATACGACCTATAAGTCTTCACAAGCTTGGGTAAAACCAAGGTCATAAAAACTTATGTACGTCCAAAACTTCATATAAGACCTCGTCTTGGATAGGTCATGAACAGAAAGGCGGGAAATATGGTGCAGTGTTATGGCGGTCAAGATTCGATCGTAATCCACTAATGCAAGGATAGATCCTATTAAATTCACACTCTGGTAAATCATGCAGACGCTTAGTGAGGACAACAAGATATGTTCATATGACCAATAAGACGACAGAAGCTTAGTCAGGAAAACTTAGGTTATTTGTCTTGAGCTTCATGTATAACCTCATCTTGGACTGGTCGCGGATAAAAAGAGAGGAAATTAGTTGCAATGTTGTTGCCAACAAGAACCGATCATAATCCACTAACTCTGGTAAATCAAGCTGATGGTTGGTCTCGACAAGAAGATCTGTTCATACGATCGATAAGTCGGGACAAGCTTGGGTAGAACATACGTCACGAAAACTAATGTACGTCCAAAACTTCATGTAGGACCTCACCTTTGACCGCTCTCGAATAAGAAGGTGGGAAATCCAGTGCAATAATGTGGTTGATAAAATCTGATCATAATACAGTTACACAATAATAGATCATCTTCAATTAAGACTTTGGTATATCAAGTTGACATTAGGTTAAGACAAAAAGATCTATTTCGACGACTAATAAGCTGGCACATGATTGGGTAGAACCAACGTCTGGAAAACTTAGGTTCGTCTTGAACTTCATGTACGATCTCATCGAGGACTTTTTGCGAATAAGAAGACAGTAAATTAGTTACGGCATTGTGGTCAATAATATTCGATCACAATCCACTAACGCGAGGATAGATCCTATTAAATTCACACTTTGTTAAATAAAGCTGATGGTTGGTCTTGGCAACAAGATCTGTTCATACGATCGAAGAGTCGTCACAAGCTTGGGTAAAACCTAGGTCATGAAAACTTATGTACGTCCAAAACTTCATGTAAGACCTCGCTGTAACACCCCGTATTTTTGGTACATTTAAAATTTAATTAATTCGGAAATTCTAAATTACTAGTGTGTTGTAATTTAACGAAGTAATTATGATAGAATAAAATATAAATATTAATCTGGGATTTAATGGTTAATATTTAGGGAAAATTATTTACTAAGCGTATAGTAATAATGTAATTTCGTCGTTTCGAGTATTAATGACGAGACATGTACTTATCACATCCGGAAGTCGGTATAGACTATATTGGGTGGGGGATAAATATTTTTATAAATTAATTCGGATGCAAATTCTGAGTGTACAGTTGAGTCCGGATGGGCCGAGATAGTCGGAAAAGTGTACCCAGGGGTAGTAAACGGGTCACGGGACGTTTTTAGACATAGTCGGGCCCACTCGGGGGCATTTTGGTCACTTGGGCTTGGCCCATTTGTCAAAAAACGGGAATGGATTAATTAACTTAATAAAAAGAAAATAAGGGCTGGCTAAGCTTAAGCAGAGAAAGGAATTAAAGGGTTAGGAAACCCTAGCAGCAGCCAAAGCCAATTTGGGGATCTCAAAGAACCAACTAGGTCATCTTCAACCTTGGAATCCATTGAAGATTCAGACACTACGAAACCTTAAGGCAAGTGAATAACTTGAAATAGTATTAAATCTGTATTTCAATTCATATTTATGTGATGTGATGAGTTAAAATTCGTTTTGGGGTTTCATGGCATAAATATGGGGTTTTGAGAAAACAATAATCTGAGTTACGAAATTATTGAGGATTCGTGTAAAAATCTGACTGTGGAAGTTGATGTAAAATTGTTGAATGATATCTGGATGATTTAGAACGAATCTGGTGAAGAGATTTGGAGTATAAATGTATTTAGGGTCAAAGATAGATTTTCCCCAAATTCATGAATTAATAGTTAATGGACGAATTAATGATTGTTGTGGACATTCTGGGAGGCTCCTAATAAGATTTCTAACATATATTAGTGATATAAAGGCTTGAGGTTGGTGTGGGAAGAAATTTGGTTTTGGAAAAACTCGTCCATGACTGTCTATCTTCACGAAGAAGACGAGTACCTGATCGATCGATCGATCGACGCCATGAGGTCGATCGATCGATGGTCGGCAGAAACTGACAATTCGCCCAGTTTTGTTTATATAGAAAGAGATTTATATAAAAGTTGTTATGTGATTAATTATTGAGAAAAAATTAATGCATGATTTAAATCTGATTAATTGTGGGGAAATTAATTAGGAGATGGGAGTAGAAATTTGGGTGACACGTCGAAATTGGTTGAGCGACATCGAGGTAAATTATTTTATTTAGTAATGGACTAAGTAATTTAGAGTCGGGATTTAGACTCGGGTGAGGTTAATTCGGGCTATGAGATTGAGTCCAATTAAATGGTGAGGGCAACATCAAAAGTAACTGAATTTTATTAATGTGCAAATTAATTAATAATTCGAGTTGGGTAACAAACTCATAATAAAAATGGAATAGGCTTGTGTCACGGGTTTAGTACACGGTGTAGCTGGAACATTTTTATATATGAATATATATGTATACGGTGTGTGATAGTATATATATATAGTGTATGCCTTAATATCAGTGGTTAGATATTATTATACTCTAGTGCTATAGGGGGAGGTTACGCGCAGTGGATGAATCCCCTAGCTTGAGGAGTAGGGCGAGTAAATTCCCAGGTCATAGCGTCCGTTACAGGGGGTGAGGGGCATCTCACTTTCCGGGAAGGAATATGACCGCCTCCAATCGTATACCAAACCAAGTTAGTGAGCAATTCTAACTTGGATAACTAGGGTATGTGAATATACCTAGTGTGCTAGCACTTTAGAGAAATTATGTCCAGTGAGTATTTTTACTCGGGTGGATGTTAGTGTTTTATGTATTTCAGTATGTGTGTGAATGCTGCAATATTTCTAAGTATATAATTAGGTGATTATTATATACGGGCTAAATAAATACAAGCATGAGTTGTTGTATATGTATAACGAGTGGAGAAGTTATATGAATTAAAAAGGGAAATGATTAATTAAGTTGATGTTACTAATAACTTAAAAATCATAATCACATTATACTCAAATTAGAGTAGGGGGGGTACAAGGAGACTTTAATAATTATCTAGTCATGAGTAGATAACTAGGTGATAATTAAAGCGTTAGTGGTGCACATTAGAGGAGGGGCATGGAAGTTCTCAAGAGAGTCCGACACTAACTAAAATATGAAGAGCATGCATATTTATTATTACTGCAAGTTAATCATTTGTTAAATGTTTTTTTTAATGTTTGGGTACTAACCCTTGCTATAAAAACTTTTAAAAACCTTTTAGGTGTCCAACCACAGAGACGCCAGCCTTGACTCAATTCCAGGGATTCGTTGCTGCAGCATATGTGGATGTTGCGGGGCTTTGATAGACGCCTCATTTTTCATTCTTAATGTAGAAATTCATTATTAGTTATTTGAGCATGTCGCTCACATTCCACTTATTTGTATTAGACTTGTTGGGAGTTCATTCTTATCTTTACGGGATTTATTTTGGACCGATGGTTTATTCGGTTAATTATTTCTATTTGTGGATGATTATTTCAGTTATCTGTGATTGTTGTATTGTTTTATTTTTCCGCATGGGTTTTTTGTTTAATTAATGAAAGATAAAAATTGGCACCAGTTTATTTTTCTCACTTAGGTGGTTAGTAATTTAATAAAACGACAGTGATACTAAGAATGGACCAAATGAGAAACCTGTTCTAACTTGATTTAGGACTGATCACCCGGGATTAATTAGGCGGGGTGTCACACTCGCCTTGGGCAGTTCGTGAACATAAAGGCGAGAAATTTGGTGCAGTGTTGTAGCTGTCAAGATTCGATCGCAATCCACTAACGCAAGGATAGATCCTATTAAATTCACACTCTCGTAAATCATGCGGACGCTTAGTGAGGACAACAATATCAGTTCAAACGACCAATAAACTGACACAAGCTTAGTCAAGATAACTTAGGTTATCCGTCTTGAACTTCATGTACGACCTCATATTGGACTGGTTGTAAATAAGAAGACATGAAATTAGTTGCCATGGTTTTATCCAATAGATCCGATCAAAATCCACTAACGCGAGTATAGATCCAATTAAATTCAGACTCTGGTAAATCAAGCTGATGGTTGGTCTTGACAACAAGATCTGTTCATACGGTCGATAATTTGGTACAATCTTGGGTCGAACATACGTCAGGAAAACTTATGTACGTCCAAAAGTTCATGTAAGACCTCGTCTTGGAGAGGTCGCAAAAAAGAAGATGGGAAATCTAGTGTAGTATTGTGATTGTCAAGATCCGATCGCAATCCACTAAAGCAATGATAGATCCTATTAAATTGACACTCTGTTAAATCATGCTGATGCTTAGTGAGTACAAAATCTCTGTTCATACGCCTAATAAGCCAACACAAGTTTGGTTAGGACAACTTAGGTTATTCGTCCAAAACAACAACTCGCGAATATGAAGACGGGTGCATTATTGTGGTTGATAAGATTTGATCATAGTACACTAATGCAAGGATGGTTCCTACTATATTCAAACTCTGGTAAATCTTGCTCACGTTCGGTCAACACAACAAGATATGTTCATACTACTAATAAGCTGACACACGCTTGGGTAGAACCTTGGTGAGGATAACTCAGGTATGTCAAGAACTTCACATACGACCTCATCTTGGACAGGACATGAATAAGAAGATGGGAAATTAATTGCGGTGTTGTTGTCAACAAGATATGATAACAATCCACTAACGCAAGGATAAGTCCTATTAAATTCGAACTCGGTAAAATAAGTTGATGCTCGGTCTCGACAAGAAGATATGTTCATACGATCGATAAGTCATCATAAGTTTGGGTAGAACCTAGGTCATTAAAACTTATGTACATTAAAAACTTCATGTAAGACCTCATCTTTTACACGTCGCGAACAAGAAAATGAGAAATCTAGTGCAGTGTTGTGGTTGTCAAGATCCGATCACAATCCAGTTTATCGTGCTTGCATTTGGTCAAGAAAATAAGACCTGTTCATACGACTAATAAGTCGGTACACGCTTCGGTAGATCCTAGGTCAGGATAACTCAGTTTGATCCAAAACATCACGTACGACCTCAGCTTGGACCTTTTGCAAATAATAAGGCGGGAAATCCAGTACAGTGTTGTGGTCGAGAATATCCGATCACAATCCACAAACGCAAGGATAGATCCATCTAAATTCTGACTGAGGTAACTAATGCTCATGCCTGGTCTGGACAACAATATCTGTTCATACGACCGATAAGTCGGTACACATTTTGGTAGAACTTTGATCTGGAAATCTTTGGTACGATTGTAATCCACTAACGCAATGATTGATCCTATTAAATTGACACTCTGGTCAATTACGCTGACTCTTATTCAGTACAACAATCTCTGTTCGTACGGCCAATGAGCCAACACAAGTTTGGGCGGGACAACTTAGGTTATTCGTCCAAGACTTCATGTACAACCTCGTCTTAGACAACTCGCAAATATGAAGACGGGTGCATTATTGTGGTCGATAAGATTCGATCATAATACACGAATGCAAGGATGGTTCCAATTATATTCAGACTCTGGTAAATCTTACTGACGTTTGGCCAACATAGCAAGATCTGTTCATATGACCAATAAGCCGACACAAGCTTTGGTAGAACCTAGGTAAGGACAACTCAGGTTCGTCTAAAACTTCAGGTACGACCACATTTTTGACTGGTCGCGAATAAGAAGACGGAAAATCAGTTGCGGAGCTGTGGTCACTAAGATTCGATTACAGTCCCCTAACGTGAGGATAGATCCTATTAAATTCAGACACTAGTAAACAAAGTTGATGCTTTGTGTGGATAACAAGATTTGTTCATACGATCGTAAGTCGGCACAAGCTTGGGTAAAACCTAGGTTATGAAAACTTATATACGTCCAAAATTTCATGTAAGACCTCGTCTTGGACAGGTCGTGAACAGAAAGGCGGGAAATCTAGTGCAGTGTTGTGGTTGTCAAGATCCGATCGCAATCCACTAATGCAAGGATAGATCCTATTAAATTCGTACTCTAGTAAATCATGCATATGCTTAGTCAGGACAACAAGATCTGTTCATATGACCAATAAGCCGACATAAGCTTAGTCAGGACAACTTAGGTTATTCGTCTTGAACTTCATGCATGACCTCATCTTGGACTGGTCGCGAATAAAAAGAAAGGAAATTAGTTGGGATGTTGTTGTCAACAAGAACCCACCACAATCCACTAACTCTGGTAAATCAAGCTGATGGTTGGTCTGGACAACAAGATCTATTCATACGACCGATATGTTAGCACAAGCTTGGGTAGAACATATGTCACGAAAACTAATGTACGTCTAAAACTTCATGTAGGACCTCGCCTTGGACCGCTCTCGAATAAGAAGGCGGGAAATACAGTGCAATATTGTGGTCGACAAGATCCGATTGTAATACAGTAACGCAAGGATAGATCCTCGTAAATTAAGACTTTGGTATATCCAATTGAGATTAGGTTAAGACAAAAAGATTTGTTCATACGACCAATAAGCCGACACAAGCTTAGTCAGGACAACTTAGGTTATTTGTCTTCAACTTAATGTACGAACTCATCTTGGACTAGTTGCAAATAAGAAGACAGGAAATTAGTTGCGACGTTATTGTCAACAAGGTCCGATCACAATCCACTAAAGCGAGTATAGATCCTATTAAATTCAAACTCTGGTAAATCAAGCTGATGGTTGGTCTTGACAACAAGATCTGTTCGTACGGTTGATAATTCAGCACAAGCTTAGGTAGAATATACGTCACGAAAACTTAAGTACGTCCAAAGGTTCATGTACGACCTCGTCTTGGAGAGGTCGCGAATAAGAAGATGGGAAATTTGGTGCAGTATTGTGGTTTTCAAGATACGATCGCAATCCACTAAATCAAGGATTGATCCTATTAAATTGACACTCTGGTAAATCATGCTGACGCTTAGTAAGTGCAAAAATATCTGCTCATACGACCAATAAGCCAACACAAGTCTGGTCAGGACAACTTAGGTTATTCGTCTAAAACAACTTTTCGCGAACATGAAGACGAGTACGTTATTGTGGTCGATAAGATCCGATCATTGTACACTATTGCAAGGATGGTTCCTATTATATTCAGACTCTGGTAAATCTTGCTCACGCTCGGTCAACACAACAAGATCTATTCATACTACTAATAAGCCAACACACGCTTGGGTAGAACCTTGGTCAGGATAACTTAGGTTTGTCAAGAACTTCACATACGACCTTATCTTGGACCGGACATGAATAGAAAGACGGGAAATTAATTGTGGTGTTGTTGTCAACAAGATACGATAATAATCCATTAATGCGAGGATAAATCTAATTAAATTCGAACTTGGGCAAATTAAGTTGATGCTCGGTCTTGACAACAAGATCTGTTCATACGATCGACAAGTCAGCATAAGTTTGGGTAAAACCTAGGTCATTAAAACTTATGTACGTCCAAAACTTCAAGTAAGACCTCGTTTTTTACACATTACGAACAAGAAAATGAGAAATCCAGTGCAGTGTGGGGTTGGCAAGATCCGATCACAATCCAGTAACGCAAGGATAATTCCTATTAAATTCAGGCTCTTGTTTATCATACCAACATTTAGTCAAGAAAATAAGACATGTTCATACGACTAATAAGTCGGTACACGCTTGGGTAGATCCTTGGTCAGGATAACTCAGTTTCAACCAAAACATCACGTACGACCTCGCCTTGGACTTTTTGCAATAATATGGCAGGAAATCCAATGCAGTGTTGTGGTCGAGAATATCCGATAACAATCCACAAATGCAAAGATAGATCCTATTAAATTTTGGTTGTGGTAACTAACGCTCATGCCTGGTCTGGACAACAAGATCTGTTCGTACGACCGATAAGTCGGTACACACTTGGGTAGATTTTGGTCAGGAAAGCTTAGGTACGATTTCAATCCACTAACGCAATGATAGATCCTATTAAATTGACATCTGGTCAATCATGCTGACGCTTATTCAGTACAATAATCTCTGTTCATACGACCAATGAGCCAACACAAGTTTGGGTGGGACAACTTAGGTTATTCGTTCAAGACTCCATGTACAACCTCGTCTTAGAGAACTCGCGAATATGAAGATGGGTGCATTATTGTGGTCGATAAGATCCGATCATAATACACGAATGCAAGGATAGTTCCAATTATATTCGGACTCTGGTAAATCTTTCTTACGTTTGGTCAACACAACAAGCTCTGTTCATACGACCAACAAGCCGGCACACGCTTGGGTAGCACCTAGGTAAGGACAACTCAGGTTCGTCCAAAACTTCATGTACGACCTCATTTTGGACTGGTCGCGAATAAAAAGATGGGAAATCAGTTGCGAACCGTGGTCAATAAGATTTGATCACGATCCCCTAACGCGAGGATAAATCCTGTTAAATTCAGACTCTGGTAAATAAAGTTGATGCTTGGTTCGGACAACAAGATTTGTTCATACGACCGATAAGTCAGCACAAGCTTGGGTACAACCTAGATTATGAAAACTTATGTACGTCCAAAAGTTCTTATAAGACCTCATCTTGTAGAGGTCACGAACATAAAGATTGGAAATCTGGTGTCGTGTCGTGGTTGTCAAGATCTGATCGCAAACCACTAATGCAAGGATAGATTCTATTAAATTCATACTCTGGTAAATCATGCAGACACTTACTCAGGACACCAAGATCTGTTCAAATGACCAATAAGCCGACACAAGCTTAGTCAGGACAACTTAGGTTAATCGTCTTGAACTTCAGGTAGGACCTCATCTTGGACTGGTCGCGAATAAAAAGAGAGGAAATTCGTTGCGATGTTATTGTCAACAAGAACCGATCACAATCCACTAACTCTGGTAAATCAAGTTGATGGTTGGTCTAGACAAAAAGATATGTTCATACGACCGATAAGTCGGAACAATCTTCGGTAGAACATACGTCACGAAAACTAATGTATGTTCAAAACTTCATCGAGGATCTCGCCTTGGACCGCTCTCGAATAAGAAGGCGAGAAATCCCGTGCATTATTGTGGTCGACAACATCCGATCATAATACAGTAACGCAAGGATAGATCCTCTTAAATTAAGACTTTGGTATATCAAGTTGACATTAGGTTAAGAGAAAAGATCTTTTCAGATGACTAATAAGCTGGTACACGCTTGTGTAGAGCCAACGTCTGGAAAACTTAGGTTCGTCTTGAACTTCATGTACGACCTCATCTAGGACTTTTTACGAATAAGACGACAGTAAATTAGTTGCGGTATTTTGGTCAACAAAATTCGATCATAATCCACTAACTCGAGGATAGATCCTATTAAATTCACACTCTGTTAAATCAAGCTGCTGGTTGGTCTTGGCAACAAGATCTGTTCATACGATCGATAAGGTAGCACAAGCTTGGGTAAAACCTAGGTCATGAAAACTAATGTACGTCTAAAACTTAATGTAAGACCTCGTCTTGGACAGGTCATGAATAGAAAGGCGGGAAATCTGGTGCAGTGTTGTGGCTGACAAGATCCGATCGCAATCCACTAACTCAAGGATAGATCCTATTAAATTCACACTCTGGTAAATCAAGCAGACACTTAGTGAGGACAACAAAATCTGTTCATACGACCAATAAGCCGACATAAGCTTTGTCAGGACAACTTAGGTTATTCATCTTGAACTTCATGTACGACCTCATCTTGGACTGGTTGCAAATAAGAAGACATGAAATTAGTTACGACGTTGTTATCAACAAGATACGATCACATTCATCTAACCCGAGTATAGATGCTATTAAATTCAAACTCTGGTAAATCAAGCTGATGGTTGGTCTAGACAATAAGATCTATTCATACGGACGATAATTTGGTACAATCTTGGTTTGAACATACGTCACAAAAACTTTTGTACGTCCAAAAGTTCATGTAAGACCTCATCTTGGAGAGGTCGCGAAAAAGAAGATGGGAAATTTGGTGCAGTATTGTGGCTGGCAAGATCCGATCGCAATCCACTAAAGCAAGGAAAGATCCAATTAAATTGACACTCTGGTAAATCATGTTGATGCTTAGTCAGTATAAAAATCTCTGTTCATACGACCAATAAGCCAACACAAGTTTGGCCAGGACAACATAGGTTATTCGTCCAAAACAACAACTCGCGAACATGAAGACGGGTGCATTATTGTGGTTGATAAGATCCGATCATAGTACACTAATGCAAGGATGGTTCCTATTATATTCAGACTTTGGTAAATCTTGCTTACATTCGGTCAACACAACAAGATCTGTTCATACTACAAATAAGCCGACACACGCTTGGGTAGAACCTTGGTCAGGATAACTCAGGTTTGTCAAGAACTTCACATATGACCTCATCTTGGACATGACATGAATAAGAAGACGGGAAATTAATTGCGATGTTGTTGTCAAGAAGATATGACAACAATCCACTTATGCGAGGATAAATCCCATTAAATTCTAACTCGGGCAAATTAAGTTGATGCTCGGTTTCGATAACAAGATCTGTTCATACGATCGATAAGTCAGCATAAGTTTGGGTAGAACCTAGGTCATTAAAACTTATGTATGTCCAAAACTTCATGTAAGATCTCGTCTTTTACACATCGCGAACAAGAAAATGAGAAATCTAGTGCAGTGTTGGCGTTGTCAAGATCCGATCACAATCCACTAACGCAAGGATAATTCCTATTAAATTCAGGCTCTGGTTTATCATGTTGACATTTGGTCAAGAAAATAAGACCTATTCATATGACTAATAAGTCGGTACACGATTGGGTAGATCCTAGGTCATGACAACTCAGTTTCATCCAAAACATCACGTATGACCTCACCTTGGACTTTTTGCAAATAATAAGTCGGGAAATCCAGTGCAGTGTTGTTGTCGAGAATATCCGATCACAATCCACAAACGCAAGGATAGATCATATTAAATTCCTACTGTGGTAACTAATGCTCATTCTTTGTCTGGACAATAAGATCTGTTCATACGACCGATAAGTTGGTACACACTTGGGTAGAAGTTCGGTCAGGAAAGCTTAGGTACGATTGTAATCCACTAACGCAATGATAGATCCTATTAAATTGACACTCTGGTCAATTATGCTGACTCTTATTCAGTACAACAATCTTTGTTCGTATGGCCAATGAGCCAACACAAGTTTGGGCGGGACAACTTAGGTTATTCGTCCAAGACTTCATGTACAACCTCGTCTTAGACAACTCGCGAATATGAAAATGGGTGCATTATTGTGCACGATAAGATCCGATCATAATACACGAATGCAAGGACGGTTCCAATTATATTCAGACTCTGGTAAATCTTACTGACGTTTGGCCAACACAACAAGATCTGTTCATATTACCAACAAGCCGGCACACGCCTGGGTAGAACCTAGGTAAGGACAACTCAGGTTCGTCTAAAACTTCAGGTACGACCACATTTTTTACTGGTCGCGAATAAGAAGATGGGAAATCAGTTGCGGAGCTGTGGTCACCAAGATTCGATCACAATCCCCTAACGCAAGGATAGATCCTATTAAATTCAGACACTAGTAAATAAAGTTGATGCTTTGTCCGGATAACAAGATTTGTTCATACGATCGATAAGTTGGCACAAGCTTGGGTAAAACCTAGGTTATAAAAACTTATGTACGTCCAAAATTTCATGTAAGACCTCGTCTTGGACATGTCGTGAACTGAAAGGCGGGAAATCTAGTGCAGTGTTGTGGTTGTCAAGATCCGATCGCAATCCACTGACGCAAGTATAGATCCTATTAAATTCGCACTCTATTAAATCATGCATATGCATAGTCAGGACAACAAGATCTGTTCATATGACCAATAAGACTACATATGCTTAGTCAGGACAACTTAGGTTATTCGTCTTGAACTTCATGTATGACCCAATCTTGGACTGGTCACGAATAAAAAGACAGGAAATTAGTTGCGATGTTGTTGTCAATAAGAACCCATCATAATCCACTAACTCTGGTAAATCAAGCTGATGGTTGGTCTGGACAACAAGATCTGTTCATACGACCGATATATTAGCACAAGCTTGGGTAGAACATATGTCACAAAAACTAATGTACGTCTAAAACTTCATGTAGGACCTCGCCTTGGACCGCTCTCGAATAAGAAGGCGGGAAATACAGTGCAATATTGTGGTCGACAAGATCCGATCGTAATACAGTAACGCAAGGATATATCCTCTTAAATTAAGACTTTGGTATATCCAATTGAGATTAGGTTAAGACAAAAAGACCTGTTCATACGACCAATAAGCTGACACAAGCTTAGTCAGGACAACTTAGGTTATTTGTCTTGAACTTCATGTACGAACTCATCTTGGACTAGTTGCAAATAAGAAGACAGGAAATTAGTTACGACGTTATTGTCAACAAGGTCTGATCACAACCCACTAAAGCGAGTATAGATCCTATTAAATTCAGACTCTGGTAAATCAAGCTGATGGTTAGTCTTGACAACAAGATCTGTTCGTACGGTTGATAATTCAGCATAAGGTTAGGTAGAATATACGTCACGAAAACTTAAGTACGTCCAAAAGTTCATGTAAGACCTCGTCTTGGAGAGGTTGCGAATAAGAGGATGGGAAATTTGGTGCAGTATTGTGGTTTTCAAGATACAATCGCAATCCACTAAAGCAAGGATTGATCCTATTAAATTGACACTCTGGTAAATCATGCTGACGCTTAGTAAGTGCAAAAAACTCTGCTCATACGACCAATAAGCCAACACAAGTTTGGTCAGGACAACTTAGGTTATTCGTCCAAAACAACTTTTCGCGAACATGAAGACGGGTACATTATTGTGGTCGATAAGATCCGATCATAGTACACTATTGCAAGGATGGTTCCTATTATATTCAGACTCTGGTAAATCTTGCTCACGTTCGGTCAACACAACAAGATCTATTCATACTACTAATAAGCCGAGACACGCTTGGGTAGAACCTTGGACAGGATAACTTAGGTTTGTCAAGAACTTCACATACAACCTCATCTTGGACAGGACATGAATAGGAAAATAGGAAATTAATTGCGGTGTTGTTGTCAACAAGATACGATAAAAATCCATTAATGCGAGGATAAATCTAATTAAATTCGAACTCGGGCAAATTAAGTTGATGCTCGGTCTTGACAACAAGACTTGTTCATACGATCGATAAGTCAGCATAAGTTTGGGTAAAACCTAGGTCATTAAAACTAATGTACGTCCAAAACTTCATGTAAGACCTCATCTTTTACATGTCGCGAACAAGAAAATGAGAAATCCAGTGCAGTGTTGGGGTTGTCAAGATACGATCACAATCCAGGAACGCAAGGATAATTCCTATTAAATTCAGGCTCTTGTTTATCGTACCAACATTTAGTCAAGAAAATAAGACATGTTCATATGACTAATAAGTCGGTACACGCTTGTGTAGATCCTAGGTCAGGATAACTCAGTTTCAACCAAAACATCACGTATGACCTCGCCTTGGAATTTTTGCAATAATAAGGCGGGAAATCCAGTGCAGTGTTGTGGTCGAGAATATCTGATCACAATCCACAAACGCAAAGATATATCCTATTAAATTTTGGCTGTGGTAACTAAAGCTCATGCCTTGTCTGGACAACAAGATCTGTTCATACGAACGATAAGTCGGTACACACTTGGGCAGATTTTGGTCAGGAAAGCATAGGTACGATTTCAATCCACTAACGCAATGATAGATCCTATTAAATTGACACTCTGGTCAATTATGCCGATGCTTATTCAGTACAACAATCCCTGTTCATACGTCCAATAAGCCAACACAAGTTTGGGCGGGACAACTTAAGTTATTCGTTCAAGACTCCATGTACAACCTCGTCTTAGAGAACTCGCGAATATGAAGATGGGTGCATTATTGTGGTGGATAAGATCCTATCATAATAAACGAATGGAAGGATAGTTCTAATTATATTCAGACTCTTGTAAATCTTACTTACGTTTGGTCAACACAACAAGCTCTATTCATACGACCAACAAGACGGCACACGCTTGGGTAGAACCTAGGTAAGGACAACTCAGGTTCGTCCAAAACTTCATGTACGACCTCATTTTGGACAGGTCGCGAATAAAGAGATGAGAAATCAGTTACGGAGCTGTAGTAAACAAGATTCGATCACAATCCCCTAACGCGATGATAGATCCTATTAAATTCAGACTCTGGTAAATAAAGTTGATGCTTGGTCCGAACAATAAGATCTATTTATACCATCGATAAGTTGGTACAAGCTTGTGTAAAACCTAGGTTATGAAAACTTATGTACGTCCAAAAGTTCTTGTAAGACCTCGTCTTGGAGAGGTCGTGAACAAAAAGATGGGAAATCTGGTGCAGTGTTGTGGTTGTTAAGATCCGATCGCACTCCACTATTGCAAGGATATATTCTATTAAATTCATACTCTGGTAAATCATGCAGACGCTTAGTCAGGACAACAAGATCTGTTCATATGCCTAATAAGCCGACACAAGCTTAGTCAGGACAACTTAGGTTATTCATATTGAACTTCATGTACGACCTCATCTTGGACTGCTCGCGAATAAAAAAAGAAGAAATTAGTTGCGATGTTGTTGTCAACAAGAACCAATCACAATCCACTAACTCAGGTAAATCAAGCTGATGGTTGGTCTGGACAACAAGATCTCTTCATACGTCACGAAAACTAATGTACGTCCAAAACTTCAAGTAGGACCTCGCCTTGGACCTCTCTCGAATAAGAAGGCGGGAAATCCAGTGCATTGTTGTGGTCGACAACATCCGATTATAATAAAGTAACGCAAGAATAGATCCTCTTAAATTAAGAGCTTGGTAAATCAAGTTGACATTAGGTTAAGACAAAAAGATCTATTAAGACGACTAATAAGCTGCCACACGCTAGTGTAGAACCAACGTCTGGAAAATTTAGGTTTGTCTTGAACTATATGTACGACCTCATTTAGGACTTTTTGTGATTGAGAGGAAAGTAAATTAGTTGCGGCATTGTGGTCAACAGGATTCGATCACAATCCACTAACGCGAGGATAGATCCTATTAAATTCACACTCTGTTAAATCAAGCTGATAGTTTGTGTTGGCAACAAGATATGTTCGTACGATCGATAAGTCGACACAAGCTTGGGTAAAACCTAGGTCATGAAAACTTATGTACGTCCAAAACTTCATGTAAGACCTCGTCTTGGACAGGTCATGAACAGAAAGGCGAGAAATCTGGTGCAGTGCTGTGGCTGTCAAAATCCGATCGTAATCAACTAATGCAAGGATAGATCCTATTAAATTCACACTCTGGTAAATCATGCAGATGCTTAGTGAGGACAATAAGATCTGTTCATATGACCAATAAGCCGACACAAGCATTGTCAGGACAACTAAGGTTATTCTTCTTGAACTTCATGTACGACCTCATCTTGGACTGGTTGCAAATAAGAAGATAGGAAATTAGTTGCGACGATGTTGTCAAAAAGATCCGATCACATTCCACTAACGTGATTATAGATCCTATTAAATTTTTACTCTGGTAAATTAAGCTGATGGTTGGTCTTGACAACAAGATCTGTTCATACGGTCAATAATTTGGTACAAGCTTGGGTTGAACATACGTCACGAAAACTTATGTACGTCCAAAAGTTCTTGTAAGACCTCATCTTGGAGAGGTCACGAAAAAGAAGATGGGAAATCTGGTGCAGTATTGTGGTTGTCAAGATCCGATCGCAATCCACTAAAGCAAGGATTGATCCTATTAAATTGACACTCTGGTAAATCTTGCTGACATTTTGTGAGGACAACAAGATCTGTTCATATGACCAATAAACCGACACAAGCTTAGTTAGGAAAACTTAGGTTATTCGTCTTGAACTTCATGTACGACCTCATCTAGGACTTTTTGCGAATAAGAAGACAGCAAATTAGTTGGGGCATTGTGGTCAACAAGATTCGATCACAATCCACTAACGCGAGGATAGATCCTATTAAATTCACACTCTGTTAAATCAAACTGATGGTTGGTCTTGGAAACAAGATTTGTTCATACGACTAATAAGTCAGTTTCATCCAAAACATCACGTACGACCTCGCCTTGGACTTTTTGCAAATAATAAGGTGGGAAATCTAGTGCAGTATTGTGGTCAAGAATTTCCGATCATAATCCACAAACGCAAGGATAGATCCTATTAAATTCCGACTGTGGTAACTAATGCTCATGCTTGGTTTGGACAACAAGATCTGTTCATACGACCGATAAGTAGGTACACACTTGGGTAGAACTTTGGTCAAGAAAGCTTAGGTACGATTGCAATCCACTAACGCAAAGATAGATCCAATTAAATTGACACTCTGGTCAATTATGCTAACTCTTATTCAGTACAACAATCTTTGTTTTTACGGCCAATGAGCCAACACAAGTTTGGTCGGGACAACTTAGGTTATTTGTAAAAGACTTCATGTATAACCTCGTCTTAGACAACTCGCGAATATGAAGAGGGGTGCATTATTGTGGTCGATAAGATTCTATCATAATACACGAATGCAAGGATAATTCCTTTTATATTAAGACTCTGGTAAATCTTACTAACGTTTGGTCAACACAACTAGAACTGTTCATACGACCAGCAAGACGGCACACGCTTCGGTAGAACCTAGGTAAGGACAACTCAGGTTCGTCCAAAACTTCATGTACGACCTCATTTTGGACTGGTCGCGAATAAGAAGACCGATAAGTCAGCACAAGCTTGGGTAAAATGTAGGTTATGAATATTTATGTATGTCCGAAAGTTCTTCTAAGACCTCGCCTTGGAGAGGTCGTGAACAAGAAGATGGGAAATCCAGTGCAGTGTTGTGGTTGTCAAGATCCGATCGCAATCCACTAACGCAAGGATAAATTCTATTAAATTCATACTCTGGTAAATCTGACACTTAGTCAGGACAACAAGATCTGTTCATATGACCAATAAGCCGACACAAGCTTACTCGGGACAACTTAGGTTATTCATCTTGAACTTCATGTACGACCTCATCTAGGACTTTTTGATAATAAGAATGCAGTAAATTGGTTGCGGCATTATGGTCAACAAGATTCGATCACAATCCACTAACGCGAGGATAGATCCTATTAAATTCACACTCTGTTAAATCAAACAGATGGTTGGTCTTGGCAACAAGATTTGTTCATACGACCCATAAGTCATCACAAGCTTGGGTAAAACCTAGGTCATGAATACTTATGTACGTCCAAAACTTCATGTAAGACCTCGTCTTGGACATGTCGTGAACCTAAAGGCGGGAAATCTGGTGCAGTGTTGTGGCCGTCAAGATCCGATCGCAATCCACTAATGCAAGGATAGATCCTATTAAATTCACACTCTGGTAAATCATACAGGTGCTTAGTGAGGACAATAAGATCTGTTCATGCGACCAATAAGCCGACACAAGCATTGTCAGGACAACTAAGGTTATTCTTCTTGAACTTCATGTACGACCTCATCTTGGACTGGTTGCAAATAAGAAGATCGGAAATTAGTTGCGACGATGTTGTCAACAAGATCCGATCACATTCCACTAACGCGAGTATAGATCCTATTAAATTTTGACTCTGGTAAATCAAGCTGATGGTTGGTCTTGACAACAAGATCTGTTCATATGGTCAATAATTTGGTACAAGCTTGGGTTGAACATACGTCACGAAAACTTATGTACGTCCAAAAGTTCTTGTAAGACCTCATCTTGGAGAGGTCGCAAAAAAGAAGATGGGAAATCTGGTGCAGTATTGTGGTTGTCAAGATCGGATCGCAATCCACTAAAGCAAGGATTGATCCTATTAAATTGACACTCTGGTAAATCTTGCTGACACTTTGTCAGGACAACAAGATCTGTTCATATGACTAATAAACCGACACAAGCTTAGTCAGTAAAACTTAGGTTATTCGTCTTGAACTTCATGTACGACCTCATCTAGGACTTTTTGCGAATAAGAAGACAGCAAATTAGTTGGGGCATTGTGGTCAATAAGATTCGATCACAATCCACTAACGCGAGGATAGATCCTATTAAATTCACATTCTATTAAATCAAACTGATGGTTGGTCTTGGAAATAAGATTTGTTCATATGAGTGATAAGTCAGTTTCATCCAAAACATCACGTACGACCTCGCCTTGGACTTTTTGCAAATAATAAGGCGAGAAATCCAGTGCAGTATTGTGGTCAAGAATATCCGATCATAATACACAAACGCAAGGATAGATCCTATTAAATTCCGACTGTGGTAACTAATGCTCGTGCTTGGTCTGGACAACAAGATCTGTTCATACGACCGATAATTCGGTACACACTTGGGTAGAACTTTGGTCAAGAAAGCTTAGGTACGATTGCAATCCACTAACGCAATGATAGATCCAATTAAATTGACACTCTGGTCAATTATGCTGACTCTTATTCAGTACAACAATCTTTGTTCGTACGGCCAATGAGCCAACACAAGTTTGGTCGGGACAACTTAGGTTATTTGTACAAGACTTCATGTATAACCTCGTCTTAGACAACTCGCGAATATGAAGAGGGTTGCATTATTGTGGTCGATAAGATTCGATCATAATACACGAATGCAAGGATAATTCCTTTTATATTCAGACTCTGTTAAATCTTACTAACGTTTGATCAACACAACTAGAACTGTTCATACGACCAACAAGCCGACACACGCTTCGGTAGAACCTAGGTAAGGATAACTCAGGTTCGTCCAAAACTTCATGTACGACCTCATTTTGGACTAGTCGCGAATAAGAAGACCGATAAGTTGACACAAGCTTGGGTAAAACGTAGGTTATGAATACTTATGTATGTCCGGAAGTTCTTCTAAGACCTCGCCTTGGAGAGGTCGCGAACAAGAAGATGGGAAATCCGGTGCAGTGTTGTGGTTATCAAGATTCGATTGCAATCCACTAACGCAAGGATAAATTCTATTAAATTCATACTCTGGTAAATCAGGCTGACACTTAGTCAGGACAACAAGATTTGTTCATATAACCAATAAGCCGACACAAGCTTACTCGGGACAATTTAGGTTATTCATCTTGAACTTCATGTACGACCTCATTTAGGACTTTTTGATAATAAGAATGCAGTAAATTAGTTGCGGCATTGTGGTCAACAAGATTCGATCACAATCCACTAACGCGAGGATAGATCCTATTAAATTCACACTCTATTAAATCAAACAGATGGTTGGTCTTGGCAACAAGATCTGTTCACACGACCCATAAGTCAGCACAAGCTTGGGTAAAACCTAGGTCATGAATACTTATGTACGTCCAAAACTTCATGTAAGACCTCGTCGTGGACATGTCGTGAACCTAAAGGCGGGAAATCTAGTGCAGTGTTGTGGTCGTCAAGATCCGATCGCAATCCACTAATGCAAGGATAAATCCTATTAAATTCACACTCTGATAAATCTTGCAAACGCTTAGTGAGGACAACAAGATCTGTTCATATGACCAATAAGCAGACACAAGCTTAGTCTGGACAACTTAGGTTATTCGTCTTGAACTTTATGTACGACCTCATCTTGGACTGTACGCGAATAAAAAGAGAGGAAATTAGTTGCAATGTTGTTGTCAACAAGAATCGATCACAATCCACAAACTCTAGTAAATAAAGCTGATGGTTGGTCTGGACAACAAGATCTGTTCATACGACCGATAAGTCGGCAAAAGCTTGGGTAGAACATACGTCAAGAAAACTAATGTGCGTCCAAAACTTCACGTAGGACCTCGCCTTGGACATCTCTCGAATAAGAAGGCGGGAAATCTAGTGCATTATTGTGGTCGACAAGATTCGATCATAATACAGTAACGCAACGATATATCCTCTCCAATTAAGACTTTGGTATATCAGGTTGACATTAGGTTAAGACAAAACGATCTATTCCGACGACTAATAAGCTGGCACACGCTTCTGTAGAACCACCGTCTGGAAAACTTAGGTTCGTCTTGAACTTCATGTACGACCTCATCTAGGAATTTTTGCGAATAAGAAGACAATAAATTAGTTACGCCATTGTGGTCAACAAGATTTTATCACAATCCACTAACGCGAGGATAGATCCTATTAAATTCACACTCTGTTAAATCAAGCTGATGGTTGGTCTTGGCAACAAGATCTGTTCATACGTTAGATAAGTCGGCACAAGATTGGGTAAAACCTAGGTCATGAAAACTTATGGACGTCCAAAACTTCATGTAAGACCTTATCTTGGACAGGTCATAAACAGAAAGGCGGGAAATCTGGTGCAGTGTTGTGGCTATCAAGATCCGATCGCAATCCACTAACGCAAGGATAGATCCTATTAAATTCACACTCTGGTAAATCATGCAGACGCTTAGTGAGGACAACAACATCTGTTCATACGACCAATAAGCCGACAAAAGCTTAGTGAGGACAACTTAGGTTATCCATATTGAACTTCATATACGACCTGATCTTGGACTGATTGCAAATAAGAAGACATGAAATTTGTTGCGACGTTGTTGTCAACAAGATCCGATCACAGTCCACTAACGCGAGTATAGATCCTATTAAATTCAGACTCTGGTAAATCAAGCTGATGGTTGGTCTTAACAACAAGATCTATTCATAAGGTCGATAATTCGGTACAAGCTTGGGTAGAACATACGCCACGAAAACTTATGTTCTTCCAAAAGTTCATGTAAGACCTCGTCTTGGAGAGGTCGCGAAAAAGAAGATGGGAAATCTGGTGCAGTATTGTGGTTGTCAATATCCGATCGCAATCCACTAAAGCAAGGATAGATCCTATTAAATTGACACACTGGTAAATCATTCTGACGCTTAGTGAGTACAAAAATCTATGTTCCTAGGACCAATAAGCCAACACAAGTTTGGTCAGGACAACTTAGGTTATTCATCCAAAACAACAACTAGCGAACATAAAGACGGGTGAATTATTGTGGTCGATAAGATTCGATCATAGTACACTAATGCAAGGATAGTTCCTATTATATTCAAACTCTGGTAAATCTTTCTCACGTTCGGTCAACACAACAAGATCTGTTCATACTACTAATAAGCTGACACACGCTTGGTAGACCTTGGTCAGGATAACTCAGGTTTGTCAAGAACTTCACATATGACCTCATCTTGGACATAACATGAATAAGAAAATGGGAAATTAATTGCGGTGTTATTGTCAATAAGATACGATAACAATCCACTAACGCGAGGATAAATCTTATTAAATTCGAACTCGGGTAAATTAATTTGATGCTCGGTCTCGACAACAAGATCTGTTCATACGATCGATAAGTCAACATAAGTTTGGGTAGAACCTAGGTCATTTAAACTTATGTACGTCCAAAACTTCAAGTAAAAACTCGCCTTTTACACGTCGCGAACAAGAAAAAGAGAAATCCAGTGAAGTCTTGGGGTTGTCTAGATCCGATCACAATCTACTAACGCAAGGATAATTCCTTTTTTATTCAGGCTCTGGTTTATTGTGCTGACATTTGGTCAAGAAAATAAGACCTGTTCATACGACTAATAAGTCGGTACACGCTTGGATAGATCCTAGGTCAAGACAACTCAGTTTCATCCAAAACATCACGTACGACCACGCCTTGGACTTTTTGCAAATAATAAGGCGGGAAATCCAGTGCAGTGTTGTGGTCGAGAATATCCGATCATAATCCACAAACGCAAGGATAGATCCTATTAAATTCCTACTGTGGTAACTAATGTTCATTCTTGGTCTGGACAACAAGATCTGTTCATACGACCGATAATTCGGTACACACTTGGGTAGTACTTTGGTCAGGAAAGCTTAGGTACGATTGCAATCCACTAACGCAATGATAGATCCTATTAAATTGACACTCTCGTCAATTATGCTGACGCTTATTCAATACAACAATCCTTATTCGTATGACCAATGACCCAACACAAGTTTAGTCGGGACAACTTAGGCTATTCGTTCAAGACTTTATGTACAACCTCGTCTTAGACAACTCGTGAATATGAAGATGGGTGAATTATTGTGGTCAATAAGATCAGATCATAATACACGAATGCAAGGATAGTTCCAATTATATTCAGACTCTGGTAAATCTTACTGACGTTTGGTCAACACAACAAGATCAGTTCATAGGACCAATAAGCCGGCACACGCTTGGGTAGAACCTAGGTAAGGACAACTCAGGTTCGTCCAAAACTTCATGTACGACATCATTTTGGACTGGTCGCGAATAAGAAGACGGGAAATTAGTTGCGGAGCCATGGTCACAAGATTCGATCAAAATCCCCTAATGCGAGGATAGATCCTATTATATTCAGACTCTGGTAAATAAAGTTGATGCTTGGTCCGGACAACAAGATTTGTTCATACGACCGATAAGTCGGCACAAGCTTGGGTAAAACCTTGGTTATGAAAACTGTAAAGACATATTTTCATAGGTCCGTTATCAATTTATTATGTCATACACCGCTACACCGTCGAAGACGATTCAAGAGTCATCTACATCAAAGTCGTATCCGAATTACTCAAGTTCTTCATCATTCAAGTCTCCGCGAAGTTTACTTTGTTAAGGTTATGTTTTAAATACCTTAACTTTTCACTTAGAGCTTATTTTTCTAAAGATTTTGTTTTTGGACACCTTTTCGTAGAAAAATCATAACTAATTCATAAAAAATTGGAATGATACGAAACTGGCGGCCACGCGTTCGTATCGAAATTTTCTATAGGCTCGCATGAAATCTCGCCTGATAGGTCTTTTGAACGACCTGCAATTGTCGTTCAAATGACATAGAATGTCGTTAGATCTCGTTCGAACGACTTTTGTCCTTCGTTCAAGCGACTTGCTGATCTCGTTTGAACGAGCTCTGTTTTCGAGGCGGCACGATTTTCTATAAAATCTCATTATTTGGTTCCGTTTTCATTAAAAAGTCACAGCGTTTTGACGAACAGAAAAATTGCAAAAGCAGAATTCTTTTTGGCTTCTTCCTTTAGGGTTTTAATCCCTTTTTATTTTCAATTCACAAAACTCCCATATGCTTTAGTGAATTGTTTTGGTGTTCAAGAACACAAGTTTTGCCCTTATTTATTCTTTGTGGGGAGAGCTCTACAACCGACAGCTACGTGCTATTGTGGACTGAGTCCTTGTGAAGATTTCAGACTTCTTGTCTAGGATTGAGGTCCTTGTGGTATAGCTGCGCGTGAACCACTGCAGATTTCTAGCCGTTGCTTTGAAGGTTTGACGAAGACACCGTGCATTACTCTTGTGGGTGAAATCAAGATGGTACGTAAGTCAATGGTCTTGTAAACTTTTCAAAGTTCTAGAAATAAAAGGTTTCGCCCTGCGGGGATTTTTCCTTAAGCTTGGGTCACATGCTTTATTTATTTTATGGTTTGACACACGCACGCACCGTAGATGCATGATTTGGGGCTGATTTATTTTGGTTTAAAAATAGACACTAATTAAATAAGTGTGCCAACGTAGAAAGTTGCGATTTTAATCAATTATCACAGAGTCACGTTTTTCAAATTGGTATCAGAGCGAGTTACGCTAATTTATCGCGTATTTCTTTTTCCCGAAAAATTGTGTGATATTGATTTCTTTTGAATAATCAGTTTTGCGAAAAATCGCAATTTTTCAATTGAATGCCCATGTAATGAGGAGCCTATTTTTGAAAAAGCTGACGACCGTGCTGAAAAATTAAAAAGTTTGAATTTGAAACTTTGCAAAAGAATTAAATTTTTGGAAAAAGAAAATTCTCTCTTTAAAAGTAAGATTGAATATTTGCAAGTGTTTCAAACTCAAAGTGATATTTGTCGTGAGCAATTTGGTAATTTGTGTATTGATTTTGATTCTTTGAAAATTTCCAAAGAGAAGAGTGATGAGAAAGTCCTAATTTTAGAGAAGGAATTAAAAAATTCTAGGGTTCATGTTTGTGCCGTCGAGGATAAAAAATCAATCGATGATTTTACGACACGTGAAAAGACTCTTAGGGATAAGTTTGTTTTAATTGAGGGTGAGTGCGATAAACTGTTAAGTTTAATTGAAAATTTGAAAAAAAAATCCCTGTCTTTGGAAGAGTCTAATTCTTTGCTTGAGTCAAAAATTTTGAAGTTAAAAAATGATTTGACAGACTCAAGTAGGTTTGATAGTGATGGTAATGGCTCAACGTGTTCTCATACTTCTAATGCTAAAGCCAAAACCATTATTTTTTTTAGAGGGTCAACTAATTCCAAGGATGTTAGAAAAGATCACACTTTAGGTGTCATTCCACCCGTTTACACATGTTCATATTGTGGTAGGAAAGGTCACCTTAGGCACTTTTGTTTTGATCTTGAAAAAAGTCCTAGGAAGTTTATGACTAGTGTTCCCGTGGTTCCCGAAACCCCGTGTCGACGTGTTACATCCGTTTGGGTTAGGAAATCACTTTTGGATACACTAGATTTTAGAATAGTTGATTCTCATTTGATTGAACATGATTCTTTTCTTGCCATATCATATAAATAATTGTGTTTGCATATTTGTCATGCGCTAGTTATGCTTTTTGATATATTTTTGCTAGCGTTGTGACGTGTAATTTTTTTATAAATTTTTTCTTTTGAAAAATTTTGAAAAATTCAATAAGATTTTATTTTGATAAAATTTTTAGAAAAATCCAAAAAGATTTTTGTATTTTGTTTGCACCGTTTATGGATGAAGACTTAGAAGGACCAAGTCACAACATCACTCCATTTTTCATGTGACTATTTGATAGTGTGTTGAGACAATAGGTCAATTCATCCTTGTGCTTTCTAATGTTTGGAGTCATTAAGATGTAATTAAGTGTTACTTCCTATATGTTTGACTCATGTTTCCTTTATTTCACACATGCATGGTTTTGTTTGATTATTGTTCTTGACTTATCACATGTTGGTTGGGTGTTTTCATCTCAATCCTGTCCTTAAAACAAACCAAGTGTAATAATACGAGAGTAATAAAAGTAGTGCATGTAAAAACCATTGCCCGTGAGGAATAAATTGTTTAGTTTGAAAAATGATGAGTGAACACGGGAAAGGGCTGCGAGTGAATAATAATCAAGTCGTGAAAGCTACCGTTTGGAAAGAGCACACACAAAAAAAATTAAGGATATAAAAAGATGAAATATGCCAAAAATTTGGGCCAATAGGTTTTCTCTAAGTTGAGAATTTAGTACCTCTTCAGATATGAAGAATTGCATTATTATATATGAGGGAGTTTTGGATGGATATATCAATGGGTTTGCACGTCCTTTGAAAAGTTCTCGAAACGGCACTAAATAGTTTTGGACGTTATTGGTGTGGAAATCATTTAGACATTGATTTTTTGATTTGATTAAGACGATGTCATTTAAATTCAACAATTTCTACACCTAAGGATTCTTTTGATGTTCATTCGTTAGGGGTACACGTATGCATCGTGCACATATGATTGATTGAGTTTATTTACCTATCGAATGTGCTCACACCCATTCATTACGTTTTCATGACTTGGTTGTTTGAGTTTAAATCCATGGTGTGTTTTTTTTATACTATTTTTGTAAGAAAAATTTGAAAAATCAAAAATATTTTGTGGATGTTTTGGGGGCATACCTTGGCATGAGCGTAGCTTGATCTTTGTTTTCTATGGATTTTTATCGTGACACTCCATGTTTTGATTGTTCCTTCTTATCTGTCTATTTGGGGACATCATAAAAAGGGGGAGAAAGAATTATCAGTTATGGCGGAGTTTTTGCATTATGGGGGAGATTTCATTTATTAATACATTATTCTTATATCATTTCAAATTCGATGCGTCACGAAGGTATTTTTCTTTATCTCATGTGTGTAGGTACAAAGACTAAAGATTATGATGTTCCACACCCTGATGAGAAAAGCTTTGAGATTTGATGAAGATTTTTGAAGAACAGTTTGAGATCTTGCAAATTTATTCATGGGAGGGTAGATTTGTATTGGTATTTTAGTTTTTTGATGATTTGGAATTTTTATGTATGTACCGGCATAGACATAGGGGGAGATTTGTAAGGACATATTTTCATAGGTCTGTTATCAATTTATTATGTCATATACCGCTACACCGTCGAAGAGAATTCAAGAGTCATCTACATCAAAGACGGATCCGAATTACTCAAGTTCTTCATCATTCAAGTCTCCGCGAAGTTTACTATGGTAAGGTTATGTTTTAAATACCTTAACTTTTAACTTAGAGCTTTTGGGATATTTTTAAAAAAATATTTTTCTAAAGATTTTATTTTTGGACACCCGTAGAAAAATCATAACTAATTCATAAAAAATCATAATGATACGAAACTGGCGGCCACATATTCGCATCAAAATTTTCTATAGGTCCGCGTGGAATCTCGCTTGATAGGTCATTCGAACGACCTAAAATTGTCGTTCAAATGACATAGCATGTCGTTAGATCTCGTTCAAACGACTTTTGTCCTTCGTTCAAGAGACTTGCTGATCTCGTTCGAACGAGCTCTGTTTTCAAGGCAGTGCGATTTTTTATAAAATCTCATTATTTGGTTTCGTTTTCATTAAGAAGTCACAGCATTTTGACGAACAGAAAAACTGCAAAAGCAGAATCCTTTCTGGCTTCTTCCTTTAGGGTTTTAATCCCTTTTTATTTTCAATTCACAAAACTCCCATATGCTTTAGTGAATTGTTTTGGTGTTCAAGAACACAACTTTTGCCCTTGTTTATTCTTTGTGGGGAGAGCTCTACAACCGACAGTTGCGTGCTATTGTTGAGGGAGTCCATGTGAAGATTTTAGACTACGTGTCTAGGATTGCGGTCCTTGTGGTATAGCTGCGCGTGAACCACTGCAGATTTCTAGCCATTGCTTTGAAGGTTTGACGAAGACACCATGCATTACTCTTGTGGGAGAAATCAAGATGGTATGTAAGTCAATGGTCTTGTAAACTTTTCAAAGTTCTAGAAAAAAAAGGTTTTGCCCTGCGTGGATTTTTCCTTAAGCTTGTGTCGCATGCTTTATTTATTTTATGGTTTGACACACGCACGCACCGTAGATGCATGATTTGGGGCTAATTTATTTTGGTTTAAAATAGACACTAATTAAATAAGTGTGCCACGTAGAAAGTTGCGATTTTAATCAATTATCACAGAGTCACGTTTTTCAAAAACTTATGTACGTCCAAAAGTTCTTGTAAGACCTCGTCTTGGAGCGGTCGATAAGATCTGATCATAGTACACTAATTCAAGGATGGTTCCTATTATATTCAGAATCTGGTATATCTTGCTCACGTTTGGTCAACACAACAAGATCTATTCATACTACTAATAAGCCGACACACGCTTGGGTAGAACCTTGGTTAGGATAACTTAGGTTTGTCAAGAACTTCACATACGACCTCATCTTGGACAGGACATGAATAAGAAGACGGGAAATTAATTGCGGTGTTGTTGTCAACAAGATACGATAATAATCCACAAATGCGAGGATAAATCTAATTAAATTCGAACTCGGGCAAATTAAGTTGATGCTCGGTCTCGACAACAAGATCTGTTCATACGATCGATAAGTCAGCATAAGTTTGGGTAGAACCTAGGTCATTAAAACTTATCTACGTCCAAAACTTCATGTAAGACCTCGTCTTTTACACGTCGCGAACAAGAAAATGAGAAATCCAGTGCAATGTTGGGGTTGTCCAGGTCCAATCACAATCCACTAACGCAAGGATGATTCCTATTAAATTCAGGCTTTGGTTTATCGTGCTGACATTTGGTCAAGAAAATAGGACTTATTCATACGACTAATACGTCGGTACATGCTTGGGTAGATCCTAGGTCAGGAGAACTCAGTTTCATCCAAAATATCACGTACGACCTAGCCCTGGACTTTTTACAAATAATAAGGCGGGAAATCAAGTGCAGTGTTGTGGTCAAGAATATCTGATCACAATCCACAAATGCAAAGATAGATCCTATTAAATTCCGATTGTTGTAACTAATGCTCATTCTTGGTTTGGACAATAAGATTTGTTCATACGACTGATAAGTCAGTACACACTTGGGTAGAACTTTGGTCAAAAAAGCTTATGTACGATTGCAATCCATTAACGCAATGATAGATCCTATTAAATTGACACTCTGGTCAATTACGCTGACTCTTATTCAGTACAACAACCTCTGTTTGTACGTCCAATGAGCCAACACAAGTTTGGTCGGTACAACCTAGGTTATTCGTCCAAGACTTCATGTACAACCTCGTCTTAGACAACTCGCGAATATGAAGATGGGTGTATTATTGTGGTCGATAAGATCTGATCATAATACACGAATGCAAGGATAGTTCCTATTATATTCAGACTCTGGTAAATCTTACTGACGTTTGATTAACACAATAAGATATGTTCATACGACCAACAAGACGGCACACGCTTGGGTAGAATCTAGGTAAGGATAACTCAGGTTCATCCAAAACTTCATGTACGGCCTCATTTTGGACTAGTCGCGAATAAGAAGACCGAAAATCAGTTACGGAGCTTTGGTCAAAAAGATTCGATCATAATCCCCTAACGCGAGGATAGATCCTATTAAATTTAGACTCTAGTAAATAAAGTTGATGCTTGGTCAGGACAACAAGATTTGTTCGTACGACCGACAAGTCGGGACAAGCTTGGGTAAAACCTAGGTTATGAAAACTTATGTACGTCCAAAAGTTCTTGTAAGACCTCGTCTTGGAGTGGTCTCTATCAAGAAGATTAGAAATCTGGTGCAGTGTTGTGGTTGTCAAGATCCGATCGCAATCCACTAACGCGAGGATAGAATATATTAATTTCATACTCTGGTAATTTATGAAGAACCTTAGTCAGGACAACAAGATCTGTTCATATGATCAATAAGCCGACACAACCTTAGTCAGGACAACTTAGCTTATTCGTCTTGAACTTCATGTACGACCTCATCTAGGAATTTTTGCCAATAAGAAGACAGTACCTAGTTGCGATGTTGTGGTCAACAAGAACCGATCATAATCCACTAACGCGAGGTTAGATCCTATTAAATTCACACTCTGTTAAATCAAGCAGATGCTTGGTCTTGGCAAAAAGATATGTCCATACGACTGATAAGTCAGCACAAGCTTCGGTAAAACCTAGGTCATGAAAACTTATGTACGTCCAAAACTTCGTGTAAGACCTCGTCTTGGACACGTCATGAACAGAAAGGCGGGAAATTTGGTGCAGTGTTGTGGGAGTCAAGATTCGATCGCAATCCACTAATGCAAGGATAGATCCTATAAAATTCACACTCTGGTAAATCATGCAGACACTTAGTGAGGACAACGAGATCTATTCATATGACCAATAATCCGACACAAGCTTAATCAGGACAACTTAGGTTATTCGTCTTGAATTTCATGTACGACCTCATCTTGGACTGGTCGCAAATAAAAAGAGAGGAAATTAGTTGCGATGTTGTTGTCAACAAGAACCAATCACAATCCACTAACTCTAGTAAATCAAGATAATGGTTGGTCCGGACAAAAAGATCTGTTCATACGACGGATAAGTCGGCATAAGCTTGGGTAGAACATACGTCACGAAATCTAATGTACGTCCAAAACTTCATGTAGGACCTCACCTTGGACCACTCTCGAATAAGAAGGCGGGAAATCCAGTGCATTATTGTGGTCGACAAGATTCGATCATAATACAGTAACGCAACGATATATCCTCTCCAATTAAGACTTTGGTATATCAGGTTGACATTAGGTTAAGACAAAACGATCTATTCCGACGACTAATAAGCTGGCACAGGCTTCTGTAGAACCAACGTCTGGAAAACTTAGGTTCATCTTGAACTTCATGTACGACCTCATCTAGGAATTTTTGCGAATAAGAAGACAGTAAATTAGTTACGACATTGTGGTCAACAAGATTTTATCACAATCCACTAACGCGAGGATATATCCTATTAAATTACCACTCTGTTAAATCAAGCTGATGGTTGGTCTTGGCAACAAGTTCTGTTGCAACGATCGATAAGTCGGCACAAGCTTGGGTAACCTAGGTCATGAAAACTTATGTACGTCGAAAACTTCATGTAAGACCTCATCTTGGATAGGTTGTGAACAAAAAGGCAGGAAACCTGGTGCAGTGTTGTGGCTGTTAAGATCCGATAGAAATCCACTAACGCAAGGATAGATCCAATTAAATTCACACTCTAGTAAATCAGGCAGACGCTTAGTGAGGACAACAAGATCTGTTCATACGACCAATAAGCCGACACAAGCTTAGTCAGGAGAACTTAGGTTATCGGTCTTGAACTTCATGTACTACCTCATCTTGGACTGATTGCAAATAAGAAGACATGAAATTAGTTGCGACGTTGTTGTCAACAAGATCCGATCACAGTCCACTAATGCGAGTATAGATCTTATTAAATTCAGACTCTGGTAAATCAAGCAGATTGTTGGTCTTAACAACAAGATATGTTCTTACGGTTGATGATTTGTTACTTGATTTGTTAGAACATACGTCACAAAAACTTATGTACATCTAAAAGTTCATGTAAGACCTCGTCTTGGAGAGGTCGCAAAAAAGAAGATGGGAAATCTGGTGCAGTATTGTGGTTGTCAAGATCCGATCGCAATCCACTAAAGCAAGGATAGATCCTATTAAATTGACACTCTGGTAAATCATGCTGACGCTTAGTGAGTACAAAAATCTTTGTTCATACGACCAGTAAGCCAACACAAGTTTGGTCAGGACAACTTAGGTTATTCGTCCAAAATAATAACTCGTGAACATAAAGACGGGTGCATTATTGTGGTCGATAAGATCCGATCATAGTACAATAATGCAAGGATGGTTTCTATTATATTCAGACTCTAGTAAATCTTGCTCACGTTCAGTCAACACAATAAGATCTGTTCATACTACTAATAAGCCGATAAACGCTTGGGTAGAACCTTGGTCAGGATAACTCAGGTTTGTCAAGAACTTCACATACGACCTCATCTTGGACAGGACATGAATAAGAAGACGGCAAATTAATTGCGGTGTTATGGTCAACAAGATACGATAACAATCCACTAACGCGAGGATAAATCCCATTAGATTCAAACTCGGGGAAATTAAGTTGATGCTCAGTCTCGACAACAAGATTTGTTCATACGATCAATAAGTCAGCATAAGTTTGGGTAGAACCTAGGTCATTTAAACTTATGTAAGTCCAAAACTTCATGTAAGACTTCGTCTTTTACACGTCGTGAACAAGAAAATGAGAAATCCAATGCAGTGTTAGGGTTGTCAAGATCCGATCATAATCCACTAACGCAAGAATAATTCCTATTAAATTCAGGCTTTGGTTTATCGTGCTGACATTTGGTCAAGAAAATAGGACCTATTCATTCGACTAATAAGTCAGTACACGCTTAGGTAGATCCTAGGTCAGGAGAACCCAGTTTCATCAAAAATATCACGTACAACCTCGCCTTGGACTTTTTGCAAATAATAAGGCGGGAAATCCAGTGCAGTGTTGTGGTGGAGAATATTCGATCACAATCCACAAATGCAAGGATAGATCCTATTAAATTCTGAATATGGTAACTAATGCTCATGCTTGGTTTGGATAACAAGATTTGTTCATACGACTGATAAGTCGATACACACTTGTGTAAAACTTTGGTCAGGAAAGCTTAGGTACGATTGCAATCCACTAACGCAATGATAGATCCTATTGAATTGACACTCTGGTCAATTATGCTGACGCTTATTCAGTACAACAATCTCTATTCGTACGTCCAATGAGCCAACACAAGTTTGGTTGGGAAAACTTAGGTTATTTGTTCAAGACTTCATGTACAACCTCGTCTTAGATAACTCGCAAATATGAAGATGGGTGCATTATTGTGGTTGATAAGATCCGATCATAATACACGAATGCAAGGATAGTTCTAATTATATCCGGACTCTGATAAATCTTACTGACGTTTGGTCAACACAATAAGATCTGTTCATACGACCAACAAGCCGGTACACGCTTAGGTAGAACCTAGGTTAGGATAACTCAGGTTCGTCCAAAGCATCATGTACGACCTCATTTTGGAATGGTCGCGAATAAGAAGATCGGAAATCAGTTGTGGAGTCATGGTCAATAAGATTCAATCACAACCCCCTAACGCGATGATAGATCCTATTAAATTCAGACTCTGGTAAATAAAGTTGATGCTTGGTCTGGACAACAAGATTTATTCATACGACTGATAAGTCGACACAAGCTTGGGTAAAACCTAGGTTATAAAAACTTATGTACGTCCAAAAGTTCTTGTAGGACCTCATCTTGGAGAGGTCGCGAACAAGAAGATGGGCAATCTGGTTCAGTGTTGTGGTTGTCAAGATCCGATCGCAATCCACTAACGCAAGGATAGATTCTATTAAATTTATACTTTGTAAATCATGCAGACAGTTAGTCAGGACAACAAGATCTGTTCATATGACCAATAAGCCGACACAAGCTTAGTCAGGACAACTTAGGTTATTCGTCTTGAACTTTATGTATGACCTCATCTAGGACTTTTTGCGAATAAGAAGACGGTAAATTAGTTGCGGCATTGTGGTCAACAAGATTCAATCACAATCCACTAATGCGAGGATAGATCCTATTAAATTCACACTCTGTAAAATCAAGCAGATGGTTGGTCTTGGCAACAAGATCTGTTCATAGGACCGATAAGTCAGCACAAGATTGGATAAAACCTAGGCATGAAAAATTATGTATGTCCATAACTTCATGTAAGACCTCGTCTTGGACAGGTCATCAACCGGAAGGAGGGAAATCTGGTGCAGCTTTGTGGCGGTCAAGATCCGATCGCAATCCACTAATGCAAGGATAGATCCTATTAAATTCACAATCTGGTAAATCATGCAGACGTTTAGTGAGGAAAACAAGATTTGTTCATATGACAAATAAGCTGACACAAGCTTAGTCAGGACAACTTAGGTTATTCATCTTGAACTTCATGTACGACCTCATCTTAGACTAGTCGCGAATAAAAAGAGAGGAAATTTGTTGCGATGTTGTTGTTAACTAGAACCGATAAGCATGCACTAACTCTGGTAAATCAAGTTGATGGTTGGTCTGGACAACAAGATATGTTCATACGACCGATAAGTCGGCACCATCTTGGGTAGAACATATGTCATGAAAACTAATGTACATCCAAAACATCATGTAGAACCTCGCTTTGGACCTCTCTCGAATAAGAAGGCAGGAAATCCAATGCATTATTGTGGTTGATAAGATTCGATCATAATACAGTAACGCAACGATAGATCCTCTTGAATTAAGACTTTGGTATATCAAGTTGACATTAGATTAAGACAAAAAGATCTATTCAGATGACTAATAAGCTGGCACACGCTTGTGTAGAACCAACGCCTGGAAAACTTAGGTTCGTCTTGAACTTCATGTACAACCTCATCTAGGAATTTTTGCGAATACAAAGACAGTAAATTAGTTACATCATTGTGGTCAACAAGATTAGATCACAATCCACTAACGCGAGGATAGATCCTATTAAATTCACACTCTGTTAAATCAAGCTGATGGTTGGTCTTGGCAACAAGATATGTTCATACGATCGATAAGTTGGCACAAGCTTGGGTAAAACCTAGGTCATGAAAACTTATGTCCGTCCAAAACTTCATGTAAGACCTCGTCTTGGACAGGTCGTGAACAAAAAGGCAGGAAATCTGGTGCAGTGTTGTGGCTGCCAAGATTCGATCGCAATCCACTAATGCAAGGATAGATCCTATTAAATTCATACTCTGGTAAATCATACAGACGCTTAGTGAGGACAATAAGATATGTTCATAGGACCAATAAGCCAACACAAAATCATTAATATGGTGAATGTCAACCCTCGACTATGATAAGGGTTAATGGTAGGGACGACCCTCCATTCACTCTCAAGGAAGACGAGGGCGGACTTGTAATTTAAAAACATCATTAATTTGATGAATATCAAGCCTCTGCTAAGATGAGGGTGAATGGTAGGGATGACCCTCCATTCACTCTCAAGAAAGACGAGGGAAGATTTGAAATTGAAAAACATCATTAATTTTTTTACTGCCAACCCTCGGCTATGATGAGGGTGAATGGTAGGGAGGACCCTCCAGTCACTCCCAAGAAATACGAGGGCGGACTTCTAATTAAAAAACATCATTAATTTGGTGGATGTCAGCCCTCGGCTATGTTGAGGGTGAATGATTGGTACGACCCTCCATTCACTCTCGAGAAAGAGGAGGGAAGACTTAAAATTGAAAAACATCATTAATTGGGTGAATGTCAACCCTCGGCTATGATGAGGGTGAATGGTAGGGACGACCCTCCATTCACTCTCAAGAAAGATGAGGGAGGATTTTAAATTGAAAAACATCATTAATTTGGTGAATGTCAACCCTCGGCTATGATGAGTGTGAATGGTAGGGACGACCCTCCATTTACTCCCAAGAAAGACGAGGGAAGATTTGAAATTGAAAAACATCATTAATTTGGAGAATGTCAACCCTCGACTAGGATGAGGGTGAATGGTAGGGACGACCCTCCATTCACTCCCAAGAAAGTGGAGGGTGGACTTGTAATTTAAAAACATCATTAATTTGGTGAATGTCAACCCTCTACTATGATGAAGGTTAATGGTAGGGATGACCCTCCATTCACTCTCAAGAAAGACGAGGGAAGATTTGAAATTGAAAAACATCATTAATTTGGTGAATGTCAACCCTCGGCTATGATGAGGGTAAATGGTAGGGACGACCCTCCATTCAATTTGGTGAATGTTAACCCTCCGCTAGGAAGAGGGTGAATGGTAGCGACCACCCTCCATTCACTCTCAAGAAAGACGAGGGTAGACTTGTAATTTAATAGCATCATTAATTTGGTGAATGTCAACCCTCGGCTATGATGAGAGTGAATAGGAGGGACGACCCTCCATTCACTCTCAAGAAAAATGAGGGAAGATTTGAAATTAAAAAAGATCATTAATTTGGTGAATGTCTACCCTTGGCTATGATGAGGGTGAATGGTAGGGACGACCCTCCATTCCCTCCCAAGAATGACGAGGGTGGACTTGTAATTAAAAAACATCATTAATTTGGTGAATGTCATCCCTCGACTATGATGAGGGTGAATGGTTACGATGACCCTCCGTTCACTCTCAATAAAGACGATGGAAGACTTAAAATTGAATACTATCATTAATTTGGTGAATGTCAACCCTCGGTTACGATGAGGGTGAATGGTAGGGGCGACCCTCCATTCACTCTCAAGAAAGACGAGGGAAGATTTGAAATTTAAAAAAGTCATTAATTTGGTGAATGTCAACCCTCGGCTATGATGAGGGTGAATGGTAGGGATGACCCTCCAATGACTCTTAAGAAAGACGAGGGAAGATTTGAAATTGAAAAACATCATTAATTTGATGAATGTCAACCCTCGGCAAGGGTGAGGGTGAATGGTTGGGACGACCCTCCATTCACTCCCAAAAAAGAGGCGGGTGGTCTTATAATTTAAAAGCATCATTAATTTGGTGAATGTCAACCCTCGGCTATGATGAGGGTGAATGGTAGGGACGACCCTCCATTCACTCTCAAGAAAGATGAGGGAAGATTTTAAATTGAAAAACATCATTAATTGGGTGAATGTCAACCCTCGGCTATGATGAGGGTGAATGTTAGGGATGACCCTCCATTCACTCTCAAGAAAGACGAGGGAAGATTTGAAATTGAAAAACATCATTAATTTGGAGAATGTCAACCCTCGACTAGGATGAGGGTGAATGGTAGGGACAACCCTCCATTCACTCCCAAGAAAGAGGAGGGTGGACTTGTAATTTATAAACATCATTAATTTGGTGAATGTCAACCCTCGGCTATGATGAGGGTGAATGGTAGGGATGACCCTCCATTCACTCTCAAGAAAGACGTGGCAAGATTTGAAATTGAAAAACATCATTAATTTGGTGAATGTCAACCCTCGACTACGATGAGGGTAAATGGTAGGGACGACCCGCCATTCACTCCCAAGAAAGACGAGGCAAGATTTGAAATTGAAAAACAATATTAATTTGGTGAATGTTAACCCTCCGCTAGGAAGAGGGTGAATGGTAGCGACCACCCTCCATTCACTCTCAAGAAAGACGAGGGTGGACTTGTAATTTAACAACATCATTAATTTGGTGAATGTCAACCCTCGGCTATGATGAGAGTGAATAGGAGGGACGAACCTCCATTCACTCTCAAGAAAAACGAGGGAAGATTTGAAATTAAAAAACATCATTAATTTGGTGAATGTCTACCCTTGGCTATGATGAGGGTGAATGGTAGGGACGAACCTCCATTCACTCCCAATAATGACGAGGGTGGACTCGTAATTAAAAAACATCATTAATCTGGTGAATGTCAGCCCTCGACTATGATGAGGGTGAATGGTTGCGATGACCCTCCGTTCACTCTCAAGAAAGACGAGGAAGACTTAGACTTGAAAAACATCATTAATTTGGTGAAGGTCAACCCCCGGCTATCATGAGGGTGAATGGTAGGGGCGACCCTCCATTCACTCTCAAGAAAGACGAGGGAAGATTTGAAATTGAAAAAAATCATTAATTTGGTGAATGTCAACCCTCGGTTATGATGAGGGTGAATGGTAGGGACGACCCTCCATTGACTCCCAAGAAAGACGAGGGAAGATTTGAAATTGAAAAACATCATTAATTTGAGGAATGTCAACCCTCGGCAAGGGTGAGGGTGAATGGTTGGTACGACCCTCCGTTCACTCTCAAGAAAGACGAGGGAAGACTTGTAATTATAAAACATCATTAATTTGGTGAATGTCAACCCTCGGATATGATGAGGGTGAATGGTAGGGACGACCCTCCATTCACTCTCATGAAAGACAAGGGGAGATTTGAAATTGAAAAACATCATTAATTTTGTGAATGCCAACCCTCTGCTAGGATGAGGGTGAATGGTAGGGACGACCCTCCATTCACTCCCAAAAAAGAGGTGGGTGGACTTATAATTTAAAAGCATCATTAATTTGGTGAATGTCAACCCTCGGCTATGATGAGGGTGAATGGTAGGGACGACCCTCCATTCACTCTCATGAAAGACAAGGGGAGATTTGAAATTGAAAAACATCATTAATTTTGTGACTGCTAACCCTCGGCTATGATGAGGGTGAATGGTAAGGACGAACCTCCAGTCACTCCCAAGAAAGACGAGGGCGTACTTCTAATTAAAAAACATCATTAATTTGGTGGATGTCAGCCCTCGGCTATGTTGAGGGTGAATGGTTGGTACGACCCTCCATTCACTCTCGAGAAAGAGGAGGGAAGACTTAAAATTGAAAAACATCATTAATTGGGTGAATGTCAACCCTCGGTTATTATAAGGGTGAATGGTAGGGACGACCCTCCATTCACTCTCAAGAAAGACGAGGGAAGATTTGAAATTGAAAAATATCATTAATTTGGTAAATGTCAACCCTCAGCTATGACGAGGGTGAATGGTAGGGACGACCGTCCATTCACTCCCAAGAAAGACGAGGGAAGATTTGAAATTGAAAAATATCATTATTTTGGTGAATGTCAACCCTCAGCTATGATGATGATGAATGGTGGGGACGACCATTCACTATCAAGAAAGACGAAGGGAGATTTGAAATTTAAGAATATCATTAATTTGGAGAATGTAAACCCTCGGCTAGGATGAGGGTGAACGGTAAAGACGACTCTCCATTCACTCCCAAGAAAGAGGAGGGTGGACTTTTAATTTAAAAACATCATTATTTTGGTGAATGTTAACCCTCGGCTATGATGAGGGTGAATGGTAGGGACGAACCTCCATTCACTCTCAAGAAAGACGAGGGAAGATTTGTAATTGAAAAACATCATTAATTTTGTGAATGTCAACCCTCGACTATGATGAGGGTGAATGGTAGGGACGACCCTCCATTTATTCCCAAGAAAGACGAGGGAAAATTTGTACTTGAAAAACATCATTAATTTGGTGAATGTCAACCCTCGGCTAGGATGAGGGTGAATGGTAGGGACGGCCCTCCATTCACTCCCAAGAAAGACAAGGGTGGACTTTTAATTTAAAAACATCATTAATTTGGTGCATGTCAACCCTTGGCTATGATGAGGATGAATTGTAGGGACGATCCTCCATTCACTCTCAAGAAAGACGAGCGAAGATTTGAAATTGAAAAACATCATTAATTTGGTGAATGTCAACCCTCAGCTATAATGAGGGTGAATGGTAGGGACGACCCTCCATTCACTCCCAAGAAAGATGAGGGTGGACTTGTAATTAAAAAACATCATTAGTGTTGTGAATATTAGCCGTCGGCTATGATGAGGGTGAATGGTTGGGACGGATCGTTCACTCTCAAGAAAGACGAGGGAAGACTTAGACTTAAAAAACATCATTAATTTGGTGAATGTCAACCCCCGGCTATGATGAGGGTGAATGGTAGGGACGACTCTCCATTCACACTCATGAAAGACGAGGGAAGATTTGAAATTGAAAAAAAAATCATTAATTTGTTGAATGTCAACCCTCGACTATGATGAGGGTTAATGGTAGGGACGACCCTCCATTAGCTCCTAAGAAAGACGAGGGAAGATTTGAAATTAAAAAACATCATTAATTTGGTGAATTTCAACCCTCAGCTATGATGAGGGTGATTGGTAGGGACGACCCTCCATTCACTCCCAAGAAAGATGAGTGTGGACTTGTAATTAAAAAACATCATTAATTTGGTGAATGTCATCCCTCTGCTATGATGAGGGTGAATGTTTGGGACGACCCTCCGTTCACTCTCAAGAAAGACGAGGGAAGACTTAAAATTAAAAAACATAATTAATTTGGTGAATGTCAACCCTCGGCTATGATGAGGGTGAATGGTAGGGACGACCCTCCATTCACTCTCAAGAAAGACGAGGGAAGATTTGAAATTGAAAAATATCATTAATTTGGTGAATGTCAACCCTCAGCTATGATGAGGGTAAATGGTTGGGATGACCCTCCATTCACTCCCAAGAAGACGAGGGAAGATTTGAAATTGAAAAACATCATTAATTTTGTGAATGTCAACCCTCGGCTAGGATGTGGGTGAACGGTTGGGATGACCTTCCGTTCACTCTCAAGAAAGACGAGGGAAGACTTGTAATTTAAAAACATCTTTAATTTAGTGAATGTCAACCCTCGGCTATGATGAGGGTGAATGGTAGGGACGACCCTCCATTCACTCTCACCCTAGCCGAAGTACATCAGCACAAATCATAAAAGGGGCAATATAGAAGATAGAGGAGGAGAACACTTCCATTACAGAAATTAAAAGTCAGTATACGTCCAAAAGTAAAATGAAAAACAAAATATTTACAAGTAGAGGGTCTAGGCCACAGACGACCATCTTAATGTGAAAGATCAGAAGGCAGAGCATGAACATCGACAAGAGTCTCTTCTGTAACCATAACAGGAGGTTGATCCTCAGACGTGCCGGTGAGTTTGATGTGAACTTGAGACTTTACATGGGATAGAGCCTCAGATATCAAGGGGTCATTCCACTCCACCGCTTCCAGAGAGGGGCGAATAGATGACACTACGTCAGCAAATTTCAAAATGACCCACCGATAGGCCATTTTGATTCCCCTCTCCAAGTACTCAAGACCGAAGCCCTGGCATTCGTCAAAGAGTTTGTAGGCCTCCATAACATCAGCCTCAGCTCTTTGAACAGCCACAAAAAGTTCGCTCTTAAATCGATTCCCATGGTTGGTCAGAGCCTCGTCCTTTGCTAAAATGATGTTGTCCCTTAGCATCAGTTGGGGAGCATGCTCTATTATAAGCTCGCCCACAACTCTCGCATGCTTGGCCTTCATATTCTCTAGCTCAGCCTTGACACTCTCCAACTCGGTCTTTAAATCAGGTTCATGTTGAATACCTCTCTTGGCCTCATGAAACTTTTGTTGGTTCTCAGCCATCCACTTGGTGGCATAGGTGAAGGCGCAGACAGATTGCAAAAGATGAAAGGGCATATTAAAGGTCCGAGGGAACAATTTGTAAAATATTGATGAATCAAAAGCGAAGAAATGAATGAAGTATCTGATCCAGAGTATGAAGCCCATAGTTATAAACCTTGATCGGAGGCATCTTGGCCAAGAATTCATAGTCTGCGGCCGATGGTGCTAAGAATATGGAGACCTTGGCTGCCCTCAAGTTGGCTATCAGAGAATATGGTTCGGCCCTCAAGAAGGTCAGATTTTAAGACCAGTAGGTGCCCATTCATGAGGAGGAGCTGGTCCCCTCAGTGTTTATCTGATGGGACTCTACCCTTTCCATTATATGTGAGTCAAGACGAGAGCCAATAGGGACTTCTGGCTCCTTACGTTTGCGCGTATCAACGGTTAGCTCTGCTTGGGTCGGCCCCATGGCCTTTGTCTTTTTATGGGACAGCTGAGGCTCTTTGCCTTTCTTCTTGTCTAAGACAGACATCAACCTAGGGGCAGTCATCTCCCAAATTTGATCAGACACATTTGCAAGCCGACCTAAAAAGGGGACGATACATCAGAAACAAGTAGCAATAATGAGGAAACACTTGGAAAGAAATGAAACAAAAATTCAACTCACATAATTCCATCAGTGGGCCAACCCTAAGACAGGCTTCTTTGAGGAAACGGGGGGTCATTAAATCTTCAAATTTAGTAAGTCTACCCTCTTTCCCTTTTTCCCTTAGGTAGTCAACTATATCCCTTTCATCCAAGCTAAGCCCAGCGTCTGACCTTACTTTTATTTAGGGATTAGACCATTCCTATGAAACCCTCAGACTGTCTTTTAGAGGCTCAACCACGGTGGGAAATTCCCAATTCCCAGAGATGAAGAATAACTTCTTCTTTCAATTATGGTTGGAAGTTTTTGTTACATGAAGAAGTTTTTTATCGGACTTCCTAGCCCCTAAATGAAAATATCCAAGTTTCTTGGATGAGGAAGTTATGTTGTAGCAGGCTATGAACAAATCGACCGAGGGCTTGTCAGTGAATATGTTCTTCCAGAGGGATATATAGCCGAGGATGGTCCTCCATGAGTTGGGAGGAAGTTGATAAGGAGCAGACCCAAGGGCAGAAAGTATATCAACTACTGCAGGGTGTAGAGGGAACCTAACACCTACCCTGAGCATCTTCTCATAAACAACAACTTCTCCTTCATTCCCCTAGAAGACCCTCTCATCTTAATTTAGGACACTCATAGTTTCATTGGGATGTATACTAAAGAGGTGCCTCCATAACAAGAGGTCACGATCCTTAACAGACAAGACATAAGCTAAAGCCCATGAGGTATCAACTCGATCATTATCAGAATCCTCATTATCATCCTCATCCCTCTCCTCCCCAGATCTCTCAGCCTCGTCACCTATCGGAGGTCCATCTGGAAAGGAAGCTTGGAAAGTAAGAGGAGGCAAGGCTATCATAGGGACATCATCAGGATGAACTATTCCCTCGTCCTGTCGACTTGGGCTAAGTGTTTGTGAGTATTTTCTCTTAGAAGTTCCAACACCCTTAGAAGACGACGCTCTGGCGTCCATTTCTGCCTCTTGTCTCTGAGGATCGGCTGGACGAGGGGAAGACCCAAAGAACTCATAAGGTAAAACTGTGTCTAATGGAATTGGGAAAATGGGTCATACCCAAACAGGGTCAGCCCTACGTCTACACTCGCTCTCTTCCTCTATTCGCCTAATCTCTGTAAAGAACTTCTCTCTCAAAGTTGGAAACTCCTCATAAAGTCTTTTAAGCATTAAGGGGGAGACCCTACACTTGTAGGAATTTTCTCAAATAACCTACAAATAAATTAAATAATTGACCAAGTTGACTTTTGGATCAAACTTTGAGAAATGAAGGGTTTTTGTCGATAAACACCCAAGAACAAGGAGAACAATATTCACCGGAGAAAAAAACCAAATGCTCACCGGAGAACCTAAAAGTACCAAAACTCAAGGCAGAACCACCACTAGAAGGTGGAAGAGGAATTGGGGAAAGTCTATGGCCTAGTATCTAGCCCTATAACCGCCACAGGAGGGCGGGTTCTCAAGCCGAAAAAGTGTAAAACAACTAAGAAAATGGAAAAGAAACCCAAAGCAAGAAACAAATGAAAATAGAAGGTAAAAAGGGAATTAAAGGCAGAGAAATTACCTGAAGATGAAGATGAAGACTGAACGAAGCTTGGAACACGGGAGAAAAGGTAGAAATTACAGAAATGGTGTTTGAGCTGCTAAGAAGCTATAGAGAGAAGTGCGAAGAAGAAGAAAAGAAATAAACAAATGCTCAAAAAAGGGTTTAAATACCTTATTATTAGTGGGCCCAGTAATCAAAGTCGTGCACAACCCACGAGGAGAAGCATCATTAGGGCATAAAGTTCCAAGCACAGTGTACAGCCGTCACATTGGGGAAACACATGATGGTTAACACCTGACAAGACGTCAATCTACTTGACAAATGTCACTCATCAACCTGATCACCCATTTGGCACTCCAAGGCAACATTACCCCTCAGCCACCTCAACAACATTGGTGACTAAGGGTTAGGGGTGATTGATATACCAAAATACACCCTCGGCCAGGCCGAGGGTACCCCCATCCAGGACGAGGGCCCGACTCTACTACACAAGGTCCCACTGAAGGGAGATACCAAAAGGCACCCTTGGTCGGGCCAAAACTATCCTCATCTCGTACAAGGATCTAATTACACGACACTAGGGGTCTTATCAGAGACCGAACGACCCCAAAAATAAGCCGATCCTCAGCATAGGTCGAGCAACCCTATAACAGGCCGACCCCTCAGTATAGGCCATACGACCCTGAGATCCTATGAGGGGAAGACCATATGAGGCCTACATCCAGCAATCAAGATTCAGTATGTCAGCATGAACCCTAGACTCGCCCTGACATCATAAGCTGAGGGTGATACCACCGTGGCACGTGATTTGGGAGACGCGTGGGACAGTGCGCGTGGGACTTATATAGCACATGTACCAGACTGTTATAATAATATCATCCCCTCACGTGAAGGAATATATGTCCTAATTAACCACATGTTGCACAGCCAGGTGTCAACAGGAAATTGGCTAGATCATCATTCACAGGCTCAATGCATGCTTGAGGGGTACACTACTCCCCCCAAGCCCTATATATACTTGTTATCTTCAACCTTGAAGGAGATCGAGAGTAAAAACCCTAGAAAAAACTCTGCGTGCGCCCACAGTAGAGAGAGAGAGAGCTTGTGCATTGTATCCAAGGCCATTAGTGCCCATATTTAGTGGATCTCGCACACACAGTGGATGTAGGCCTGATTGATTAAACCACTATACATCATTGTCTTCATTCCTCTTCTACTCACCTCCTTCTATATTTACATACATATATAACTCTATTGCTGCCATTATTGCTATAGTTTGAGCTTTACATCTCTTATCTGGTGGTGCTGAATCTCAGCATCAGCATCCACCATAAGCACACCAACCACCGCATACTTTACTACTAGATTTGAAAGCTTAAATAGTGCCAGCACCTTAAATTTGAATGCTTCTGGTGTAGTTTTGTCATTAGGCTAGTGAAATAAATATATTGGAACTTTCCCTATTGTGACACCTTGCTCAAAATAATAACGGGTGGCTAGCCCTATACTAAATTTAATCAGGAATCTCAAGTGGATCATTCTTAGCATCAACTGTCGATACTAAAAATAAACTAACTAACTACCCAGTGCAATAATATGCGGATGCCAAAAAATTTAAAACATGAAATGAAGATCATGCCAGTAATAAAATAGCTACCGAACAAGATAAAATGTACACACATACTACAATAAAAAAGGGGTACTTAAAATAAAACCAAATAAGTACACAAAGGAATTATACCCGAATATGTTGTCAGGTAACAGATAATACAACAAACCAGAGGAGAGAAATATAAAAGTTCTAAGTGTAACTCTTGGGTATAAACCAGATACACATTATGAATCCTATCTAGATTTACAAATGGTAGGAAGCGGCTATAACCCAAAATCCCGCAACAGTTCGCATCTGCTACGGCTCCCAAGATACAGGATAGAAAAGCATCACCGGTATCCTTGCGGCGGGACACCTGTAGTAAAATATATATATATATAGCAAGAGAGAAATATAAACGGGTTAGAGCCCGAGGTGTGAAAACGTTTATAGCAAGTGTATTAAATTGCGTAATAATTAAAAAAAATGCACAATCTCATAAATAAAGTGGAGTCGCACACTCGTGAGACTCAAACTTACCCCTTGACTAAAGCGCGCACCTAAGCGTATGCACCTAATCCTAATTAAAATACCCAACACCTTCTAGGTATAATTCAATATTAATCTACACCTAGACTACACCTGCATAACCCACTAACTCAAGTAATAAACCCAAATCTTCTCATCTTATCATACCCTATTTTTACGCTCAAACTCATATATATAATAACATATACGTATGCACACATACCATACTATATTCCATCCGATTCTAATTATTAACTTTATCAATTCCTTAATAACAAAATAGGCACACATTAACTTCCTATTGTTATAAACCACTCTTTTACCATTCAACATATACCCGAGTACCAAGGACTAAACTTTTCCCCACTCCCAACATTGGGCTACATTTCGTGCCTGGGACGTCTCGCAAAGCAAAATCCAAACAAGGACCCCCCTGATACACTACTCTTTGACAATGTTGATCGTTGGGATCCATTATGCCCTCAACCCACATCTTATAACCTCAGCTACTTATTTTGAGTACCATCCTTAAGTACACAAGTAGGATCTCTCCTAAGATATTTGGGGTCTATATAACAACCTTAATCACTAAGTATGATCATTTAACCCCAACAAACCAATACACCTAATCACACAAAATGTACATCTTAGAATACTCATATCACATTCACCTATAGGATATATGTCATTACTCTACATATATAATACAATCATTTAATCCTATAACCAGGCACACATACCACACATAATGCGCACTTAGAAATACTCATAACATATACGGTTATAGGACATAAAAATACTTCACAATGCTATCATCTTCCAGGAATTACTCACTTTATCCCGGGTTACCATATATCGGATTATTATCACACCGCCATAGTAATAAAATGAATCACAGCGTATGGAAAGCGGTCATAGTTCCTAACCGAAAAGTGAGAACGAATCATACCCAAGATTTCTCACCCCAAAATAAACTCACATAAATAATAATGGACGACTATGACTTGGGGACTATACGTACCCTGCTCCTCAAGCCAGGGGCCTCACCCACATCGCACAACCTCCCATAATATCATGTGTTGGGTATGCTCACACAATAAGTATATATATCATTCACACTACAAATATATATACACGTAATCACATCATATGTATAAATCATCAGACAAGGAATATACATTTACGCCATATAACCACGCATTTATATATATACGTATTATCTCCAATCCTTATGTATCAAGGAAAATAATATGGCGATATGTATACAACTCTCATTATACTAGCCATCGTTATAACGCATACCTACCCAACGCATTTCCTTACGCGATCCCTCACTTGAAACATATACATCCAGTTCACCTATGATATGAATAGTCTCCCATTATATCCACATTAAGGATACTATCTCAAAATCGAACGTATGTATCAATCCCTATACACACACCATTTATGTTCGATGCCCACCGATATATAATAATTACCCCGGCTATAAATACACACCTAACTAGTAGTCGGTAATCTATTTAATCCTTTCAAACTAAGATTTCGGTTCAGTTAGTCATATGAACCCTTAACAATATCGCATTTTCGATTTGATCCCCAAGTTCATCGTCACCAAGGATATTTGACCTTTCTCTAATCGGTCGACCAATAATATCTAAAAAAAAGTCCTATTACTAGAAGGATTCGACACTGAAGTTGGCATAACAATCTTAAGTCATACCTTCGCAACTTCCCCGAAGAGTCCTTAACCTTACATCATATATTAACTCACTTCTAATCTCCAAATAGGACTCCCATCCCTAATGAGATTCCCCACTACATCGATGCGATAAACTCCAATACATACTGTATGTTTCCCCAAACTGGCTCGATACTTCTCCACGATCATAACATGTGAGAAACTCCCAATAAATCTCCAAAATGTACTTCTCGTACCATAATAGGATGTTCCAAATCGAGAAGCCCGATCAAAATGGAGAAAAACTCATTCTAGAAAAATCTAGCAAAACAACCCTATTTTTTAATCGATTTGGTCTGGTCCGAATCGATTCGGTCTCAAGGGCAAATCGATTCGCCCCTTATGCGAATCGATTCTGTCCAAAGGACCTGTAAGTCTATCTTAAGTCGAATGGATTCACTTTGGGTTCGAATCGATTTGGTCACACAGACTTTTATGTCTGCAACATTCTGAATCAATTCAGAAGGGGGGCCGAATCGATTCGGCCTGTTCAGCAGGCTACGAAATGATCATTTTTCTCCAAAACCTAAATTTCCAAACCCAAATTTATCCACTTCCAACCATTAATCTTCCGTCCAAATAGGCTTCCAACATCAAAACTCATATATAAATCAAAACTCTATTTTTATATGCCTCTATTCACACATGTACGAGCTCTTTTGAAATTTTAACTTCATATGTATATTTGAGCTATGTGAGGTGTTCTCCTTCCAATCTTGTCATCTACATATTTGTGACTTAGGAGGACTAGTGCATGTCAAAATCCGTTGCACGTGAGATTTGTGTGAAAAATGAAAACATGATATATATAAATGTGCACGAGGAAGGGCTCCGAAAGGACTAAGTGATCCTTTACGATTGTAAGCCACCGTTTTTGAATGGACAAAAAATAAATACGTGGTCTAAAGGCCTAAAAATAGAAAACATGGCATTAAAAGAAAAATAATTGTCAAGGCCTATGTTTGATTGATATAGTCATTCAAATTTAATATAAATGCTTATTGAGGGAGATTGGATGGTATATCAACGGTTTGCACAATTTCCGTTTATCCTAGTTGCATATCTCATGTCATGACTCTATTGGTTTGTAGAATCATCAATATGCTAGGCTTGTATGCATTGTGTATGTTTGTTCATTGAGTTCAATCTATATTGTCACATGAGGTTATATTTAAATGTGATGAAGTTTGCAATCAAATGAGAACTCCGTGAACATGCTTTTAAGTGATTGGGTCTGAATTTAATCGTTACTAGTTCACACCCCAACACTTTCGTTTCCATATGACACATTTTTGCCATACGAGTGTGCAAACTTATTGTATTTTGTGTCATGTGTGTGTTTATATCTATATATATGTGCGTGTGCATTATTGATATATTTCTAGTACATATATATACGATATTTTGTTTTGCCTTTGCCTTGCTTTTTAGTCCTTCTATGCGTATACTTTAGTTTTGGTATCTATCTTGGATTAGTTATGCTTTTGTTGCCCATATGCTTTCATGTCTTATCACTTTAAGCTTCAACATGCTTTTATATTTGTTCTTTATCCTTTGCCTATTCCTGAACAAAAAAGGGGGACAATGATAGGGGGATAAATGGTATCTTATCCTATTATAATCTTATCTAAGTTTAGGAGATTTAACTTAGGGGGAGTAGCTAACTTCTTGGGTTGATAATGTTAATAAAGGGGAGAATTAATTTTGGGGGAGTATTTATTTTAATTGCTTTAAATACTTTGATATCCCCTATACATTTGATAAGTTTGCTTAAGTGTGCAGGAATTCTTCTAAAGCGGCATCTTTCAATGGCAAAGCGTTTGGTCCTTGGGTTGAGTCAAGTTTGGGTGGGTTATGTTTTGAGTCTAATGAGCTTGACGGCCCTTTAGGATTTTTGTTTGGTTTTTGTCCCGGAATAGCCAAAGGGAGAGATTTGTAAGGACACAAATTTCCAATTGAGTCCATATATAGTTTTGGCTCAATTCCGGACAAAACCATTTATACTTAGGATTATATTTAATTGTAATATTCTCAAGCCTATGAAAAGTTTGTTTGAAGACGTAGCCGCAAAGAGTATAAAGCTTCATAATCATGCCGATTTTGTGCCTCGTTTATACGTCATCAACCATAGTTCCATGCTCCCAAGGTATGAATGCAATCATATATATATAGGAGTTTGGAGCTTGTTTATTGGGTGTTAGGTTTAATTAAAACTGTGTTTTATTTTCAGAAAGAATTAATTAAAACTTTAAAATAAGTTTATAAAACTTTCTGGGCTAAAATTGAATTATCCAAACTTTCTGGAAGTTCGTTCGATATGTCGTTCAAACGAGATTGTCGTTCGAACCAGATGTCGTTCGAACGAGATTGCCAACGACTTCCCATTAAGGCATACTGGAACTTCGTTCGAAATGTCGTTTGAACGAGATTTTCGTTCTAATAAGATTTCCAACGAGTTTCTAACGAGTTCATACTGGAACTTCGTTAGAAGACTCGTTCGAATGAGAATGTCGTTCGAACGAAATGTCGTTCGAACGAGATGCCAGGCGGGAACAATTTTTGGCAGTTTTAAGCAGTTTTTCTCCCACTTCCCTACTTGTTTCTAAACCAACTTTTCTCAGACTTTATTATGTGCGGGAATAACATTTTCCAACTTAACTTTTCCATTCTATTCCACTCTTAGAGAGAATTTGAGAGCTAAATTGCTTGAGGAAAATGTTCTTATTTTGAGTGAGAGTTTTAAAGAGAAAAATATACACCACTCTAGTTTACACCCAAATTAGTTTCTTACAAGCTCCCATATTCATATATCTTGCTTGGAGTTTGGCACCGGTTTCATCTCTTTCGTTCAAAGAGAAGTTTCGGGTTTTCTTCTACATCCCTTAAAGAAAGAAGAAGAGTTTTTATTGCGGCATTACCCACTTGGAGAAAGGCTCCTTGCTCGGGTGACGGTGACCATATAAAGTCCAATCGGTGGATTCCGAGACCGCGGTGGAGCTCCAAGGTTATCCGCTAGGAAGAGGTATCTACAAGAAGAAGCGTCGGGGCTTGAGAGGGATCGAGTCGTGTGTTGTAAGCCTTTATGTCTTGTATTTGTAAATTCCGTACTTAGTGGATTTGTGGCTAGGGCCGTCCAAGGTTGTTTCCCGTTGTGGGTTTTTCCTCGTAGATATCGGCGTAGTGTGATTGATTTATTTTATCTTGAATAATGAATTAGAACTCATGCTTAGGGTAATTCAAGATAAAAATGGTTTTAAGTGTCACACTTAATTTAATTGGGTGCTAATTAAATTTGGATAATTGTTTATTTAATTCAAGTCATTTGCTAAAATTAGTTTTGCCTAACCTTGGAATATTGATAATTATGACTTAGGCAAATTCTAGGACTTGAATTAATTGGTTTAAGTGAAATTTAATATTTGCATGTTTAATTTATTTTCACTTGAGTTTAATTTGAAATTGAAATTAAAATTTTGTTTTAACTAAACCATCACCTTTTATGCTTCCGCATAGTAAACAAGAAAAGGAAATATAATTTTAAAAGGAGTTTACAATCCGGGGAATCTACGGTTCACTTGTTGGTACACCTATGCGATGAGGCACTTCTTTGTGGTCCAGTTAGATATTGGTGGATGTATCCGTTTGAAAGATTGATGAAAGTTTTTAAAGATTACGTCAATAATACGCGATACATTGCAGGATCAATTGTAGAGGAATACATCACCGTGGAGTCATCGATATATATTTGGGAATATATTCCTGACTCGACCAGCGTTGATGACACTGATGAGTTCATCGATGATGGTGGTCATGTGATGGGAACACGAGTGAAATTAACAAGTTTGCAACAAGAACAAGTGGCTCGTTATCTATTTGACACACATGAATATGTCGAAGAATGGAAAAAGTAAGTTTCGATTATTATAATATTTAACATTATTTTAGATTATTTTATACATGATTAATTTTGTAATATGCAGAAAATTTGAAGCTGTGAGAACAATAAAAGATGGAAAATAATGGTACAATCAGACAACGACTTTAGGCTGTGGTTGACATAAGAGGTAATTATAATGAAAATGGTCGTTATATAATGTTACATTACACTCATATTTTACAACTAATATAATTAATTTATCTATATTCTCAGCGCTTAAAGATGGGTGATGCAACATCAAGGCTTGCTCGTCTAGCAGCTAGACCCTTGTTCGTGGCACAAGAGTACAAAAAGTATCGATTGAACGGTAACATTTTTGGCGCTAATGTGTACGAGGAAAGTACAAATGTACAGAACTCGGGCTTTTCATACAAGGCTCTTAATTTCTTTCGAGCAAGCGCAAAAGATAAAAACCTCGTTGAAGCTGAAATGACTATGGTGTAATCCGAAATATATTTGAATTGGATTATATAAGATTCAAAGAGGTTGTATTTTACTGTGACTGGGTAAGAGTTGAGGATGAAAATGCTTGTAAAGTTGATCATGTCACCAATTTGATCATGGTTGACTTGTCCAACTTGAAGAGCAACGACCACGTGAGCGATGAGCCATTTGTTTATGCATTTCAAAAGATTAACCAAGTGTTTTACTCAGACTATATCAGCAATGAGCCGTGGTCAATTCTCCAACACGTGCCGAAGCGTCTAAATAGTAGTGTGGATGACTTGGCTGTTCTTACCGAATATCAATCCATTTTTTATGATAACCCGAATTTTAAACAATTTTTCAATTTGTAATAAATATTCCAATTTATACCAAAACATCCATTTTCAATGCTTTTAATTGATTTTCACTTTATTATTTTCACTCTTGTGTAGTGTGCGTATGTGTGGGCAGTAGGGGTGCGGGTGGGGATGTTTCGAATTTTTAGTAATTGTACATATTATGAGCTAGATGTTGTTGTTTTGGAATTCAGAATTGAGGTGTTTAACAGTAACAATTCATTTTTATTTGTAGTAATTGTACATATTTGTATGTCTTCTTCTAATTCATTTTGATTTATACTAATAACATTTTTTACAGCAAATATCTCCTTCAGGTATTAAGGCGAGGATGATGATGCTGGTTATGATGATGTCGTTTGGGCTCGGTGGTAGTGGAGGCAACGAGGGCTCCTCGACCCCTAGGCTCCCCAAATATGAAAAATTGGGGATGGCCATCGAGAACAAGTTGGGGCTATTAGCGAGATCCCTCGAGCTGTAAAGACGATCATCGGCCCAGGGTACATTAGTTGGAAGGAGGTGCCATATGAGCTCAAGTTAGCTGTTTGGGTGGCACTACAGGTAATGTATTTATATTTATATTTATATTTATATTTATATTTATATTTATATTTATATTTATATTTATATTTCGATTTCGATTTCGATTTCAATTTCAATTTCAATTTCAATTTCAATTTCAATTTATATTTATATTTATATTTATTCACAACTAACATTATATTTGTTGGACAGGAACAATTCAGCCCGGATCCAAAGCTACGCGATTCCGTCTTGGAGAAGTTGAGGGAGCAACACAAGACGTGGAAGAAAAATATGCGGACACGGTACTTTGGGAAGACACCAGAGTCTGTTATCCGAATGCGTGAATCCGTCCCGCTGAAGGAGCCGGTCTCATTGTCACAATGGAAAAAGTTCATTGATAATGAGATCGGGGAGAGACAATTGGCATCCCGCCAATCAAGGAGGGAAAATCGGGCAAAAAAGACGGGCGTGCACTACTCCGGCTAGACGTCTTAAGCCGAGGTGGAGCATAGGATGATGGTAAGATTTAATTTTTCTATAAATACAGAAATATATTATTATGTATTATTTTACTTTGCAGGGCCGATACTAATTTTACTTTATTTTATTTCAGGGAACACGGAGTGGCCCTGGGGGTAGGCCACATAGGCTCGATACTTATGTGGCTCTTCGGATGAAGAAGGGGAAGGATAAGGAGGTGTCCCCAAACGTCCCAGCCATAATTTTAAATAATTTGACAGTTTACTTTCTATTAATTACGTTATAATTTTTTAATTTACTTATTTTACTAATCATGTGCTTTTTGTCGTTTCAGGCAAAGCTTAAGGAAGTGCATGAGTCGCAGTCTGATGTCAACAAGGCATCTTTGTCCATAAACGCACTCAGCTAAGTGCTTGGCGATGATCGCAAGGGGAGGACAAGGGGGTGAGTGATAGCGCGCGAGAGGTGTGCTCGTGAAGTAGCACAATCGTTGTTTTCTGTCCCGCCACGACTATACAAACAAACCTAAGTTATGACTACACTCAACGGGTGAGTATAGCAGTAAGTCGGGTATCGAATTCACAGAGAATGTCCAATATATCCTAATTGGATTATTAATTCAGGAATAAAAGTGCAAAAGGGTGATGTGTAAATGTAAATAAAAGAAAAGAGAAGTTAAGTCTAAATAAAGTAAAGCGAGGATCAGGATATCATCCAACCATACGGATCGAAACAACTAATAATCAAGCATTATCAATTAAACGTAAACTTCACACAATAAGGAATTTAAGCCAAAGTTGTGAGAATAAACATTTAACCAAAAATTGTTCGTACACGGATTAAATTTGGATTATCGCTATAAACACTAACGATGCATAACATAGAAAGCTAAACGCGTAATAATCTGACTTTAATTCACGCGGGTTCAATTAAACGCAATTTTGCACAAAACCTCATTTTCGAAGCTCGGGGCCCGAAAATGGTGGAACGAAATCCCGACCCTATTTATCTAAGGTCAATACATGAATTAAACTAATTTATATTAATTAAAATAGGAAAGCAAGAAATAAAGCAAATAAACTAACTACAAAGCATGGAAACTAATTTACACAACAAGAAACAATGAAAAACAACTATATTAATGGAGAGGAAGAATGAAAGTACCAATTACAAACCCTAATGGGTGTCAAACCAAGAGAGGATGAAGAAGAGATATCAAACCCCAAACCCTAACATAAACTACTCTAAAATCTTATATATCTGAAATAGAAACCAAAAATTAGTTTATATAGTAAGTGGGAAAGAAAATAAAGGAAAAAGAAAAGAAAAGAAAATATTTCAAAATATCTGCAGTCATCGGTCAACCGGTCCCTTAGGCCAAAGTGCACTGTCTCCTTCCCACGGAAAAATATCAAACCGCGGTCGATCGGTCCTAGGGACGCGGTCGACCAGTACTCTGTTTGCAGGAATCCTTGGGTTCATGACAAGGGGGAAAAGTCCAAAACGAAAATGGGCCTAGCTTCTTCGTCCGAACTCCAAACGACGCACTGTTTATGGCCACGCGATGCTAACTCAACGAACTACGCATCCGTGGAATTTCCATGAGCCGGATAAGAACTGTTGATTGATTAAAATGCCCTTGAAGTAGCATTCGATGACAAAACTTCTCTAAAATGCAATGGATCCTAACTTTTAGCGTTCCAACACCTAAAAAAGCACAATTAACCCCTGCAAAATATGTATCTATCCAAATATAGGCATTAAGGACCCTAAAAGCGCTAGAATTCATAAAGAAATAAGGGAGAAATATGCAATATTTGATACGAATCACACCCCTTAAATTAAACATTGCTAATCCCTAGTAATGAAACAAACAAAACCAGACCACAGAGAGCGGTATAAGACGTATATATGCATCGAAATATAAATGCCACTTTCGTAGGGAGCAAGATAGCATTTAGCATATGCAATAAGCACCCTAGTGGACGAGTGTGGTCTCGTGAGGGTTTTCGGGGATGGTACCCACAAACATCACATGGTTTCCTCAAAATATGCCCAACCCAACATGCGACAAGCCCAACAATGGCAAAAAGGATTTCATAAGCATTATTAGCAAATTGAACGAATTCAATCAATAGTCCAAATCATTGACATTATAGAATGCACCTCATAGAATTGAAGCCTTAAAATGTGGGTGGGGAGTGAGCACATGCAAAGTGTGATTTGGCAAAAAACTTATATAAACTGGATACTAAATTAAAGCAAGCATATATGCAATCCTCACGGGCATTACACTCATCAAGAGAATTCACTCGAAACAGGGAGGTTACACACGGAACATGCGGGCTAAAGAGTAAATGGAAATGGAAACTAGGTCGCACACATGTCACAAAAGAAGAATGCTATATATAAACTGAAAAACAATAATGTCAATGAAAGATACCGCTCATTAAAGGAGGCAAAATGCATTTTCATAGATTATCAAAACTATTATAACTTTTAAATTACATCAACCTAATATCACATAGGACTTTAATAGGGTTGTAATGTAGGCATGGCTAGGGTATGAAATGAAAGAATGTATATATGGATTCAAAGTGTTCGGGATGATAACTCGGGATAATGGGAAAATGCAGGCAATATCAAAATTGGAAAATAAGTTCCAAAACGGCATTCGATATATCATCGGGGAGAGTAATCAAAAATTATTGAACACTATATACACACTATTTACAACTTTCTCTTTCTTTTCTTTTCTTCTTTTTCTCATTTTTCTTTTGTTTTCTTTCGCTTTTTGCTTTCTCTTTTTCTTCATTTTTTTCACTACTTTCTTTTCTTTACATTTCAAACTCTCATATGCCTAAATTGCAATCGACATCATAACAACATCATTCAATCCCAAGTAACATTCCAAACAAAGGTATGGAAATGTATGTATGGGCTAAAACTCCAACTTAGAGTTAGTTATGGGATTTTGGGTTATGAAACGAATGGCTAATATTTAGGCTCAAAGGGGTTAATGAGGGTAAACATATAAGGTGAGGTTAAGGCCAATATGGGTGATATAACAAAGATGTACTATGATCATTTCCAAAAGTTTACGCAATTCTCGAGTCAAAACAATATATGAAAATCATGCTCAAGTAATACATTTCAATTAATGAATGATAAAATGAAAGAATAGTGAGTTTACCAACAAATTCAACATTTTTAATGAGAAAAGAATAGTGTACACACTCACAAACAACGAAAGGTACAAAGCTTACTCGGTGTAAGTATATACAATGCAACAAAAGATTAGCGAGTTATAAAAATCTTAAACCAAATCAATATAGCAATAAAAGTGCATGTACTCAAGGGATAAAGTTTAATTCATGAAGTTATTGATAATATTAATGATTTGAGGACTAAAGTCTAATAACTTCTAAAATTGAGAACTTGCTTCATTGAGTTGTCTATTGGATCGGGCAATTATTGAAATTTATCATCGGAAACAAAGGTAAAATTCCCAATAAAGGAGAAAAAAGAAAGAAAATCTTTTTGAAATTTTTGAATTTTTCTAAGAAAAGCATACTAAGTAACTAACATGTGAGCAAAAACATGGACTAAACAAAGAAATGGATAGAATATCCCATACCCACTAACTTAAAACTTGACACTGTCCTCAATGTGAATTAAGAACCAAGTTAAAGAGAGAAAAATAGTGATATTACCCAAAATTGGAGCGATCCCCATAAGAACAAGTCCAAAGAATTACAAAACAAGTTAGTACCGAGCATAGCAAAAACAAGTAATAAAATGTTAACTAATTACACTAGACTAAAATCAAAAGAAAGAAAGAATAAAAAGATAACTATATACAACCTATTATTTAGGCTTCACACTAACTGTACACTAGAAGTCTAAATAGCAGAGGGTCCTCCGTGAAAACGAATTGACTTTGGAGGATAACTGGTGTACCCTCACTCTAAAGCATGCCTTCCGAAAAATATGAATTCCGTTTGAACAATGGAAGGCATGTGTAAGGAGGAAGAAATGAACCATCGTCAATTAAAAGTTTTGGAGGGACGATGGGGGATTTGGATTGAACGGGTGACAAAAACATGTGGGGACAGAGAAAAGCCAAATATCCTCCCAATGATTTTGAATTCGGATTGGGAGGAGGCGCACAGGAAGACACGAATGCGATCGTGGAAGGCAACTCGAGCAAGTACTCCTCATCGGCGACGAGGTTTAAAACATTAAAGCTTGAAACCGAATCATCGGGTACTTGAGACGGTGTGGTAATAGAGAATGGAAATGGGGATGAAAGAAATTCAAACTCAGGAGATGAATCATCATCGCATGAAGTTTGAGTTCCGAATGAAATAATATCATTTTCAATGAAATGTACTTCATTGGGAGTCAAAGAAGAAATCATTTCATTACAAATAGATATTACGTGACTATCATCCTCACTTTCAATATCTATTACGCAATGGGCAACATCTAGAATGGTTTGTTCCAAAGTAGGCACAAGTACCTCATTTGGTTCAAAACATTCGTCGACCTCGAAAGTCTCGGAAGAAAAATCATCGTCGAACTCAAAATATAGATCTAATTCATGTTCCCACGAGCGATTTTCTTCCCGATAATGATTTTCAAGTTTCTCATTCTCATATATATGCAAACCCTCACCGAATGTCATAGGTCGAAGTGCGGATGCATTGGAATGGGAACTTTGAAAATTGCCATCGAACTTAAACGAAAACTCATTATGATAGGAATTTTGAAAACTATTCGAATTCGTTTCAAAATTCCTATTATAAGGAGGCAAAGTCCCAAAATCATTGTCATCATCATCAAAATTCCAATAACCTAAATTTTGACTTTCGTTAAACTCGCCCAAAGTCATATTTGAATTTGTTATACTTTGGGAATCTAAGTATGCACCGAAAGTCATAGGTTTGCGAGAATTTTGAGAATTTCAATAAGGATTACCAAAAGAATTGGAATAAGACATGCTTACCCCAAAAAATGGCTCGAAGTGGCGGATTTCACAAAATAGGTGCACGGGGGAAAAATTCGAGCGTTTCTAAGTTTTCAAATGTGAAAGTCCTACAAAAAAGGTTAAAAGAAATAATACAAATACAAAAGAAAGAATACTACGAACTAATAAGACAATTACAATCTATAACAAAACATTCCCAGGCAACGGCACCATTTTGATAGCGCGCGAGAGGTGTGCTCGTGTAAGTAGCACAATAGTTATTTTCTGTCTCGCCGCGACTATACAAACAAACCTAAGTTACGACTACACTCAACGGGTGAGTATAGCGGTAAGTCGGGTATCGAATCCACAGAGAATGTTCGATAGATCCTAATTGGATTATTAATTCAGGAATAAAAGTGTAAAAGGGTGATGTGTAAATGTAAATAAAAGAAAAGAGAAGTTAAGTCTAAATAAAGTAAAGCGAGGATCGGGATATCATCCAACCATATGGATAGAAACAACTACTAATTAATATTTCGGCTCGAGAGCAATTTAATCGAGCATTATCAATTAAACATAATCTTCACACAATAAGGAATTTAAGCCAAAGTTGCGAGAATAAACATTTAACCGAAAATTGGTCGCATGCGGATTAAATTCGAATTATCACTATAAACACTAACGATGCATGACCTAGAAAGTTAAACGCGTAATAATTCGACTTTAATTCGCGCGGATTCAATTAAACGTAATTTTACACAAAACCTCATTTTCGGAGCTTGGGGCCCGAAAATGGTGGAACGAAATCCTGACCCTATTTATCTGAGGGCGATACATGAATTAAACTAATTTATATTAATTAAACTAGGAAAGCAAGAAATAAAGCAATTAAACTAACTACAAAGCATGGAAACTAATTTACACAACAAGAAATAATGAAAAACATTTATATTAATGGAGAGGAAGAATGAAAGTACCAATTACAAACCCTAATGGTTGTCAAACCAAGAGAGGATGAAGAAGAGCTCTCAAACCCCAAACCCTAACCTAAACTACCCTAAAATCTGATTTATCTGAAATAGAAACCAAAAATTGGTTTATATAGTAAGTGGGAAAGAAAATAAAGGAAAAAGAAAATAAAAGATAATATCTCAAAATATCTGCAGTCACCGATCGACCGGGTCCGGGGGACCAGTCGAACGGTCCCTTAGGCCAAAGTACACTGCCTTCTTCCCACGGAAAAATCTCAAATCGTGGTCGACTGGTCCCAGGGACGCGGTCGACCGGTACTCTGTTTCCAGGAATCCTTTGGTTCATGACAAGGGGGAAAAAGTCCAAAACGGAAACGGACCTAGCTTCTTCGTCCGAACTCCAAACGATGCACCGTTTGTGGCCACGCGATGCTAACTCAATGAACTACGCATTTGTGGAATTTTCATGAGACGGATAAGAAATGTGAATTGAATAAAATTCCCTTGAAGTAGCGTCCGACGACGAAACTTCTTCGAAATGCAACGGATCCTCACTTTTAGCGTTCCAATACCTAAAAAAGCACAATTAATCCCTGTAAAACATGTATCTATCCAAATCCAAGGTTGTCTAGTTAATGAGCACAAATATAAGAGTTAAGGACTGTAAAAGTGCTAGAATGCATAAAGAAATAAGGGAGAAATATGCAATATTTGATACGAATCAGTGAGCTCGCGGGTGGCCAAATCTAGGATCATCGAATTGGAGACGAGCGACACCAGGTTGGCTCGAACAGTGAACTCGCATGACGCGATGTCATCCTATTTGGAGGCAACAGTCCAAGATATGTTCTCATTCATGAAGCGTTCGTTGGGCGGAAATCGTAAGGGGAAAGGGAAGGAGAATGTTGTGGAGAAGGAGGTGCAGGAGGATGAGGATGTGGACCTCACTGCTTCATCACCGACACGTGCGGACTTTGATGATCCACTTTTCTATTTGTCTCCCTTCGACCGACCGATGTCGACACTTGGTTGGCCGAGCGTGTTTATACTGGACATATTCGATGGCAAGCGGATAGGGTAGGGGTTGAGGGACCCGAATATAATCTAGGGTGGACTAGTTCATGGATGTGAGCTTCAAGACATCGAGTCCAAGGTGCTCGTCATGCATGTGATACCCGAGAAGGAGAACTCCCCATTGTGGTTGCGCGAACAATGCGGCACGATGTATATTAGTGGGTGTGTCAATTCGTACATCGTGTGGCCTACTCACCTCCTCAGAGTTAACCTTACCCCAGACATGTAGCGACATTATTTGAATTGAATTATTTTTAAGTTGGTACATTTGAATTATATTTGGATTATATCGTGATGCATATTGTTTCTATTTTGAATTTATATTTAGATTGTCTCTAGTTTATTTGGATATATGATGTTTGAACAGGTACAACGTTGCTATAACAGGTACAAATATTTTGCTGGCAGTGGCAGTGGCCATACTGCCCAGCAAATTTTTTTTTAATTCTTCCCAGAATTGTCACGGTCATTGACCGTGACAAGTCCATGACAACTTTTTTGTCACGGTCAGTGACCGTGATACTTTTTTATAAACTGTCACGGGCTTGTCACAGTCCTAAGCCATGACAAAACTTGTCAAGGTCAGGGACCGTGACCTGACTGTTACAATTCTAACGTACTTATCACGGTCAATGATCGTAATAAGTACGTGACAAAAAAAGTTATCTCACCCAGAATTGTCACGGTCATTGACCTTGGCAAGTTGAACTTGTCATGGTCAATGACCATGACAATTCGACAGATTTGGTGTAGTGGTATCTTTGCTATTTTTTTAGAGGAACGCATTCACATAATCATAATTTTCAACCGAATTTTCTTCATACATGGATACTCTATTCTCTTTCTTTAGTATTATGCGTTTTAAGTGTCGCCTAAATAATTAATTACATGTTTTTCTTAAAATAAATTAGCAACTTTAATTAGAAAAAGTGAAAACTAATTTGTTATTGTTTTTATGAAAAATTTTAATATGAAATAAGATTGGAAACCCTAGGGTGCTTAGGATAGAGTATTGGGTTTTGGTTATTATGGGTGTAGGTTCGCATGTAGAATTTTATAGAGTTTATTTAAATGAAAACGGGGCGCGTATACACTCATAAAATTTTGTAGCTAATGAAAGTGCACGATTACTGTGTGCTTCACAAATTTGCATGTTGATTAATCTAAAATCATTGGATGGAAATAATTGTGTTAAGAACGATGACGGTGGTATTAATTAAATTAAATTAAATTGTGCCATTATGGGTAAATTGCAACATCATTCATATATGTTGTTGGATTGTGTGTTTGATTGTTATTCCTATTTTCCATCGCGGGGACGGTGAGATTTTTTTGGGTAGTATGCTCTCACCTATATTTTAGGATGCTTGCTAGGTATGAGACTGGTGGGTAGGCCTTAGTCACAGTTAACACTACCTTGGTATGGGACTAGTTAGTGTAGATTTTCACGAAATGGATATTCCAGGGTGGGGCTTATTTTTATGTTGTGTCGTCATTTCGCAAGCCTAGGCATAAGACTAAGAAGAGATTATTGTTAGAAATTCATCCTATAAATAGGGTAGGATGTATTTGTGTTTTGGGGGCCCTTAGGTATGGGACTAAGGGTGTCTTTGAGGATATCACGTCGATAATAAAGGTGGGGTAAATACATTAGAATAATGAGAAAGATGAGAAATTGAGAATTAATTCCTAAGATAATAAAACGGGGCTTAAAATTAATTTGCGACGAGAGTATGTGAACGGCTGACAGTTAAATGGGTCAACTAGCTATAACGTCGTGGGTGTGTATTGGCGTCACGAGTATGTGCGGGCTGACAGTTAAACGAGTTGATGGGATATAGTTACGTTTTATGCGGTGAACCTCATGAGTGATTACAGAGTTGACTGTACTTACTAGCCATAGTGAGGGGAATGGGTGTGGTGTAGAACAGAGGGAGTCTCACAACCAAACAAATAAAATGAGATAGAAATTTAAGTGGGTGTCCCAGAGATGATATTAATAATGCTGGAAATTAATAACCTGACTAATTCAAATTAAGTTAGATGTATGAACAATTGCACTTAGACTTTGGGGTCGCATAGTTGCGCATTTTAGCATATGTCGTTTATTTACTCGCATTGTTATTAATTATCTCGTTTAAATTTAAAATATTCTATGGTTATATTTATCCTATATAATGCTACTATCCGGGTTCACGGACCCCAATTGAGAGGAGCAGTGTGTGTTCATACTCGGGGCTCTGACCCTATACGTTGACTAACCTTTTCAAGTATAAGTATTGAAGTAGTTGCATAGGGTTTGGAGTTATATCTTGGAGGTTCAACTGGAGTTCTATTTATTTTTATGCTCAGTAGTTTAGTTTAGTCTTCCATTCCTTTGCATTTATAATAAGACTCAATTTATAAATTTGGTGGGGCGTTCTGTTCCACAGTTGTTACGGTTGATTTAGATATTTCATTTGGATTTAGTTTATTGGAGTTTATATTTAATTGGAGAATTGGTTATGTTCCGAAGTTAGCATGATGATGGATTTTAGTATCGCATATATGGTTTTATTAGTTGGATTAATCTGATAAATATATTATGGAATGAATTTCATCATGTCTCATATCTATCACATACTGAGAATGATAATTTATTTAGTGACACCCGACGTAGTCTTGGTGGCGGACGACACCAGGAATGTGCGGGGTGTTACAATATGATTCCCCTTTTGAACAATTTAGTTCATAACATGGAATTATTTATCAAACTACAGCTCCTCACTCACCTCAATCTAAAGGGATTATGGAACGCAAAAACCTAACTCCAAAAGAGATGATCAGTGCTATGTTGATAAGTTCGGGTTTACCTCATAACTTGTGGGGGGAACCTTTGCTTTCAGCAAATTACCTTCTTAATAAAATTCCTCATAAGAGAACCCATAAGACGCCATATGAATTGTGGAAAGGTCAAACATCTTCCTACAAATACCTCACAGTGTGAAAGTGTCTTACAATGGTGGTGGTTCATGATCCTAAAAGGATTAAAATATAACCAAAGGTTGTTTATTTCACATTCCTTAGTTAAGCAATTAATAGTAGTGCATAACGATTTCTTATCCATAAATCTAAGATTCCTGATATACAAGTAAATACCATTATTAAATCTAAAAATATATATTATTTCAAAGATATATTTCCTAATAATAATAAAGTATTTGATTCAAGTTTATATAAAAGAACTTAGGATATTTCATCTACTAGCTATCAAGATAATGTATAAAGTTAATTAATTGAGAAAGATGATTACCCGATCCTGAACGCAAAAAAAAATGACAGAGTTCAAATCATTTGGTCCAGATTTTCTAATGTATATGTTTGAAAGTGACTATAGTAACTTCACAGAAGCGATGTCAAATGTAAACGCCCCTTTCTGGAAATAGGCTATTAATAGTGAAATAGAATCCATCATGCAAAACCATCCGCAGTAATTGGTTGGACTCCCTCAGAAAGTAAATCTATTAGATGCAAGTGGATATTCAAGAGAAAATTGAAAGTCGATGGATCAATTGAAAAATACAAAGTTAAACTTGTAGCTAAAGGCGATAGACAAAAGGAAGGATTGGATTATTTTAACACTTACTCACTTGTTACGAGAATAACATTCATTCGAACGTTAATAGCTATTGCAGCATTACGTAATCTTGAGATACATCAAATGGATGTAAAACCGCCTTCTTAAATGGCGAATTAAATGAAGAGATATATGGAGCAACCAAAAGGGTCTAAATTTCCAGGAAAATAAAATAAAGTGTGTAAACTTGTTAAATACCTTTATTGATTAAAACAAGCATCTAAATAATGTCCCACTACACCAAAAAGGACAAATTATCACCTTTCACCCGGCCAGCCTCGTCACGGTCAATGACCGTGACAAGGGCTTGTCACGATCATTGACAGTGACAACATTAAAAAATTGTCACAGTCAAAGACCGTGACAGGTCCGTGAAAACTTTGTCAGTAAAAAAACCTTCTCCCTTCTTTTTTTCCCCCACCATTTTCTCTTCCCTCCAATCTCTCTCTAGGCGCACGACTGCTCTCTCTCTATCTATGTTTTCGGTGAGTTTTTTTTCTCTCTTTCTCTTTCCTTTGTATATATGTGTGTGGGTGTGGGTGTGGGTGTCTGTGTGTGTGCGTGTGTGCATGGGTGTGTGGGTGAGGGTGTGCGGGTGTGTGTGTGTGTGCATGTGTGTGGAGGGGGGGAGGGGGCAAGGGGGTGGTGGGATAGAGGGTGGGGGTGAGTGTGGGTGGGTGGGTGGGTGGTGGGGGCGAGGGGGGCAGGGGGTGAGTTGGGGAGGGATGTGTGTGTGTGTGTGGTTTCAATTTGATTTTAGGAATTATAAATATTGATTGGGCATTTTTATTTTTAGTTTAGGACTTGAAATTAATTTTTAATGTCGATTGGGGTATGTTAGTTGGGGTTGAAATTAATAGGTATTGTTAATATTGATTGAATCTTATGGTTTAGAGAATAAAATTAATTTGACATTATAAATATTGTTTGTATATTCTTATCGAGGTTTGAAATTGGTTAGAAATTGTTAATGTTGAATTAATTGAGTAGATGAATTAGAAGGGGTACGGGATACACATTTGTTGGTTTGTTGTTGTTATTGGGTTAGTTAATTTTGAAAGTGCCACGACCACTTCATTATTGTCAAAATGAGGGGAGAGGGAGTTTTCAACTTTTTTTCTAAAATTACTTTGTGTCACGACCCATTCGAGAGTGGCAAGACCATGCACTTGTGATAATTAAATGAAACATACTTGAAATTACATATAGTGCGCATAGATACTAGCCTTCTAGTTTTTATGCGCACGCATTCAATAGCCCTTAGACCCGTTCGAGAGTCATTACCCTTGTAATGAGATCTCTCGAATTGTCCCGTTTGGACAGTTTGGGACGACGTAGTTTCTCTATAATAATATTCTTAGTGGCTTAAACTTGTTACTTTTGGAGGAAGTTCTGTAGTTGTATCTTAATGTTCTCTGGGTACACACTAGATGATGCGATGTTAAGTGTTATTTCAATTATCAATTGAAATAACACTCACACTTGCGAATCTACATCGTGTACTTGGAGAACTATGGGGATATGCTACCGAATTTTCCACAAATTGGTACAATTTGCATGAGATGTTAAGTATATTACCAAAATATGCGGTCTTCAATGGGATAGGACCACTCACCCTTTAAAGGAGATGGAGGAAATAGGAATTAATATTATAAATTGAAATTGAATTTAAATTTGATATTTAAGAATTGAATATAAATAATACATAATTAAATGAAACAAACTATAAATTTATACAACAATTAATAGGTGATTGTTTATACTAATGGGAAGTAAATGTTCACACTTTTGTTTATACTAATCCACGAATATACACTTCTTACCTATAATAGGTGATTGTTTGGAGTATCTATGATGGAATATCCTAAATACAAAGAGTGTATGGGTTAGAAAAATAGATTAGGGGATGTGTTTCGCAGAGATGCTAATGAATTTGTGAAATACGCAAAGAGATGTCATAATGATGAAGAGTTTTTGTGTGCTAGGTGTCAGAATGGTTAGGTGTTTTAGTGGAAAACAGTTGAACAACATTTTTTAAGATGGAGTATGCAAGATAGTTATCGATTTTTGAGTTTTCACGGGGAATCGAAAGTTTCTTTTGTCCCCGAGCAACCTTCACAACAACCTTCAACAAGTAGGATAGATGTACAAGGGGCAACATAGATCATAATATGTACAAGGGCTTGCTACCCAAGGAGAATATGATTCCAAATATCTATCCTGTTATGAAGAACATTTTAAAAGGTTTGGGAATGAAAATCTCGATCGGTGTCCAGCATGTGATGAACCTAGATATGTCCAATCTACTGGCAAGGTAGGCACAAGCTCAAAAGTGCCTCAAAAAGTGTTGAAATATTTTCCCATTTTGCCTAGATTAATATATTTTTCACAGTACCATGGATAATGGAGGCAATGACCTGGCATGATAGGGAAAAAGTAGGGGATAATCTCATGTGTCATCCTATTGATTCTACAGCTTGGAGGAGGATGAGTTATGAGTATCCCAATTTTTTTTTAGAACGGCATAACATTCGTTTGGCAATATCAACAGATGGTTTCAATTCATTTGGAAATTTAAGGACCAATCAGAGTATATGGCCAGTGATCCTAGCCCCACTAAACCTCCCTCATTCATAGTGTATGAAACCTGATTTTTTGATGACGTCTTTGCTAATACCTGGGCCAAAGGCACCAAGTGATGACATCGATGTATACATGTCTCCTTTGGTAGAAGAATTAAATGAGTTGTGGGAAGAGGATGTGCAAGCATTTGACTCTTTTAGAAAAGAAGAGTTTACGCTGAAAGCAATGTTGATGTGGGTAATTCATGATTTTCCAGCTTATGGGATGTTATCCGGTTGTGTATTACATGGTTATCTGGGGTGTCCTATTTGTGGAGAGGAGACTGGATCCCTTCATCCCCCCGCTAGCTTAAAAAATGTATTCCATTGCCATAGGAGGTTTTTACCCCCCGCGCTCATAGTTATAGATTTGAGAAAGGTTCAAATTTTTTATTGGGCGGGGTTGAACATAGGCTACCATCGAGAAAACTTTCAGATTCATACACAACCCCCACGATAGCAAGCAACTAGGTATATCATACACATAATATCAAATATAGGTATACACAACCCATCCAATCAAACGGTATACACAACCAAATGCCATATTCCCTACGAAGTAGTATTATTACTAAATACTATCAACGTACTTTAAATTTCTATATTCCCACTCTTGTAATATATTTCTAAGGAAAATATGTCACCCGAAAATCCTTAATACAAAATCATAATTAGTCCCATAATTAACCACTAATTCTTATTCTTATAAGTTCCATATCGTTAGAACTAATATCGTAAGTATTTATCACTTAGTACTCTTGACGCATTTACAATTACGGTTATCTCTCTCTCGTAATCTTCAAGGTAAACTCATTGTCCCAAATATTTAAATCATTACACCTAAACAACTCCCAATAATTATGCACTGTTTTAGGTTCATCGAATACTAATTTTCCTCAATCAAATCAACCGTTTACTAACATAGGGGAAAAATAGGAAATTCATTAAAAATTATAATCTCGCTCGAACCAGAAAGCCAAGTTGTTTGAACGACTTACACATGTCGCTCGAACCATTCTTCGCGCGACTTCGCGCGACATCCCTACGTCGCTCGAACCACTTCTCGCGAGAAACTAATCTCGCTCAAACGATGCCCATCGCGTGACATCTCGCGACCTGGATTGTTTCGTCCCTACCTCCAGATTCAACGTTTTTCCACCATTTTTACTCCTAAAACCTCTAAAGATCAAGCCCAAACTTCTAATAGTCAATACCAAACATTATTTTAACATGTATATGTGATTTCCCATAACTTAACATCATTAAATCCTCACCAATCATCCATATAATTCGAAATCCCCAATTTTATTATCAAGAACCCTAGTTCTTAAATTAATATGCATAACTTCGAAATTAAACCCAGATTTGTTCATGGAAATCATCCAAACTTCGTAAGCATCATCCTATCTACATATGGTATTCAATTTCTTATCAAATCAGCCCTAATTTATGATATAGTTATCCAATTTCACCCAAATTAACTTTCATAACAAAGGTTTATTAACCTAGACTAACATGAACATAATTATCGCTAAAGAAAGAAGCAATAAACACTTGCCTAGATTTCGAAGGTTTGATCCGTTGGTGTTGCTGGTATGGATGCATTCCTCGCATTTCGATCTACACGATGGCGGTGGTGGTTGTGCAAGGTGGTGAAAATGGCTTCTCCTCCTTTGGAATTTGCTCTCCCTCACCCACTGTGGCTCTCTCTTGATTTTGGTTTAACCTAACCCCACTGTTCTAAAAAACCCGCCTAGGCTCCACCTAGGCACGCCTAGGCTTGAGGCATGGGAGAAATGCCTCTCCTTGAGATTTTGACGCCTTATGCTTGGTAAAACCCTTAAGGCGTACTTTTTCTCTAAAACCAACAATGCTTTAGTGAAACGATATTGTCTTTTAAAGATTTTTTTGCCAACCGGACCATTATCTCATCCAAAATAATCAAATAGTATTTTTATTTGCAAATATTCAGACATATTTTTATGATATGTACAATTTTAGTATTTTAATAGCCTTGTTATGGTTAAAAAATATTAAAATATATTAAAAAGACCTAAACGCCTTTTCACGCCTTTTTACGCCAAGGCCCGCCTAGGCTTCTAAGGCTTAAGTCTTGGCCCCCACGCCTCGATCACGCCCCGCGTTTTTTAGAACCTTGCCTAACCCTAATTGTATCCAATTAGCTGATATAATATTCCTCTAATTTTCGTCCATTTAATTTCTCCAAAAATCCAAATTACAAAACTACCCCTACCGGGTGTCGGCTTAGCCTAAAAATGTCCCGGAGTCCAAATAAAATACCCGGGTAGAGTTTTCTGACTATCTCGACCCTTCCGAACTTAATGGCGCACTCGAAATGAACATACGAGTTAATTAAAAACAATTTACCTTTATATTCCACTTAATTAATCCTGACACGACTCACACGCGCGTCCCGACTTAATATATCAACTGTAGTATTTCTCTAACACAGCAAGTTATATAAAATCGTCATTCCCTATTACTTATTCTCATAGTAATATCAATAATTACTAACTTCTCGTCATGCTAGTAATTATTCAAATTAAATCTGGATTAATAATTAATTCTCACATTTTAATTTAATTAAACCCGCAATAATAATAAATCACATAATTGTTTAAGTCTTCGAAAATACGGGTATTACATACTCCCCCTTAGTAACGGAATTTCATCACGAAATTCAGAAAATAAGGCATTTCTGGTAAGGAAAACTACGGGTATTAACCTCACATCGTATGTAATCTACGCAGTACTGCCCATACAGTACATTATCGAATACCCTTAATAATGAACACCTCACTGATTAATTACTCTCCAAACCTTACCATTTAAGTTTCACCACTAAACTTATATATAGTCACTTTCTAGCCTCCTACTACTCTCACTAGTAGGTTAATTGATATTTAGATATATACAAATTTGTCTTACACACAATATATACTATAAATGTTAACACATTTTTACCATACGACCTCTGCAAAGGACTATGGAACCTAAGCCTGTACGCTACCGGCTCAAACTTAACAATAATAGGAAAATATCCCACATCATTTGGTACCAATTTCCTCATTCCAACATGCAATAATGAAACTCCCAACCATTTCAACCCTGGTTGATGGGCCCATGAATTCCTCTGGACCTAATAGATTATTGTCCTCCCCTCTACCCAATAAGCACAAGGATAACCAGGATTTATATATATAACGCTTCGAAGGGAATTCTATCGATAATAAGTTGAGGGGAGTCGTCTTACGCTAACTCCACCAGTGGAAGATATTACACTAAACCTTCCCATAATTGGAAATACAACATACCTTGTAATGTTCTACTAAAACTCTCAGACTTACCGCCCGTCTGCAAGTGTGCTAGTCCGAATATGTTCACATCTTGATATTCATGGCCTCCCGGAAACTCTTCCCAATAATTGAGTCATAACTCTCTTGACTCTTTCGAACGAAACTCTATTTGTACCCCATATAACCTTCCTATCTCAGGAATAATGGTTGGGGTTTACCGTTACACGTTATGATTTGTCCTAACTTGGCATAACGTGAGCTACTTTAATTACCCGACCCACTTTCACCCACACAAGGTCATGATCCCATTACAAAGTACTTAACTCTGTAATGGTCCGTGGATTTACTCTCCCATTAATACCAAGGTATCCCTAATGCTGAAGGAACTCTATTATTTCCTGATGGTCCACTTTTAATTGGAGCTCAGTAATGTCTTTCATTGCTCAAGCCATCACTACTACGGCTTTATATCGATATGTATTTTACCTTTCCTATAACCACATATATATCTATGACCCAAGTGACAGTATCATCACTGCATGTCGCAAGTCATTCCCCCTCTCTCTAAGCTTCATATTCTCGTGAAACATGCTCACTCCATGTCCTACTAAGTAAGTTTCAACTTCCCCGAGTTAAACTTTATCGGATTCTTCCTATACTATCCTTGTGGCAAATCTGGGAATTAACGGTCCTAACTGCCCTAACCCATCAAATAGCTAAATCTTGAAGTCACACTCTTCTACATTATGTTACCTCTCGCAATAAGCATTGTCTCACAATCTTTCACTTTAGGAAGGAAAAGTTATTACTCAAATATCTAGGGCGCCCATACACCCGATGCTTTGTGCATTGCAGCACCACCGTACTAGACGTTTTATATAAATAACAAATTATGCCCCACATACTTGGCATGACTATATGGTAAGGTCCTACTCAGTCACCCTACCTTATCCACCTAATCATATCTTAGGTTGTCCCACCGGTCTGCTCGTGGTGTCAACGATTGATAACATTATCACATATTATTATTATATGGCTCTATAGGCCTTAATTGTAATATAACCATTATCTCGCGGTTATGACTACGTATATGGGTAATCATTATGATACTAAATCCAGGTACTAAAGACAAACTTCTCCCAACTTCCAACGTTTGCTAAGTTTCATGCGTGGAATGTCTCGCAAAGTGAAATCCAAACAAGGAATCCCCCCGATACACTACTACCTAACACTGCTGGTCGTCGAGATCTGCGAAGTCCTTAGTCCATAACATACATCCCTGAATTCCCGTTTGTGACATAAGAAGTCTACTCATTCATTCTCATGTTACTAAAGACAATATACAACGTAGGGCTCTCACTATCACAAGTTATTAGAGCTATATAATTTACGAGTTATTTCTCTCCGCTCTACAATAAGTCAATATACCCCGAATCACATCAGTAGAACATCCCTGCTCACCGGGATTAACATAGTAAGACAACATACTCACTGAACTCTACAATACAATTACAACACATGTCCGGGCTCAACCGTCTTTTAGGTGATGCCTCGCTAAAACCATATATTTAAAATTTGAAATTTTTAGTATAATAGTCTTATCACACAATTTACTACTGTTCAAACTCTCGGTAACCAGTAACCATAAAATATAATAATAATGTGCTCTACTATCATAACGCTCAAAGGAGCACGAATCGTTACATAAGGCCATATACAAATTTCTCTTAGTGTCCACACTTGCTCCTCCCCGCAGGTGGCACGAAAGTCTCGCTACCAAATGGTAGTCATTTATATAATAATGTTGTTGTCGCCAGCGTACCCACTAAACCGAATGCACACTCAAATTCTTATTGTTAACTATTCACATATGTTGTGACACACCCACATCACTTGAACTCATCATTTATTCACAAGGATGAAACAAAGATCCATCAGTCTATCCTGACCCGTACGCACGTTTTAATACCCATAATTATCTACAATCGTTATACCTTTCGGATTCCACTCATTAGATTTTCCCTTCCTCGTGTGGGTACATTAGTCTGTTTTACGGCTTACCCGCCCGAAATTGATACATTTGCCCCATATCTCTAGGCCTCAAATATGGCCTCACTGGCCTTCCCTTGATTTCCCTGGGCTCCATCGACCCTGAAATATGGTATGCTACAGTTATTAAGGATCACGTTTGTCCTTCCTAGACCTACTACTCTCGGGTTATTAGTTCCTGGGTCCAATTCTCTTTACCCGATCCTATGCTGGATATTTTACTTTTCCAACTGGTATGCCTTACAGGCACGATGTATTATTCCCGATACTCATCAATTTCACTACTCACGTGAACATATTCAACAATGGTAACCCTTATCTTTACATACAGGGTAATTTCTCTTTCATTGGTCCTCCTGGACTTTTTGGGATGTCTTTCTCTCGGACCTGGTAGTCTTAACTCCTAGTTGTTATTTTCGTTGTTCCTTGCGCTCTACAGGTCATATGGAACACATGATCGACCCGCTGGTCTTGACTGAATTCATCATCATTACGTTAAGATTTAATCATACCATTTAAATAGGTTTCCCCTCACTGGGTATACTTTCTGGTGATGTTATACTAACACTATCAAATTCAACCTTGCCCTTCGGCTAGGTATCACAACTCGACTGGCTCCCTTTCTTCTGGGGCGTTGACATATTCTAATAAACATATACTTTGATGACATTGATTCTAGTCACCTTGGTCGCACCTCCCATTCATGCTAGGACATTCCACCCACCAGTCCATTTTCAACTTACGGACCCTTTCTTATCTTTCGTGACTCCTATTTCGGTTATGAAGTTCGCTTACCAAGTTAACTCATCATTTACGGCCGGTTCTTACCCGACCAACTGGTGGAAGATTAAATGATCAATCTGCACCCAATATCTCGATGTGATTAACTCTACCCACTCTATGCTGCTTCTCTGAGCTAGAAAATTTTCTTCTGAAATTAAATTCTGAGTATTATTGCACTCTACCTTTCATTATTCTCTTTGGATTATCTCCTTCCTTTGGCCCATCACACTTAGATAATACTGTTGGTGACTTTTATCGCGATCACCGTTCCCTGAATGCTTCACAACCCTCAATTGTTTTCCTCTTCCTGCAGTCCCGCTAAAGTACTTCGCTGGTCATCCCATATTGCTCGGAGTACGAAGTCCAATCACTCTCGCATATGAATTGACTTCACTAAACTAAATCGCAGGAGAGCGCAAATAGCATACGTAGTGGAATACGACAATCCTAGAATAAGGCTCTACATCAAAAAATGCTAAGCTGAAACGTAATAAGCCGTACAGATCCTAAAGGACACTAGAACCTGATGCTCTGATACCACTTGTGACACCCTGCCCAATTAAATATCAATTGATCAGTCCTTTATAAAATTTATAACAGAATGTTCGGTTGGTTCATTCTTAGCATCATTGTCGAAAACTAAAATCCAATTAATTACCTAACATTTAATTAAGCTAGTGTCAAAACATTTTCTAATTAAACTTTAAACCAATAAATTTTAAAATTCAGAATATGTAATTATAAACCATACACGAGAATTAAATGCTGGCTGAATCATATACTGAATAGATAAAGTCTGGATAAAACCTTCCAGTTCACAGTTACAAACCAAACTATAATAAATACTCAAACCAACTGAGAAGAACTATAAGGGAAACTGAGTATAACTCTGCTGATGAGAATGGGCGACACATGCCCTAACTGAGATATCTGAACTAGGAACTGAATGAAATCAGAGAAGCGTTTAATCTCAATTAAGCCGCAACTCTCACAACAGCTGTAGCTCGGCAAATCATCCAAGTATCTAAAATCGGTGTCCCTGTGGCTGGGCACCTGTACTAATACATATATATATATATAGCAAAAGAGGAAAAAGATGCAAGAAACAGGTCAGAGCCCAATGTATAAAAATGTTTGTTTTAGCAAGTATTTAAAACTGCATGAAAACAAGTATTATATGCATGTTAGTTCGAACTCTCACATGAGATTCTCACCTCTCGACTAGTGTGCACGCCTAACGTACATCTAATCCAACCTAGCCATCTGACACACTTCTAACTAAGTGGAAGGCTTATCCATCTAATTATCCCTTGTAGTATTATTCCAATTTTAGATCTCAACATTTATCATTTTTAAATAAGTGTTATCACCCTAAAGTCAAGTATTCACTATTTACATTACTGAATATTTCACTATCTTAATAATCTGATATTGTCTCATTTTAGATATACCAAAAGCATATATATATATATATATATATATTAACCCAATCTTAATAGCCTACAATTATCACTGTAAGTATAACACAAGTATATATAAATATCTACCACTATTATATATATACTAACACAGCACCCCAAGGTTATACCTGTAATGCATTGCATACTCTGCTATCATGTTCCGGTACAACTCGTACTCAAATAAGGACCATTGGTTTGGAAATCTCCCACGAACCTTATAAAAAAATCACACATATTGGCGGCGAACATAGTTCATATACTTATGGGTCACGCACATACCTACACTCCCATAGTCAGCGACTTATCAGCTCACAAATAAGTCTTCGCAGTCCTATGTTCTGAGAACAAGTCAAATATCCCCCCGAAGGTCACTCACGATAAGACTGTCTCTACACAACCCCCCGCGATAGCAAGCAGCTAGGTATGTCATACACTTAATATCAAATATAGGTATACACAACCCATCCAATCAAACGGTATACACAACCAAATGTCATATTCCCTATGTAGTATTATTATCACTAAATACTATCAACGTACTTTAAATTACGATACTCCCTCTCTCGTAATATATTTCTAAGGAAAATATGTCACCTGAATATCCTTAATACAAAATCATAATTAGTCCCATAATTAACCATTAATTCTTATTCTTATAAGTTCCATATCGTTAGAACTAATATCGTAAGTATTTATCACTTAATACTTTCGACGCATTTACAATTATGATTACCTCTCTCTCGTAATCTTCAAGGTAAACTCACAGTCCCAAATATTTAAATCAATACACCTAAACAACTCCCAATAATTCTGCACTGTTTTGGGTTCATCGAACACTAATTTTCCTCACTCAAATCAACTGTTTACTAACATAGGGGCAAAATAGAAAATTCCTTAAAAATTACAATCTCGCTCGAACCAGAAAGCCAAGTCGTTTGAACGACTTACAAATGTCGCCCGAACCATTCTTCGCGCGACTTCGCGCGACATCCCTACGTCGCTCGAACCACTTCTCGCTAGATACCAATCTCGCTCGAATGATGCCCATCGTGCGACTTCGCGTGACATCTCGCGACCTGGGCTATTTCGTCCCTACCTCCAGATTCAGCATTTTCCCACCATTTTTACTCCTAAAACCTCTAAAGATCAAGACCAAACTTCCAACAGTCAATACCAAACATTATTCTAACATGTATATGTGATTTCCCATAACTTAACATCATTAAATCCTCACCAATCGTCCATATAATTCGAAATCCTCAATTTTATTATCAAGAACCCTAGTTCTTAAATTAATATGCATAACTTCGAAATTCAACCTAGATTTGTTCATGGAAATCATCCAAATTTCGTAAGCATCATCCTATCTACATATGGTATTCAATTTCTTATCAAATCAGCCCTAGTTTATGATATAGTTCTCCAATTTCACCCAAATTAAGTTTCATAACAAAGGTTTATTAACCTAGACTAACATGAACATAATTATCGCTAAAGAAAGCAAGTAATAAACACTTGCCTCGATTTCGAAGGTCTGATCCGTTGGTGTTGCTGGTATGGATGCGTTCCTCGCGTTCCGATCTACACATTGGTGGTGGTGGTTGTGCAAGGTGGTGAAAATGGCTTCCCCTCCTTTGGAATTTGCTCTCCCTCACCCACTGTGGCTCTCTCTTGATTTTGGTTTAACCTAACCCTAATTGTCTCCAATTAGCTGATATAATATTCCTCAAATTTCATCCATTTAATTTCTCCAAAAATCCAAATTACAAAACTACCCCTACCGGGTGCTGACTTGGCCTAAAAATGTCCCGGAGTCCAAATAAAATACCCGGGTAGAGTTTTCTGGCTATCTCGAACTCAATGGCTCACTCAAAATGAACATACGAGTTACTTAAAAATAATTTACCTTTATATTCCACTTAATTAATCCTGACGAGACTCACACGTGCGTCCCGACTTAATATATCAACTGACGTATTTCTCTAACACAACAAGTTATATAAAATCGTCATTCCATATTACTTATTCTCACAATAATATCAATAATTACTAACTTCTCCTCATGATAGTAAATATTCAAATTAAATCCGGATTAATAATTAATTCTTACATTTTAATTTAATTAAACCCGCAATAATAATAAATCACATAATTATTTAAGTTTTCGAAAATACGGGGTATTACACCCTCCTAGTCCCAATTAATTCCCTTAAATGGCTAGGTATGAATTTCTCTTAGTTGGATATTTATTTCCTCAAATAAATAGGCTAGAATTTGTTAATTAAGGAATTTATCCCAATTAAACAAAACAGGCCGAAATTGCCAAAAATCCTGTAGGGTCGATCAATCAATCGACCCCTGTCCGTCGATAGATCGATCGATCAGATCAGCTTTTTCTGCGAGACTCTGTTTCATCCATTAATATAACCCCGAGCTTTTTATCTTCTCTGCTATCATCATCCAACCTCAACCAATAATATATTCACATATAAAAAGAGTTCTAATCATCCTAGAACCAAGAACCAACAATTAATTTCTAAGTTTCTCGAATCGAATATTATTCGGATTTTATCCGTTCAACTTCCGAAACACTCTCTTTGATTCTCGAAAACCCAACTCAAAAATATTTATAGTTTTACACACCAATTACAATATGAGAAATAAACACACTAAATCATTAAAGTAAGTTAAACACTTGCCTCATGGATAAAATCCGACGATCTCGAGTCGAATCCCGCGAAGTTAGCCCGAAATCCCCTTTCTTCTTCCTCTCTTCTTTTCTTCCTTTTCTCTCTTCTCTTTCTCTCTCCTAGGTCTGAAATATGAGAGAAATGAGGGTTATAAGGGTTTATAAAGCTTATCCCTTATTATACCAAAAATTGATTCGTATACTCAAATGGGAGTCCCTACTAGTCCAAAAATCTCCGAAACCTAAACGCTACCCCCGGATACTCTATTCTGAATTTCTCGGCCATTCCGAAACCAACTGTGCACTCGAAATATCCATCTGATTCACTTGACTAAAATTCACTAATTAAACCCAACACATCTCAATACGCGTGTTTTCCAATTAAAATATAATTCTTTGTCGCTTTACCCAATTGCGACATGTAATTAAAATAATCCAACTCATTTACTTAGTCCCGTAAGAAAATATAATCCATGTAAATATTAATCCGACACCAGCAAACTAATATTTACTATTCACTTTAAATTCTAAATTATTCAATTACACTCGTAAATTCCAAAAATTATTATTCACAGAAATTCCTCAAATTTCCAAATTACACCCACTTATGTAATTTAAATCTCCATAAAAGTACGGGGTATTACAATGTGCTTGCACATTCAACAATCCATTGAATCCTTTTGATTGGAAAATCAAAAACTTTCAATGGATCCAGCATTCACTTCCAAGTAAGGATAATCTAAGAAGAGTAAAAATACAAACAATTATGCTAATAAGAAACTTAACAATAAAAATAATAACATTTAGTATGAGGCCTCATCTATGATTAGCAGACTGCCACATGAGTTTATAGCGAAAAAAACATAAAACTTTGGTTGTGAAAGTGGAATTTTCATTCTAGGAGTTATGGTCAATGAATGATATGTTGCTCGAGTTTCTAAGAATCTTTTCAGATGTGAAACTACATTAACAACATTATTCTTGCGGTTTTGATTTGATGACCCTTGTTATTTAATCTCATCTTTGTGACCATGAAAAATTCAAAGTAATTACTTCATTATATATTTTACAGATGAAGCTGATCAAGAACGAGTGTCAGAGTAATCATTTGTTGATAAGGGGCAACAAATCTGGACATTCCACAACATCCAAATTGTTTTTGTTTTTTTTTCCAAAAATTGAAGCATCAAGTCCTTAAGGAATTTAATTGAGATTCATGGAACAGAACATCCTTGTATTTACCACTATTTACATTGATTATTTACTGTATTTAATGGAAGTGGAAACACAATCAAAACTAATCTACAGAATTGAGTTCCACACTAAAATATTTGAGTTTCTTAAATAAACTTCACCTTTGGCTAAATCCTTTAATGCTTATATCATACATTATTTCTAAAGCAATACTCTTTATATGAGACGAAGAGTATTCACCAAATTGAGTTCCAACGTGCTAATATAAATTATTTGAGGAATCGTCTCTGCTGGTTTGCGCGTACTCAAATAGAGTAGTCTTGATCTCTTTACCTTCTTTGATGATCCTTAGGCTGTGTGTCCGCTTACTTGATGCTCTATCACAAGTTTTCACATCTTTTTGTGTTTTGACGGTATTTTTTGGTGTTTAAATAAGGCTGTAAAATGAACCAAACTGCTCGTGTTTCTTCGGATAAAAGTTTGTTTGAGTTAGGCTCGCAGAATAAAAGAACCAAGCTTGAAAATATTTTCAAGCTCATTTCTTTTATTCAACGAGTCGAACTCAACTATGGTTCGATCATCAATAATCATACTAAAACAATACAAAATTATTGAGCTACTCGAGCTCGGCTCATATTCATTCAGATAAAAACTTGCTCGAGTGCAGATCGTGATATAAACGAAACAAACGTGAATACATTTTTAAGCTCAGTAAGATTTTCAAATCAAGCTTGATCAGCCTGATTTTCATTTACACCCTTACTTAAAAGGTATGTTTATGCAGAGGCAGAATATCGAGTATGGCATCCAACGATGTTGAACTCACATGGATATCTTTTATCTTACTTTACCTTGGGGTTATTAAATATAAGCCCTCAAATGTGTTTTATAATAAACTTTCAGCTTTTCACATGTCTATTAATCCAATGTTTCATTCTCACATCAAATACATTGATATTTATTCCAACAGTTTATAATAAAAGTTTCTATTTGTACACTTATCACTAAGGGTGTGTTTGATAACACTAATTTTTCATAGAAAATACAATATATGGAGTCATTTTCCTTCTTTTGGATATTTGACAAACAAATTTTCTATGGAATTGGTTTCTTTAAAACAAGTTACGTAACCACTTTTTTCACAAAAAGATGGAATTAAAAAACCTCCTCCCGCCATGTTATTCATTTTCGAGGGAAAAGAATTGCCACACCAAAAAATTGATTAAAAAATCCAGAATATGAATAAAAATCCAAAAATAATGAAAAAATCGAGAAAGTGAATAAACGAATAAAAACCACAAAAATATTTTTAAAAATCCAAAAAATGAATAAAAAAAACTAAAATAATAAAAAAAAAATACACAAAGTGAATAAAACCCCAAAAATAATGAAAAAAATACAAAAAATGAATAAAAACTCCAAAACTAATGAAAAAATCCAGAAAATGAAGAACAACCCAAAAAAAATGGAAAAAAAATTTGGAAAGTGAATAAAAACCCAAAAATAATGAAAAAAATACAGAAAGTGAATAGAACCCCAAAAATAATTTTAAAAAAATCTAGAAAATGAATAAAAATTCAAAAACAATAAAAAAAATACAAAAAGTGAATGAAAAAAAAATTAATATTAACCCCGGAATTAATTTAAAAAGTACCCAGAAATTTATTAAAAAGTCAGAAACTTAATTATTAAGAAAACAAATAACAAAAAATTGAAAAAATGCTCAGAAAAGTAAAAAAGCAAAAAATAATGAAAAAAATACATAAAATATATATTAGTCCCGAAATTAATTAAAAAAACACCCAAGAAAAAAAAAGCTCAGAAAAAAGAGAAATCAATAAAAACACAAAAATAATGAAAAAAAATACAGAAAATGAATAAAAATAGGAAAAAAAAAATGAACCCCTGAATTAATTTTAAAAAACATCCACAAATCTATTAAAATGTCAGAAATTTATTAATTAAGAAAAAAATAAAAGAAAATAAAAAATGCTCAAAATATTAAAAAAATGGAAATGAATAAATACCCTAGAAAACTAATAAAAAGGCAAATATTAGAAGAAAAAAAATTAAAAAACAAGAGGATTAAAAAAAAATAAGAACAAACCTGGTAACATGGGGGGACTAAACAGTTGGGTGTGGGGGGCGAGGGCACGGTGGATTTCGTTTTTATTCATTTAGTTTTTTTTCTTTAAACTCTTAATACATTTTTTATGTTTTTTTTATATTTGTTTTTTTAAAATTCATTCCGGGGTTAATATTTATTTTTTGTTTTTTATTCATTTTCTGTACTTTTTTTCTTTTCTTTTTTTATTTTTATTCAATTTTTGTGTTTTTTTTCAATTTTCTGGTTATTTTTATTAATTTTCTGTTTTATATATATATATATATATATATATATATATTCTACTTTTTTTCATGGAAAATATTGGGAATCAAACACATAAAAGATGGAAAACGGAACATTTTCTACCTGAAAAATAATTGCAATCAAACAACACCAACAATTTTTTCCATGGAAAATATTTCGAAAATTTCAATTTCATGAAAATTGACTCTTAGCGTTTATTTTTCATCTTATTTATCAAACACACCCTAAATGTTTTCCTTCATCACAACTTGCAAGCACTTAGGAGAAAACTTTACCTCTGGACTTACCCGACCTAAAGTTTTAAAGGGAGTATCAATGTAGAAAATGTATATTTTACACTATAGAGTGTTTTGTGTACTTGGTGAACTACATGCTCCATCTACATCTTGTAACAATTCAATTGTTGGAGTTCAGAAGTGTGTAAAAAGACTAACAAAATACAATTATGTATAATGTACCTAATTGCCAAGAAGAAATTAATCAATCAAAAACATTAATTTCCCAATTTGTTCCCTCTAGTTTCCTATGTTTTTGTAACATCATCCCAGTGTGTGTCAGACGCATTATAAACACAAATTATCTACTTCTACATATCTAACGATATTTCATTTGCCTATATGTAAGTAAAAAGGCAATTTTTGGTCATTTTTAGAACTTCAACATTTTGGGTTTGTGATGAAGTAGTTGGAGTTCAATTGAAGTGTCTAATTTGAGAATTAAAGTATATTTCCCTTTATTTTGCTACAAGGGACAATTTAGCATTGATGCTTCCTCTGCTATATTTGCTACTAAACCACAACAGTATTGTTTTATATCTTGAACTTGGGAGAACTTAAGGTCTGTTTGTAAACCCCAATTCTATGTTTTGAAGAAGAATTTGAGCAAACTCTCTTCATAGTTAAACTAAATTTGTTACAATTCTAATGGCAAAGTATGGAAATGGGGTTCCCAAAGACACTTTTAGAGGAGTAAAATAAAAGAACTTTGTGCCACTAGTTATCAGTTCCAAGTAATCCAATATGTAAACCATCATTCCTAATATGCTTAAGGAAACAAGAAAAAAATCCTGTCTTCATTTCCCAATTCAGCTTGTGATCTCCTAAAATTTGGCGTGTCTGTAGTGAGACAATAATTTTTTCTAACCCACCCCATGTGCAAACCATTTCACAAGTTAGCACTATGCAGTGGAAGAAATAACATTGGATAATTGGATTTTAGATTTCCAAAGTGAGATCAAGTTTGTACCTATTAAATTAGATACTCTAGAGGAGGTTATTGTTTTTAGAGAGAAAGGGGGGTTGAAGAATATTTTAACTTGTTTGGATTTTATTTCTATATTATTAAATGCAATTGAAAATCATAGGTGAGTAAATAGCCGGACAAATATTTAGGTCTCCCAATCATATCAAGATTTTAATTTGAAGATGAACCAAAGAATCAACAATAGTTACGATAAAAGCTTATCCTATGTTGGGAGAATCATTCTCATCAATAAAAGCTTATCCTATAATATTCATTTAAACATCATTAAAAAGTGAAAAACAATCAAAGAATAGAGAGTATAACAAGTAAATAACATGCTCTCAAGTTAATGCACAGATGACAAGTATTAGATCTTATTTATAGAGAGGAATAGATAACAGCTAATAACCGAAAGTAGAAGTTGATCCTATAGTCTAATGCCAAGTGGGATAACAAAACGAGAGAATAAATTGTTATCTAACAACTTATCACAGATGGCCCACGTGAGGTTGCTTCCAGAATATTCATCTAAAAGGTGTTCTGATAAAACTAATCATTTATCCTAACATGGCAATTTTAGAAACAACGCAAAAACACGACACGAAATTGGCTTGAAATTGACCCGATATGTCGTGTTCGTGTCGGATTTTTTTGACACGAAGTCGTATCGTGTCGTGTTCGTGTCAAAATTATGAGTCACATTATCGTATCTTGTCGTGTTAATCGTGTTTTTATTCTGGTTATTGTGTCTATCTATGCTTAATTTGGTGTGAAATTTGTAAACTAAAAAAACACGAATTCGTGTTATGTCGTGTCGGCCCAAAAACACGAATTGTCACCCCTACTCAAACAAGAGGTGACTGTGTCACCCCAAGACTGTCTTTGAGAAGGTGAAACCTGCTTGCTGATAAGGCTTTAGTTAGACAATCTGCAATTTGATGTGCGGAAGGTACATATCTGATGTCAAGTTCTCGCTATAGGACTTCGTCACGTGTGAAATGGATATCAAGTTCGATATGTTTGGTGCGGGCATGGAAGACAAGGTTGTTGGCAAGAGAGTTGGCACTCATGTTGTCACTGTAGGGCTCTGTCACGCATGAAATGGATATCAAGTTTCTCTGGAAATCAATGATTATGCCAGTTCTAAGAGGACAAAAACTAGATGATTTTATTGTGGGGACAAAGGTGTGTCCACCAGAAAGATTTGTTGATGCTCTCCCAAATCCACAACGTGATGAATGGATTGTCACCGATCAATCTCTTCTGGGCTGGTTGTATGGTTCAATCAATGACACTTGAGGTTGCAAAACATCCAGAGAGCAATGGTTAGCACTGGGGCAGCTTTTTGGATCTCAAAACAGATCAAGAGTAACCCAACTGAGGAAATACCTGCCAACAAGGAAAGGAGGACTAATAAAGGCTGAATATCTCACTCAAATGAAACAACATGCTGACATGGATCTAGGCTCTATCACATGAACTAGTATCTGTTAATTACTTAATCTCTAGTATATTGGCTGGACTAGATGTTGAATTACCTGTAACATGTCCAATAAATGTTCTGGGAACACTAACTTGGCAAGAGTTTCACGTAACACTTGTCATCTTTGAAAATACTCTTGAGCAACTAAATATCAACAATTCAAACATAGATCTCACCAGTCCCTCTGCTAATCTAGCCTTTTAACAAACAGGGATATATTCAATTTGGCGCAAAATTTCAAGGCCAGGGTAGAGGCAGAGCACCCTCACTTGGTTCCAGAAATTTTAGACCCGGTGGAGGCAGATTTAGAGGCCGTGGAGGCAGATTTGGAACCTCAAAACCAACCTGCCAAGTCTCTGGCACATATGGTCGCTTAGCTGCAAATTATTTCTACCAATATGATGATGGTAATTACATAGGGGCACTAGCAGCCAAGGTAGTAGTGGAGGAAAACCATCAGCCTTTGTTTCTACACCAGAGAAAGTTGGTGATCAAGTATGGTATGCCGATAGTAGAGCAAGAAACCACACCACTTCACATATAAACAATACGAATCAGCTTGCTCAATACCATGGTAATATTAAACTAACAATTGGTAATGGCGCTAAACTTAAAATAGCACACGTTGGACACTGCATTTTGCCCTCACATCACACCACCTCACCTAAAACTATAATAAAGAACTTACATAACATTTCCAAGCTTACTACTAACAATAATGTAATCGTTGAATTTCATGCTGACTCGTGGTTTGTGAAGGACAAACTAACAGGGAGAGTGGTGCGGCAAGGGGTGATTAAAGCAGGCCTATATCAGCTGAACACCACACCAGATCCAAATCATCAAAAAGTTAGTCACATCACATTAATAAATTCCCTAGTGTATTATGCTTCAACTTCTTCAAAAAATCAGTCCAATTTTCAATAGTCAGCCATGAGTCAATAAAAATATATTTGGCTTAGGCGTCTAGGCCATCCTTCACAGAGAGTCGAGTCAAGTTGCTAGAGTCTGTAATCTCAAATTTATAATAAATAAAAACTATAGTTTATGTGGTGAGTAACTAATCATTTATCCTAACATTATGCAATTGAAAAAAATCAATAGAATGTTCTAGAAATCTACTAAAAATGGTGACAAAAAAAAAACACCAAGTGGAGTAACCTTAACAAACCGTAACACCTTGGTGGGCTAGGCGTTTGAAATTTTGAATACCTTAACAAAGCTTATAAGATCTGAGATTACGGAAGAAAAGTAGCATAAAGGTAAGGATATTTTGCAGGACAAGCCAAATACGAGAGGGTCCTTCGTGCGGAACGAGTTAATCTTAGTGTATTTTAATAAAAAAAAGATGGAAAAGAACACATTTTCCTTGGAAAAATTTTTAAAGTTAAAATTTTCCTTTAGTGTGTTTGATTGTTAAGATGGAAAAGATGGTGACAATGGTAGTTAAATGGGGCAAAAATTTCCAACTTTGCATGGAATTCGTTTTACAATGGGGAGATGAAAAATAAAAGTTGGAAAGCTAAAAAAAATAAAGTTTAATATAGTTGTACATTCTAAAAGTGGAAAACGTTATCCCGGAAAGTATTAACTATCAAATAATACCACAAGTTGGAAAACACCATAAATGCCTTATTTTTCATGAGAAATAATAACTATCAAACGTACCCTTAATACTATTAAAGAAGGAATTCAGTACAATGTAGGAAGTTGTCTTTTCAATTTTTGGAAGGACCAATTGTTGGGGAAATTCAATATCCTTACAGTTATGGAGAACTTAAACATTCCCATTCATCAACACCTGGAAGATATTGAAGGTTTCGAACCTTGACTCAATAAGACGTTTTATACCTCCCCACATTAGTCATAAAATTCTTAGTACATTTATACCTTATTCAAAACACAAGGAGATTATATTATGGATCTCAAATCCTTATGGATATTTCTCCATCAAACATACACACAACTGTTTGTACATGAGATCCATAAATATCAATATACTTAGTATACTAAACATATATACTAGTCCCACTAGAGAATGTTCCATGTAACAAAAAATGACAATATTTTACACCTTTTTGATGTTAAATAAAAATAAAACTTGGCCTCTGGACTTACCCACCCCCAAGTTTGAAGGGGAGTACCAATTTCAAAAATGCAGTTGTGGTGTACACTGCACAGTGTCCCCCTGTGAACTTATTCAGCAACTGGTGCCATCAACATTATCTATTGTGATAATATCTCCTAGAATATTTGTACCTAACCAATGTATATCCATATCAAAAGAAAAATAATCAATCAAAATCACTACTTTCCCCAATTAATTTTCATATGTTTTAAAACCATTATCCCAGAGTGCGAGACACATTATATAACACAAATTATATACTTGTACATATCTAAGGATGTTTGATTGTCAATACGTAATAATACAAATTTTGGTCATTTTCGAATTTCAACTTTTTGATGTGTTGAAGAAGGTAGTTAGAGGTGATTTGAGATGTGCAATCAGAGAATAGAAGAATACTTCCTTAGAAATATTAGCTTTGATATTGTTGTATGGATGCTCACTCACACTTGCCTAAGATCCAAGATGAAGCAACCTAACAGATAAACAAGAGAAAATACAATTTAAATTTAAAGCAAATGAGAAAGTAACACAAAACACACCAACCAACAAGCACAAGACAAGATGTACGTGGTTCACCAATTTGGCTGCTTCAATAGATGATGATGGCTTCCTTTCTTTGATTGAATCAACATTGGGGTTGCAACTTTCAAGCATCACTATCTCTCAATGCGTATACAGGGTTACAACTCTAGGGTTACAACTTTCAAGCTAAAATGGACTATCCCTACAAGGGAGCACCGGTGGACAGAATACCCAAACAACCCTACACTAAACCCACTTTTTGCAAAACGGTTCACTGTCAAGATGGCAATCAGATTGGTGCACTAAATCCAATCAATTGGTGAAGTTTAAATCTCGCTGGTCGTGAATCTTTATCCACCCCCACCCCCCCTAAAAATAGTTTCTATTTGATCTACGCAAGCAGCGACTCCAATATATGCATTTATACTTTGGGCAAACTTTAAAATGTTTTCCAATGCAAATTTGTGAAATCAAGCACACCAAAACTTGGAAAGTAAGGAATAATGTAAATATTGCCAATCAAACACACCTTAAGGGTACAACTGGATAAAATTCAGTTAAAAAACTCAACAGTGAACTTGCCGCGTCATGGTGAATTAAGAGGAAAGAAACAAACACAAGATATTGCCGATGGACCTCAATTTAGTATTAAGAAGTGAAAAAAATACCCTTTTTAACTCTGGTTTCCCTTGCAGTGCTGTTGATAATGGACAGCTCTCCAAGGATTATCACGTTCTAAATTTGTCACCCCTACTTTCCCACCAACATAACCCTTTATGACTTCTTAATTATTCTTTATATGTTTATTGTTCTTATTCAAAGAAAGAAACAAAGTATACTATTTCCACATTCACAAAATTCTCTACATATTTTCTCAGTATGATTTCATTCACCTTTATCATTTGTCACAAGAAGAATTCAACAAAAAACTATACTCAAAACAACAAAACCTTTTTCCAATTACATGGGTTGGGTTACATGTATCTTATATTGCCATTCTAGTTTGTTTAGCGTAATGTTCTCGGTTAAACCAAGAGCTATCATGCCCATCTAAGTGCTTTTCTCTTAGTGCTTGTTTGGTTCGAGTTTTTTTACCTACATGAATTTTAAATTGATAAATCACACGTAAGGTTTAAGTTAAAAGAAATGAAGTCGTTCTTGTTTTTTGTACTCTTGACATGTATTAAAAGGATTTGTATGTGAATTTACCAATTAAGATTCCCGGAGAACACAAAAGTTCACTGGGTTTATTTTTTTATCGAAATCACTTTTTGCTAATAGTGTAATAGTGTATTTTGAATGAAACCATATGAATAGTAAAAAGTTTCCAGTTATAGAAATGACTTTACAACATAGCATACACAAAACTACAGAACTAGGCATAAGGGTGGCAAATCTTTACACAACCGAGTTAACATGACATAAGGTTATCAGGTTTGGGTTTACTCTTAGGTTTTAACTTATTTGGGTAGTTAACAGGTTGACCCGTTTGATACGATTATATAAATGTGTAAAATGAACCTGTTATACACGAGATAACCCTTAAGAGTGACGAATAAAAGACTTAAACCCAACATGGATACATGATTATAAATGCGCCGAATCTTGACACGTAGCAGATGAGTACAACTAGTAATGGGTCGTATTGTGTAGTGTCATATTGGATTCTTGTCAAAAAACAGCTCACCCCGTACCCACTTCGTTCGGATTCGTGTATAGTCCGCGTCTTGTCATATTGAGTTCAGGTTGTGTTTTAATTGTGTATTCACTCTATATATCGTTTTGTGTCACCCATCTGTCGTGTCTAACGGGTCAACCCGTTATGACCCGAAATCCATTAACTGATAATTTCGAGTCTGTATCACCCCTTGCTTTTCTAAAAAATATTAGAAAAAGATAGCCTTTCGAAATGTGATTTCTTTTCATTTATTTATTCTCTTTTTCTTTTAGCACAGATTACACATTTTGAGGGAACATTATCTGACCAGTTTTTCATGTGTTGGGAATCTGAGAAGGCATCATGTTTGAGTTCCATTCTTTCAAATAGCACTCCAACATCAAAGATATTTATCTCGGAAACACCTTTCCTTTGGCAGCTATGAAAAATTATACTTTTGATTTGAATCCTTATGAACATTTATACTTTGTACATAATTTTTTGCAATGAAGTTTCTGATAATATCTATAGAAGATACTGACTTACAGTTTTTATTATTTTTTCAAACAAGTAAAAAGAGTTTACTGTCGTTTTACTACCTACAGCACTTGCAAATAATTTTTATTGCTTGTATTTCAATGTGTAATGCCCTTTTAGTTTATATAATGCTTTTCATCTTGCTTTTTCTTTTCCTGTTTTTTTCTTTTCTTTTTATTCTTTAAACTTTCTTGTTTTACAACCCCCAAACTTGCATAATTTTAGGACAGGACACAAATCAGATACTCTATACTTTGTGGTACATGTCTGACACGTCTTTGACATGTCCATAATTTAATACATAATTTCTTAGTTTTAGACACTTTACACTTCATAGAAATCTCATGAACTTGAGAATGACGGAGATCGAAAATCCAACTGATTTTTTCTTTAACATGACATACGATCAAGAAAAATCAAACTAAAGGTTTGATTAATATGGAAATTCCTAAACTACAAAAACAAGACTAAAGAAAGCTATTAGAAGACGGTGAACTTATTATTATTATTATTATTATTATGGTGGTATAACTATATATATTATATATAAATTGCATATTCAACAATACACACACAGTGTCAAAGCTAAGTATAAATTAAGAGGTCTCATGACCACTCCGACGAGTGAAAATTTTCTTAAGTCTTATTATTTATAAGAGATTCATTTTAAACTATTTTACCTCTTGATTTCATGTAAATTAACATAATATCTAGAATTATTTTAATATTCAAATGTCTTTGATGTGATCTAGAGAAGTACTTAGAGCCATAATCAACATTGCTGCATTCATTGTAGCCTCATCTTCTCTTGTAATTTCCCCTCTGTTATTCTACCATTTTTAGTGAGATAGTACTTTCAGTAGAGGAGTAGATAATATAATATCTTTTATGTAAGATGGAATATTCTAGCCCCTTATGATGTCATGACTCAAGTTACACAACTATTGATGTCATCCAGGACCTCATAAAGAGTGGTTAGGATTAGGATACCCTCTCCGGCACCTCAATATCTATTCTCAGGCCATTTAGGATGAGACAATCAATTAATAATTCTTTTGAGAGTTTTCTCTTTGGGAGTGTTCCTTTATAGAATGATATTACTAGCCTTTGCATTATTTTGTATCATTATTTTGTATCAGAACTTCGTCGCTTCAAAAGAAGTTGTTGTAAAATCATAAACAAAGCAACAATGGTGTTAACGAGAAACGCTCCAACTGGGATAGAACGATGCACCTTTCAGACAAACTCAAGAGTCTCAATGCCACTGTTCTGTCCAGCCACCAGCAGCTAGCCGCGAGAGAAATCGATTGACCCCCAAACTTGCATAGGGACATGATGCAATTGGTTCGACCAATATGGAAGCTTGCAATTGACACCCATCCACCTCAATAACTATTGTTACCCAACCTGTGAAGGAGGACGCATCATCCCATCTTGCATGTCATCATCGTTCTGCCCTGCCCATCTCAGTCCCGACTCGCAACGGTCCTCTCCCACTCATAGAGACTGTCCCTGGTCCTAACCAGCTTGTGGTTTCGCTCCCTACGCCTCCAACCAAACTGAACCAGCCCAAAACATCTGACGTTCACTTTCACCCCATCGAAGGTCGTGTCCCCATTAAGTTGACACAGATACCTTTCGACACCCGTTCTGCTCTTACCTCCCCCACTGGCTTGCACGGCATTGATAGAGACTACCGGCAGGAGGTCCACGAGTAGTGTCCCTCTCCCTTTCCGGTACCTATACAGTTTGGGCAGTTTTCCAGAGGCGACGATGTACCTTCAACCGACAGGTCTGTCTACAAGGATTTGTGACAACTTTCGAGTCTTTGAGCCCAAAGGTCTCCACCTTCGGCCCTGTTGAGACGCGACACTGCAACCATGCCTGCTAAGGTGGTTGAGACACCCTCCCTAACATAAAGTGCTTCACCAATGGCTAGTTGGATCACCGGGTTACTGAGAGCCATAAGGGGATAAAGAAGGCTGTGCTCATAATGGATAGAATGGACAACCGGGATGACATAGGAGATGATGAGGTTTAGATTGAGGCCTTATGAACATTAGTACTTTGTACATAGTTTTTTTTCTTCTGCCTTTTTATTGAACTTTCTGATGATATATATGGGAGACACTGATTTACAGTTCATATTAATTTCTCAAACAAGTAAAAGAGTTTATTGTCATTTTACTTCTTACAGTACAGGCATATAATACCCTTTACTTGAGTAGTTTATATAATTCTTTTCATCTTCCGTTGCTAAATTAATTCTTTAGTTTTAACTTTCTTGTTTTTCAACCTAAAACTCAAATATTTATGACAAGGCACATTTTAGATACTCAATACTCTGTGGTTCATGTCTGACACTTCTTTGATGTGTCCATAATTTAATAAATAAATTCTTAATTTTAAATACTCAATTGACACTTCTTAGGATCTCAGAAACTTGAGAATGACAAGATCGAAAATCCAACTGAGTTTTTCTTTAACATGCCACAAAATTATATTGGGAAATCATACTATAGGTTATATTATTACAGAAGTAACACACAACTACAAAACTAGACAAATGAAAGTATACTAAAAAGTGGTGAATTTATCATAGTTTTGTTGGTATAATTATATACACTATTTATACATATAAATTGCATATTCATCAACATTACGCAGTGACGAGGCTAAGTGAAGACTAAGTACGGCCATGGCTGCTCCTAAGAGTGAAAATTTTATCAAGTCCTCTTATATATAAGAGATTCGTTTTGAAATATTATACATTTGTACACCTTGCTTTTATGTAAATAAACATAACATCTCAGAATTATAATTTTAATAGGCCTTATGATGGCAACTGGAGAAGGACTTAGAAGCATAATCAAAATGTTCGCATTTATTTTAGTCTTGTTCTCTCTTATAAATTTCCCCTGTTATTTTACCTTTTTTAGTTACAGTAGATTTGTAGAGTAGGGGGAATTATAGTTATTATGTATTAAGGAAAGTTCTAAAGTATTTCACCCTCTAATCTCATAAGAAATAAGGATACTTAGAGACATTCAATTAATAGATATCGAGTGTTTTCTCTTTGTGAGTATTTTTTGTAACACCATTGCTATCATTTGCGTCATTTGGTATTAGAGACCTAATTACTAGATTCACCACACCCCCTAGGTGCCGCGATCTGGGGTCACACGACCTGAGATATGATATGTTCTCGATTTTGATCTTTAAAAATGAGACATTCAATTAATTGATATTGAGCGTTTTCTCTTTGTGAGTATTTTTTTTTGTAACACCATTGATATCGTTTGCGTCATTTGGTATTAGTGCCCAAATTACTGGATTCATTACACCCCTACGTACCGCAATCTGGGGTCAAACGAACCGAAATATGATTTGTTCTTGATTCCGATCTTAAAATATGGCGTTCCAATATTTAACACTAACTACTTTAGTAGTTACAAGGCAACTTTTGACTTCCATAAATAATTTGGCAAGAAACAAGACATATATATACATAACTCTTTACATATGTTCCTTATATTTTATAAAGTATTGAGATTATCCATGGCATACATTCTTAGGGAACTTTCTATATATTGGTGCAGTACATGAATCTTGATAAGATACACGATTATAATACTAAAATAACCCGGCAAGGGTTTAAAATGCGATTTGAAGTAGTTGACCAACTCTGCATACCTCCACCATAGCGCTTACTAGATAAAGAAACGTACCTTCTCCAAATACCAGACCGACCCATGATCCAGGTAGCATTTAGTGATTCTTCTCTTTAAATCATAAACAAACAATTGTGCCAAATTCCAAGGAGGAACACTCCAGCACCACTCGGCTAAACTCGAGTCTCACTTTCACTGTTCTGTCCACTTGGCAGTCCCTGCTTTCCATCTGCCTCCGCGGTAGCCACGAGATGTGCCGCCTGTGCCCCGCACATCAGGCACCACTACGTAGGACCATCCCAGCCCTCTTTGGTTATCACTGCCCACCTCAGCCCTCACCCCACATCCCACGTCTCAAATACCCTCCTCTTCATACTGAGGGCAAACAGCCCGTATAGGAAGACGCACCATCCCATCTCACATTTCATCACCATTTAGTCCTTCTCATCTCAACCCACTGTCTTGCAACAGTCCTCTCACACTAGCTCTCAAAGTCGTAACCAAGACCCACCAGCGCTCATCTAAGCCTCCTCACACCCTTCACCTCCAACCAAACCAGCATCGCACCTCTGATCTAAGGTCACGTCCCCATAAAGTTGGCCCGCATATCTTTGGACACCTTTTCTTCTGTTTCCACTCCCACTTACCTGCATGACATCGATAGAGACTACCAGCAGGTGGTCCGTCAGTAGACTCAGCGTCCCTCATCCTTGTCGACGCACACAGGATGATACATTCAATCAATAGCTACTTTGAAAGCTTTCTCTTGTGAGTATTTCGTTTTAGAGCGCCACATATAACCTTTGACTCATCTGGTAGCAGAGCTTCGTCGCTTAAAAAGAAGTTGTAAAATCATAAACAAAGCAACAATTACGCCAAGAAGAAACACTCCAGCTGGGATAGAACAATGCATCTACAAAACTAAAGTATAGACTAAGTGGGGCCATGGCCACTCCTAAGAGTGAAAAATTTTCCAAGTTATTATTCAGAAGAGATTCATTTTGAATTATTATGTATTGGTACCCCTTGCTTATATATAGATTAACATAACATCTCAGATAAATTATTATTTCAATAGGCCTTATGATGTGCATAATCAACATTTTTGCATTTATTTTAGTCTTGTCCTCTCTTGTAAATTTCCCCTATTGTTTTGCCCTTTTTAGTGATAGTTGTTAAATAGAGTAGGGGAAATTATAGTTTTTATGCACCCTAATATTTTAAGGAATAAGGATAATTAGAGGATATTCCTCATACCCCACCACTATAACTGTTATAGCCCCATTTGGAATACGACATGCGATTAATAGATATTGAGAGTTTTCTCTTTGTGAGTGTTTCGTTTTTGAGAACCATTGATATTGTTTGCAACATCTGGAATTAAAGCCACAGTTACTGGAATCACTACACACCCTATGAACCCGAGGTCATATGACCCGAAATATGGTTGGTTCTTAATTTGGATCTTCATATATGATGTTCCCAAATTTAGCATCGACTACGTTAGTAGTTACAAGTAGGGCCGGAAAAATGGACCCAAACAGTATCGTCCATCCTTTTGTACCCGCAATGGTTGAGAATGGCTACCATCATGTTTGTTTCAGGCGGGTAGCATATGGGTCACTAAAAACTCACCGGTTATTTGAGGGTTTAGGCGGGTTGAGAAATGACCTGTTGTCCTTCGTATTCATATAAAGTAGGGATTTGTAATTAAAAATTTTGAATGAGAAAGCGGGTCGGCGGTTAATCCGACCAAAATCCGGCCCGCAATAACCATCAACCCGCTATTAACCCACCCATACTTGACCCTAACTCGTTACCGACCCGGCCAAATCCGCCCACACCCGCCCATTTGCTGGCGCTAGTTACAAGGCAACTTTTGACTTCAATATTAGAATATATTGCAAGAAGAAAGACTCATATATACGTAATTCTTTATATATCTTACTAATATACAATAGAATATCAAGATTATCCACCGCATGCATTCTTAGGTCCTTTTGATATTGGTGTACTACATGAATGTTGACAGCATACATGATTATAATACTAAAATAACCCAACAAGGGTTTTAAAGTCCACTTATTATTCGAAGTAGTGAACCAACTACGCATATACACCCACCGTACCACTTATTGGCTAAACCAACGTACCACCGTACCTGCAACCTACATGTCTACATATGGCGATTGCCGCCGACAAATTCCTGACGAGAACCACTCTGCTTAATCTACAAAAAAACATAATTCAAAACGACATAAATTAAACAGCTCAACAACACAAACTAAAATAAACCCAACACAAAATCAAGAAACAATTCACAATTAATAATAAGAAAAGTTTATTTTTTTGTTGTTGTTACCAATGATTAGGTCTTTAACTATGCTAGCTCTTCTACTTCTGAAATCTATAAAAACCTCCTCTACCTTCCGATGATTGTACTGTTGACCTCCATCCATTAACACTGTGTGTGTGAATTTTTGGGTGTCAAATCGTGTACTTGGGTATTGTTTTACCGACAAAACATGGCAAGACCCGTTGAAACTCGAAGGACAGATATTATTTTTTTTCTTGACACAAACACGACTAAAAACCCAATATGATATGACACAATTCATGATATTCACACCTAAAGGGAATGAAAACATGAATAAATACACGAAAACATGAACACAACTAACACGAATGATAATTTTGACAAGAACGCGACAATATTTCGTGCCACAAAAGAACGAGATTGTGAATAATATGCATCTAGTACTAATATACGGTCCTGTTTTTCAAAATTTTATTGCATCCAGTACCTTCCATATTCTGTTTAGTTTCCGATCCCATATTTCCCAACTATATTTCCTGTTTACATTAATGCCCCTGCCCAAATATGTTTTAACAAAGGAAGTTATATAAACAAAAATGTAAAATAATAAATAGCTTTTTAGGCTTTAGGCTTTGGGCTTGTTTTGTGGGTTGTTGTTGTATCTGTTTGGTTTAATAGTAATGTGTTGTGATTGGGTTGGGTTGTTGCGTGTGTTGTTTTGTTTGGTAGCCAGTTTGTCCTGGTTTTTTCTTGGATTGTTTTCTTTTCGGCTTGGCCCAGTTCTAATATATTACCTTTTTTGGCTTTGCAGAAAATTTACAACCAAGTCTCTCGTATGAAGGCTCACCCCTCCAGTTCTGAGGTAGATCCTAATCCACCCGAAATTGTCCCTCCCCTTGAGAGATATCCCAAGGAAGATCTCTCCGATCCCTAGAGTGAGCTAGATACGCTCATTCCACAGCTGGCATTCGACCTTTGTGCTCGGGATTTCACCATGGATACATCACCATTCCAATGTGGGACGTAGCTATTGAAGCACATAGCTGAGTGCAGCCCATAGCATTGGCGTCATCGAACTCCAAGACGAAATGACCAGCCGAGACCATCCCCCACCGGAAGGTCCCCTCACCCGGAGATATTCTTATCTCTATAAGGTGTTTTAATAATCTCTATAAGGTGTTTAAATAATATCTAAACAACTGATAACCAATCAAACTGAATTTTTAATATGTTAATGAAATATTCAGATTTAGTGATTTTCATAATATTATATTATTTAATTAACTTGTATATATGACAATTCTGAATTTGATTCACAAGTTTTAAGTCTAAATCACTAAACTACGTAAACATCCAATTTTAAATATTAGAAACTGATTTTAATTTCAGAATTAATATACACTTTGTTTCATAGCTAATACTCAACATAAAATTCAGAATAGATAAAAATATGTAAGACACAATTTTTAGTGTGGAAACCTTTCGAGAAAACCATAAAAAACAATCGAAACTATATATTCAATATTATAATTAAGTTCACACAATCTTACAGCATATTCAGAGACACTACACAACTTGACACACATGTTAATCACGAAGTTCCCAAATCGTTATCAGCAAATTATAGCTCCATACACAGCACTCCACGCATGTCGGTATCCACCGATCTCTGGTCTCAGCAAGCCTTGTAGTCCATCCACCAAAGCCCAAACTCCATCTTAATCTGTTGGAGGTTTAATTGTTGAATAAGAAAATAATATTTGGTATTGATTTATGTAGAAAAATATTTTCTTAATCATTCATGTGGTTGAAAATTGAGTTGGAAAAAAAATGGCGCTCTTAAGCTTTTAGCAACCATTAAAATGGGGTGAAAATGATGTAGGCGGAATGATGTAAAGGCTTGTGTCAAATGAGGCGAGCTGAGGGTTTTTCAAAAGGTATATGTAAGGGTACCATAGGAAAAGATAAGCATTTTATAAAACCCAAGGCTTGAAACAAACTTGCAGAGCCAAAAAAATCCCCCCGTTGTAGCGCCTAGAAGAGGCCGCTATAGCGGTTAATCAAACTGCTACCAACCGCTTTCTTGCCGCTATGGAGGCTATAACTTTCGGGCGCACAAGACTCAGCTTAGCTTATTATAAACTTATTTTATAATATATACAGTTTCAAAACAAAACATTTCTTAGCTTATATAGTTTCCTGACAATCTTTAACATAAATAAACCATATAAATAAAATTGTTTCAAAACAAGGTTTACTTAAATTATTTTAAACACCAATTCTAATTAATAAATTTAAAAACTAATTCATTTTAATTAGTTTAAAAATCAGTTCATGGAATATAACTGATAACGAGTTTTGCACACTAGGCTTTTTACCCAATTGGCTTGGACTCTGGGGACTTAGTTGATGCCTTCAATGCAGTCCCACTCGTGTGGTTTTGTAGATCGGGAGGAGACAAAATTTTGTCTTTACAGATCTCCCCTTTGTCGATACCGGGACAAAACACCCTTTATCATCTAATCTCGACTCTAATATTAAGTGCGGAAATAAAATGAGATATAATTGCACTTGCAGACTCATAACAGACTCAACTAACACACAACTCCTCCAATGATGTAAATGTCCACAGTAGTATCCCAAAGACTCAAAATGCTTGTCAACTTTGTTGCAGCTATTTGAAAAATAATATATATTCCCCTGCACAACTCAACATAAAACTATCAAGGGCATATGTGGTATTGAGTGAGAGATAAATATTAAACAATTACTCTCCCTTAATTTGTAAATTTTCTCCCTTTTTTGTCACGGATAGACAAAGGGAAACAACACAACATACAGAAATACAAGAGTTTATAGCATAAATCCATAACCAAGATTGTGAGAAAAGATAGAGAGAAGAGAATACAACTGATAATAAACTGCAACAGAGTAGCAACAAAACCAGCTAAACATACATATAGAAAATCCATATAAACATCACTGAGGGCCAGGAGGTGGCTGGTGAGGAGGTTGCTCCTGCTGAATCAGCGCATAGCAGTGAAGAAGACCTGCCATGGCATTTTGAATCTTTGCCTGGCGTGTGGACAGATCATCCTGTCTAGAAGATATGGCGGTGAGCTGGGTGTTCAGCTGCTCTTGGCGAGTATGCATGGATGTGAACTGGTCGAGTATGAATGGATGTGAACTTGTCCTGAATGTAAGTCTGCAACCCATCCTGTTTAGTATGAAGTAAACTGATTTGGACAGACAACTGATCCAAAGTAGAACTCATGTGGGCAAATGACGAATCGGACTGCTGTGACGGCTGAGATGAGGTGGAGCCGGGAGTGGAGCAAGGACGAGCGCGAGACTGTGCGAGATATTTGTTGCCAATAGCGGAAATGGCAACAGTCGTAGGCTCATGCGACATAAGAGAAACACAGCAGTCCCGGAGGAATGATGTAAGAAATACACCAAAGGGAAGAGCGAAACGGTCATAGGCAGACCTCTCAGAAGTAATAAGTTTGACCATATAATCAAACATAAGTCAAGTAATATCGATAGCCTGCCCAGTCCCAAAAGCGTATAGGAACTCTAGCATATCATCTGGAATAATAGACTCGTGTGAAGTGGGAAGGAAATTAAAAATGGCCACCTTATGAATATGCTTATAATCAGAAGTCAAACTAGACCTACCCCTACCGGTAGCCGATCCAAAGAGTGTAGTCTCAACTACCTGCGATGCAGAAGGTGCAAAAAATTGGGTTAAGCGAAAGTCTGTGCCAACAAAAGGAGGGATGTTAAGACGACGGGAGAAATACGCAGGAGAGAGTGTAATCGAGTGACCACGTACAGTAGAACAAATCGATCTAAGATTTTCAGAAATGGACGCAGAACTATAGAAGTCACGGATTAACTCGGGACATACGGACGCACCCATGTGAGCAAGACCCCCCAACCCCGACTTTCCATCTCTCGGGCTAATATGGTTCCCTCAAAATCGGCTAAGGATACGTCTCGCTCTTGAAGAACAGTCCTATTGACAAAATAATTATTTTCGAAATGAATTTGTGCGTCCCTAGTTGGCCAACGGAAGGGATCATAAGTGATGCGAACAATAGGAGCTTCGTCTCATTCACTTTTGACTTTAGCCTTCTCTTTGCGGGAAGACCCTTCGACAAAGATGGAGTGGCCACGCTTGCTCACCATTATGTAACCTAAAGTAAGGAAAAGACAATGGTCCCCAACAGATACAAATCAGTCATCCAATCCATCACAATCCATAAGCCACACAAAGCAGCCCCAAACCTAAACAAGACCCCCCCTCCCCTCCCCCCACCCACACACACACAAAACAGGATTTTTTGTACTTAACCCCCACTTTTTAATGTGATATTCGACTTAAACCCCACTTGTTAATGTGATATTCGACTTAAACCCCACTTGTTAATCTGATATTCGACTTAACCCCAACTTTACTAACCATTTTGATATCAAAATATTGAATAAAAATAGGGGTAAATTACACCAAACCTCCCCTGAACTATAGCGGTTTTGCAGATAGCCACCCTAATCTAAAAAACTCGACAAAGAGTTCCCTAAACTATTGAATTTCGTAGCTACTGAACCGGCCAAATCGATTCGGAATGTTCCAGCTTGACAGGTCTGAGTGACCGAATCGATTCGGACCCAAGCCAAATCGATTCGTCCTGAGACAGTAGCCCAGGTCTTTTGACCCGAATCGATTCGCCTTGGAGGCCGAATCGATTCGCTGGGCCGAATCGATTCGGATTGGGCCCGAATCGATTCGGAATCAGGGCAGATTTGGGGATGTTTTTCTAGGGTGAGTTTCATCCCGTTTCGTTTGAGTTTATCGATTGGGAATCTCTATATGACTTATGAGGAGTATGTTTTGGAGACTTTTAGGAAGTTTTCCCTTATAATAAATTGTTGGGGTCCTATGAACTTATTTCGGGAGAATATCCTTAACGTAAATTGAATTGGGAGATGATTCATACGAAATGAAGTGAAGTGTGAATTTCAAGTGAGAAATAGTATAGTGTATACAAAGTGGGGAAGTTATGTGAGTTATTGACGAATAGTATATCGAGAGTAAAATATATTAAATAATGATATTATTTCATTTATGCCTAAGAGCATTATAAGAGTACGTAAATAATGTGATATATATACCTTGTGTGATGGTATACATTTATATGATGTGATGATGTATGTATATCTTATGTGAATGATATATATATGTGTGTGTGTGAAGCATACCCCCTCTATGCAGGGCGGGTATAGTCCCCAGGTCATAGCGTTCATTTATTATTGTGTGATTTTTATTAGGGGTGAGACGTGGTGGGTATGTTTCGTCTCATTTCCGGGGAGGAACTATGATCGCTTCCCGTACGTTGTGATATGGTTTTTGCCAAGGCGGTGTAAGATTCCGACCGTTGGTACCCAGGATAATATGTGAGTGATTCCCTGGTAGATGATAGCATTGAGAACTTGCATCGTTGAGTTATAGCCCGCTAGGATGGTTATTATTATACTTGTGTGAATAGTACATTAATTGTATATGAATATGTGATATCATATTTGTCTCTAGAGTAAAGAGACATAAGAAGATTGCTTGAATCTCATTCCGGGAGATTTTAACCGGACTTAAATTATGATGAATCAATTATGAGAAAATGAAGAGTAGATAATTATATGAGTATATATATATATTACTTTGGGTATCGAGGGCGTAATGGACCTCAACGACCAACATTGCAAAGGAGTAGTGTATCGGGGGGGTTCCTTGTTTGGATTTCGCTTGCGAGACATCCCACACATGAAACGCTGGTCAATGTTGGGAGTGAGGAGAAGTTAGTCCTTAGTGCCCATATTATATATTAGTATGTATATATCGACAATCGGCAATGCCAAGGAGTAGTGTATCGGGGGGATTCCTTGTTTGGATTTCGCTTGCGAGACGTCCCACGCACGAAATGTCGTGTACTGTTGAAAATTGAGAATAATAAATCATTTATAGTATAAGAGAATTTGGGTTATACGCGTCATGCATTGAGGGTATAATGAATCTTGATAATCAATACTGCCAAGGAGTAGTGTATTGGGAGGGTTCCTTATTTGGATTTCGCTTGCGAGACGTCCCACGCACGAAACGCAGTGCAATATTGAGAATTGGGAGAAGTTTAGTCCTTAGCACCTAGATGCTAATAACTGATATATATGTATATCTATGTCAATAATAAGAATATGAGAACTTCTAGTAAGAGAATGTTTATGTATATCTTATATATTTAGAAAGTGGACGTATAATTGAGATCGATAGTATTAGAAGTTAATGGATATAATTTAGATGGATTTTAAATGAGTATAAATTTGGGAGTGAGTTAGATTACTTTGCCCCTAGATAGATTTGGGCAATTCTTTGGAGATCATGTGCATACATTTAGTTGCGCGCTTTAGTTGAGAGGTGAGTTGAATTTTATGGAGAGTGCGACTCCACTTAAATCATGTCATAATGCATTTATAATTATTATGCACTTTAATGCACTTGCTATAAAATGTTTTCACGCCTTGGGCTCTGACCCGTTTATATTTTCTCTTGCCTTGTATATATATTGTATTATTTTAGGTGTTCCTTCGCAAGGACGCCATTGATGTTATCCATCCAGTGTATTCGTGGAGCTGTGGCAATAGCGGACTGTTGCAGTATTTTGATATAGTCGATTCCTATCTTTTGTGTATCTAGATTAGGATTCAGTATGTATATCGGTTTTATACCCAAGTGTTGTAGTGTAGCACTTTTATATTTTCTTTCTCGAATTATTGTATTGTCTGTGACCCCAGCATATTCGGGTATTTCATTTTAGAGATTTTGTTGTACTCTTGTATTAATCTCTTTATATCATTTGAGCATGTATGTCTCTTATCATGTTTAGATATTATGTTGTTGGTTAGTTGTTGTATGGTTGGTTTTAACAAGTGTTAAATAAATGTTTTTAAAAAAATTCGGCACCCTCTTTTTGTAATAGTGGGTAGTTAACCGTGTTTATTTTAGAATCGTCAGTAGATGCTGAGAATGATCCACTTGAGATTCCTGATTATTTTAGTATAGGGCTGGCCACCCGTTATTATTTTGAGCGGGGTGTCACAACCGCCCAACTCCACTAATTTTTTGTGGGAAAGTTTAGTCGTGAGTGGTGCACCTGACTTTTTAAAAAGTGTTTTTGTCCAAAATTCTTTTTTCTTTTCCTCATATTTCTTCTATCTTTCAATTTATCATATCTCTCTCTTTCTCCCCCCTCAGCCATGGAGAGCTTCCACTCCCCCCAACCCAGCCTTACTACCCAATCACTGCCTCCCCCCCACCACACCCTATTACCTCCTTCACACGTGTCTAGTCCCTACCCATCCAACCACCGCCCCTGCCAACACCCCTTTCCCCTCTCCCTGCTACCCCCGCCCACCCCCATCCTATCTCCCGTCTCTCTTTATACACAAACAGAGATTTGTATTTGGTTGGATTGAAAAGGTTTTTGTTGGGTTTGGACCTTAGATTTGTAAAGTTTTGTGATGGATTTGTCAAGGTTTCTGTTTTTTTAATCTTTTTATTACAAATTGTTTTTTATTGAAAATCTGTTTTTACGCATATTTTCTACTAATATTTTTTCTATTTTTTTATTTTCCATATTACATGTTTTTTTCTTTAAAATACTTTTTTGTTTTAAGTATTTCTGTTTTTTATGTATTTTTCTATTTTCTTTTTATTAAAAATTTCTTTTTTAATTGGAAATCGGTTTTTATGAAGATTTTCTACATATATTTTTTCTGTTTAGTTAATACTTTACAATTTTTTAAGTATTTTCCAGATTTTTAATTTTTTTTTTAAATATTTTTCTGAATTTTCCAGATTTTATGTAATTATTGAATATTTTTCTATTTTTTGTTACAAATTTGGTATTTTCTTTATTTTTTGTATCAAGCACTCCATAATGCAATTTACTGAATCACGAACTCCATTTTTATGCATTTTTCATGAGTAAGATTATGAAAAAAGGAAAAACTTACCGTCCTTGTAAGAAAGTGAGTGAGAGAGTAACCCAAAAAATAAATTATAGGCTGTAATTGAGGAAAAGATTTTAATTATAAATTTAAAAAAAATCAGTAAAAGAATTTGAATATAATAGTACTTATGAATTTAATGAAAATATTATAATACAATGAAAACTTACAAATTTAATGGAAAATTTGTCATTTAACATTGAACCTCTTATTTTTGTTCTGAAAAGTACTAACCTATTGTTATTAGTGTAATTATTTGAGTTTAGATATTTTTTTTATATAATTATTGTTTCTTTAATTTTTTCGTTCTTTTTTGTAGGAGCATTCAATACTTGACTCTTTAACTAAAAAGTGAAAATTCAAAACATATTCAAAACAATTCAATAAGAAAACCATTTACTATTTATAAAGTTGTTGGAATGGCATGCATAAAGAATTAGTCACTGTTAAGAATGTTATAGAAGTCATACCCGAATAGGGACAATTTTCTTTTATAAAGCATGTAAGAAAACAAAAGGTTGAATGGGGCATTTTATCAAACATTTCACGTGCAAATTGCATCTATGAAAATGTAAATGAATCAACAGAGCGTAAATAGATACATGGTTCTTCAAGTAAATACAACAACAAAGTTGAATTCAATATATTCATGGCTCCTCACCCATCACCCACACTCTCCATCGTCAAGACAAAAGTCCAAAATACAGAAAACCAAAACATAAACCCATGACCAAATTATAATGCGAACATCTTATATTATCATGGTCTAGGAACTTATTCACAAAACAAAAAACATATTTTATAGTCTAGAAGCTTTAGAACATATCTACAATTAATATCATTGAAGAAGAACAAATATTAGTTTCAAGACTGAAAATTACAAATTTCAAAACACATAAAGCAGGAACGAAAAAATTCAAAATACTCCATAAAGCAAAAATTTCTTGTAAGATCCATGGCACACGAGAACTTCAAGAAAACCCATCTTATCGCCTCTCTCTCTTTTACCGAAAACCCAACTCACGCCATCTCTCTTTGCTGTGAACAAATGCCTTCTCAAACTACCCGAACCCACCGGCTGGCATAAAATCAGAGATAGAATATCAGTGAACAAAGAAACAATTTCGAACTTAGCGAGTTCCCAACCCCCATAACATTCATAAAACTTAATGGAGGTTCAATGAGAGGTGAGAAAAACACCTCTAGGTATTCCGTCAAGAAACTCACATTTTAGAAATACAAGGCCCAAGAGTAACTCAACTGTAGTGAAGACCCAAAATTATGCTAAGAGACCAAAGAACGCTAGCATTCATAACCCATAACAATATGCACATTTATAATCTATAGCACAATTACAAAGTGTCATCTACCGAGTTACTAACACCCTTAATTTCTATCCGTTCAATAGAGTGCGGGGTGCACAGATAGATTATTATTAGTAGTATTATTGTTATTATTATTATACAAAAGAAGCCCAACTGATATTTCGAGTATGAACTCTTCAAGCATTAAAAAATTATTATAAAATAGAAATGAATAGAGAAGGAGAGAAGGAAACTGAAATGTAGAAACCCGAATATAGAACCCAAAACACGACTCACCGTCATAAAATTTTCCAAAACCCGAATATAGAAAAAAACAAATCATCAGTTGAAATCTTTGATCTGCAAAATCAAATCACAAAGAACAACGTTAAATTGAAAAGGAGAGAAGGAAAATGAAATGTAGAGGGAAAAAAAATAAATGGAAAAGGCAAATGAGAAAATGTTGTCGACGGTTATGTAAAAATCATCATTCGAACTCCCCTATCCCGCAGTTATCTTGCTAGCGGATACCCCAACTGAATCTGGTCTACTACGCAACTTAGGCGAGATCAAGATCAGCAACCGGAGCAGACCGGATATCCCAACCGGGTGTTTAGTGCTGAGAGACTGAAGGATTTGAACTGAGGAAAGGGAAACATAAAGGAGAGAGAGAGGACAATTTATCTCATTTGTTTAAAGAATTTGATAATTTCAAAGATCGTGCTAAAACGTGTTAAACTGTCCCGAGATAATAGGGGCTTGCGTTGCAGGTTTTTGAGTGGGGAAAAGGAACATGTGGATATTTTTAATAAAAATATTCAAAATTCTAAAAAATTATATATGGGGTTTTGGAGCCTTCACAGTGTCCAACTACATGTGTGTATATATATATTACATACAATAAATCGTAAAAAATATTGGCGCTAATTGAAAACATGTAAAATCACTAAAAAAAAAGACATGAAATAGTATAAAAGAAGGCAACAAGATTGAAAATACTCTTATATAATACTTCTTAGAGTTGAAAATAATCACAAATTTTGGCAATGAAATTGGGAACCAGTACAAGAGGAAAGCAACTACTTCGTCATAGCATTCGCTGAAGTGAAAGAGAAATTCAGATGAACATAAAATTAGAGTATTCTAATAAACATAGTATCAATGACTCATCAATTCACACATTATATAATGCTATCTTATGGGCATTTCCATATATATAAACTTCTATGGGAGAAATATAAATCTCTGTCCCTATATAATGTAGTAGGGTCAAGACGTAGAAATTTCTACACGAAGATTTTTTATACGACATGGACAAATAAAAAATCGACTCGGCACTTTATTCGCAAATTCTCCATTATTGACAAATAAGATAGAAATGGTTTAAGATATAATGACTTTGGAGATGCCTTTTTTGCTAATGTAAAAATGGTATCAAGTCACAGAGAAATCTTCTAAAAATAACTTCACACATGGGACATAAATGTCTTTAGAAACGACCACTATTAAAGATGGCATAAGCATCTCAAACTGATATCGTGGTAAAATAAGCACACGGATATGAAATGATTATAGGTAGTTCATAAACATCTTCACTAATAAATAATTTATGTAACCAAACGGACACTAATAGAATAACTGAACAACCTACAAGTTCAGGTGGAAGGATATACAATTTAACAATCAGATTTCCAGAACACAAAAAAAAAAAAAAAAATTTACTTGCATACATGCGTTCCAGTAGTGATCATCTCAGCTTGATTCAGTGGCAATCTTGATTGATCTGCAGGGATATAAGACGACTTTTTAAACAAAATGTAACACCCCGTATTTTTGTACATTTAATATTTAATTAATTCGGGAATTTTAAATTACTTGTGTGTGGTAATTTTAATTGAATTAATTATGGCAATATATATATATATATATATATATATATATATATATATATATATATATATATATATATATATATATATATATAAATATTAATCGGGGAGTGAATGGTTAATGTTTAGGGACATTTATTTACTAAGTGAATAGTAACAATTTAATTACATCATTTCGGGTATTAATGACAAGGTATGCACTTATCCCAGCCGGGAGTCGGTATAGACTAAATGGGGTGTGAGATAAGGATTTTTATAAATTAATTCGGATGTCAATTCTGACTGCGCGGTTGAGTCCGGATGGGTCGAGATAGTCAGAAAAGAGTACCCGGGGGTAGTAATTGGGTCTCGGGATATTTTTGGGCATAGCCGGGCCCACACGGGGTGAGTTGGCCCACTTTAATTAAACCCATTAGGTGAAAAACGGGATTAAGGGTTTTTAACCTAATGGGGAGATTAGGAAATCAGCAGCCAACACAACTCTAAACATAGGGTTTGAGAGGGGATTTGGGGGAAAGCAAATCAAGAACAAATTGGGAGCTTTTGGAGCCAAATTGAGGGACTCCGCCAACGGAATCAGACACTACGAACACTTACAGGCAAGTGGTTAACTGTTGTGATTTCTAAAAGTTTGATAATCAATTCATATCATAGTGATGTGTGTATGAAAATTCGTTTTGGGTGTGTCACCAAAATTCAAATTGGGTTTTTTGTAAATTTATATACTTTAATGAGATTAAGGGGGAGATTGATCGCGTTTATGATTCTAGAATGTAGAGGACTGAATCAGATGTTAAAACCAGTAAGAGTAGATGGTTAATTGCTGTTAAAATAAATGAAATTCGGATTGGGGATTTGAAACCCGGATAATACCCAAATCGGGGAAAACCTTGGAATTTATGGTTATTTATGATGAAATTAGGTCTGTGATATGTTTAGACCCTTTCCTTACATGGAGGATGTATTATTTGTATTTGGGTAAGATCTTAAATGGAGAATCAAAGCTTAAATTTCCGTCCATGGCTGACAGCGGCGAAAGAGAACGAATACTGGTGCGATCAATCGATCGACCCAGGGGGTTCGATCGATCGAAGGTACAGAAATCTGGGCAATTCGCCCAGTTTATTATATAAAGGAAAAATTTATTAAAAAGGGGATTTCATACTTTAATAAGTGATAAATAATTATGGAACAAATATTCCTAGCAATTATGGGAGGAAGTAATTGGGACTATGATGAATTTATGTTGGGGCATTTAACGGATGAAATTGAGAGACTTTATTCCAAAATAGTGAGGTACGGATCAAGTGAGTGAATCCGGGTATATTGGTCATGCGACCCCAAGGTAGTGAATTAAGTTTGGAGATAAACTAAATAAATTTTGAGTCGGGATATAGACTCGGGAAATAGTTAATTTCGGGCCAAGTGAATCGAGTCCGGGTATGTTATTAATTATAAACAAATATAATTGGGAAAATTCTAGAAATAAAGGTGTGACACATTGTAGGCAAAAATGTGGGTATTATATTATGAGATGTAAATTGGACCAAGTGAGTGAGTCCGGGTATATTGGTTAACTGATATCAAGGTGTTAAATTAATTATAGAGAGGAAGTAATTAGTTTGGAGTCGGAACATTGACTCGGAAATGTGGAGGTAAGGGCCGGGTGAGAGAGTCCGGGGATAATGGTTGGGTGACACCAAGTTATTAAATTAATATGGGTATTAATTAATTTAATTAGAGTCGGTTGGTAGACTCGGGTAGGATTAAATTAATAGGTGGGTTAATTAATTTAATTAGAGTCGGTTGGTAGACTCGGGTAGGATTAAATTAATATATGGGTTAATTAATTTAATTAGAGTCGGTTTGTAGACTCGGGTAGAATTAAATTAATATGTGTGTTAATTAATTCAAGGAGAGTCGGACCATAGACTCGGGGAAAGTATTATATTAATTAAGGTGTGAATTAATTATATTAGAGTCGGACCATAGACTCGGGAAGAGGAAAAGTTATTAAGTGAGAAAATTAATTACATTGAGTCGGGCCACAGACTCAGGAAATTACAGGCAGTGTACGGGATTTTGAGTACACGGTAAAGCCGGGTTTATATTATATATATATACGGTGTCGTGATAGTATATATATATATATATATATATATATATATATATATATGTGTGTGTGTGTGTGTGTGTGTGTGTATTTATTTTGCGTGATACTAAATATCAGTGATTAGATATTTATTAAATTTATATACTCTAATGCTATCAAGGGAGGTTGCGCGATGTGGGTGAATCCCCTAGCTTGAGGAGTAGGGCGAGTATATCCCCAGGTCATAGCGTCCGGTATATATGGGTGAGGGATTTATCTCACTTTCAGGGAAGGAATATGACCGCCTCCATTTCGTTTATATTTTGGTCCAAGTTGGTGAGCGATTCTAACTTGGGGAAAAACTAGGTTTTGTGAGCACACCTAGTGAGATAGCATTCTAGAGGGAATCATCCGGTGAGGGTATACTCGGAAGGATGGATACGCGTATGATATATGTGTGGATTTAGTAAAGGTACGTATAATATGGTAGTAAATATTATATGTGGGAATAATACAGTGCGTGATGTATTTACTTTATATAACTCGGGTTATAGTTATATGCAGTTAATTAATGGGAAATTAATTAAGTTAATTATTTGTGGGAATAATACAGTGTGTGATGTATGTATTTTATATAACTTGTGACACGGTTATATGCTGCTATTTAAGAGGAATAAATTAAGTTAATTATGAAATAACTTATAATTCAAGAATCATTATACTCGGGTTAGAGTAGTATGGCAAGGGAAGGTTATACCAGGACTAGTTGGACGGGGTAGTACAACTAGGTGGGGTTAAGGTAACCGGTAGGTGCGCACAATAGTGGAGGGGTGAGAATGTCCACAAGGGAGTGCGACACTAACTTAAATATGAAGCGCATTCATGCATTTTAAATTACTGCAGTTAATTCACTTGCTAAATATTTTCAAAATGTTTTGGGTTCTAACCCTTGCTATAAAAAATATTTTCAAAACCTTTTAGGTGTCCAGCCACAGGGACGCCAGGATTTATATTCTATTCCAGGGACACGGAGCTGCGGCATATGTGGATGCTAGCAGGAGTTTGGATTAGACGCATCATTCATTCATTCCTAGAGTAGGAATCTTGTATCAGTTTCAGTTATATTTAGGGCTTGTCGCCCAGACTTCTCGGTACAGTTTCAGGTGTATTTCATTCAGGTGTTGATTAATTGTATTTGATTATTTATTTGGTGGCCGGTGATTTATTCGACAAGTTGTGTAATTACGATTCAGTTTACTTTCATTCAGTTGTGTGAATGGTTTATATTTTAATTCCGCATGTACTGTTTTGTTAAATCGAAAAGTTAAAATTGGCACCAGTTTTTGGAATACTAGGTGGTTTGTAAGTTTTAAAAAGTTTTCGACAGTGATGCTAAGGATGATCCAACTGGGATTCCTGTTTTAATTTAGTATAGGACTGATCACCCGGTATTTTATTAGGCGGGATGTCACACAAAATTATGCAACATCTTTAGCAAACAATCAAACTCAAAATTTGATTAAACGAGGTCATAACAGAAATGAAAATTTGACTCACTATACCTTTAGGTAAAAATAAAAGGGAAGAAGAAAGGAAATTGAGTTAAGTGGATGCTATAATGACTATTAAATAACAAAAACCGTTGATGTTTGTAATTTATATATCCATAACAACAGTTGAACATTGGTTTATAAAGTGTGCAATGGGATTGAGGTGTTATGTACCAGTGAGGCAAGGCATAAGACTCTAGGGGATCGTTATCACATTTACATTACATTAAACAAAAAAATAGTTTTTATCCAATTCTATGGAGAAAAATGCTCAATTAGATGCTAAAATTGATTTTTTTTCCCCCAAATAGCCTTGTTTTCCACTTTCTAGTCATCAAATAATTCTAGCATTCATCCCATTCTAGAAAATTCAAAAAGCAGTCAAGGCGATACATCTACATAAGTGTCTTTGTTTCTTCTTTATGCCGTGACTCACAATCTCCATGAGAAATAGATATCTAGCTTCACTTAGAAGCACGCCCACTACTCCAAATTCCCTCGTCACCTTCCTTCACATAAGGGATGACATTTTGCAATAAATTAGCACACATATTCACTTATATCATTTCAAACACCAATTCAAAAATAGATCTTTATTTGTACTATTTTGGATTGTTTCATTAGTTTACTTTATCAAGTGCTACAAGCCAAGTGTACTTTAAGGGAATACCACTATTCCAAATTAATTTAAATTGTGCAAATGGACAACAGGAAGATAATGAGTGAAAATAGTTAAAATGATATTTACAAGAGACACTCTCACTCAAGTTCCACCTCCTAACATCCTTCAACCCCTCCTTCGAAGGATCTTTTGTTAAGATGGCCAAAGAATGTAAAATACCCATGTACATATAAAGTATAGACAAATAGCAATAATATACAAAGGTTATATTCTCATATTTATACTTTTTACCCTAACGAAGGTGATCAAAGTTAAATCAATTGTACTTTTACCTAATATTATTATTTGTTTTCTCCAAAATTTAAGGTAGGTTGCTACCCACCTTAGATCTCAACAGTTTGTCGCTCCTTCACTTTTATAATAGTCAATGGCGTCCTTATAAACAGTTTCGAAATGAGATGTTATTTCGTTTCAACCTCTCCCCCCCAACCACACCAGAAGGTAGGAGGTAGGAATAAGATAAAGGAGGAGGAATTTTGGTCCTTCAACCGAGATAGACACAAATCCCCTCCATGTGGATTTGAATCTATTATCTTTTCCAAATAGAAAGTGAACAAGCAAGTAGTGCAACCCTAACTCGCAAGTGATAGCACCGAAAATGAAAACAAGTCAGACGTGCAACTGTTTTGAGTTGATTCTTCTCCTTCTCCATTGGCTTCTTTTATTTCGCTTTTTTATGGATTATTTGATTCGATATTTTTAATGACCCGTCAATATCTCTATATGTGACGTTATGAAAAAAATCCAATCATTGCGCACAAAGTTGTGGCGGCTCCATATGTGAGCTGCCTTGTACAACTATTTCGATTATCTTTATAATATATGATGTTCGACAAAACTCATTCTCGGTTTGTCTTCGTGTTTATAAAATTCCAACACCAGCATCACAATGAATTGATCTCAATTTTGAGCGTATGGAATTTGTTTGTCTTTAAAATTGAGAATAGAAAGGGAAGGGATCTATCAGGGCTCGCAAGAAAGCCAGTGCAAGTTGTGGTTTTGCCACTAAAACCCTCGAGATCCTACCCCCTTCTAATCCATTGAGGAAAAAAAAATATTCAATTTCATTATCTTTGATATTTCATTTAAAAAGAAAAGTTTCCCATCATAAAATCATTAGCTAAAACGGCAACAAGATTTACTATTTTTTGGGGGGGCGACCCTATATAATTGTACCCCAAAGTCCAATGAATTCCCCATCCCTCAACTTAACGGTCATAACTTTGAAGGAACAAACGCCTTTACATGGGTAGCCTTAGAAACGGGTTGTGCCGTGTAGGTTTTGTTCGTGTCTTATCAGTTTCATGTCAAAACACCCATACCCAACTGATTTACAATTGTGTTTAGTCGGTTTCGTGTCATGTGGGGGTCGAGTCGTGTATTCATTATAAGCCTTGCAATATAGGCTCTTGAGGATGAAATCGTCCATAACCCACTCAAAATAATATGTTTGAGGCCCATTAATTGTGTTTGTGGATCAAAATGGTTTGACCGATCTAATAAGACGGTTTGTTGGCGGGTCATTAGCGGTCAAAATGGTTTTAGAACCTCTCAAAAATAAAACTCAAATTATTAAAGAGTTTAAAGATTTTTTTTATTTAAGTACTTACTTGTATATTTTTTTTCAAAATTATTATACCATATTTATCCGTATATGGTATAATAATTGTCCCCCCCCCCCAAAAAAAAAAAGCGGGTCAACCCGAATCGATCCGGGTTTGACCCAACTCGTCTCGGATTTGACCCGACCCAACCCGTCCAAATTATTCTGTTCGACCCACTTTTGACCCGTCCAAATTTATCCGTATCCAATTTTTACCCGTCCATAACCACCCATTTACCACTACTAATTCATTACTAAATGGGTTCATGTCGTGTATTGCGGTTTGTCTCACCAACTTATATAATAATGTAAAATGAGTCTACCAGTTGACGACCTGAACCGCTAAGACTAAACCCAAACCCGCTACCTCCACGTTGTGTTAACATGGGGTAACAAAAGATAATGATTCACACCCAACGAAAGACCAAGATAGGTTAGCGGTCGAAGCCCCACTTCACAACTTACCTCACAATACCACTTCTCATCCACATTAATCTCCATTGGCACACTTTTTCCCAAATTGATTTTGAACCCCAACACCAAACTAGAAATCTTTATGATATCCCACAATGAAAATTGTGTCACCTGCAAACTGAGATAAGAAACCTCCACTCTCTCCATACCCTCCCTAAATCCTTCCACTACTTCTCCAAAAGTGTTCCTCTATATAACTCTACTCAAAACATCAACTACCAAAGTGAATAGAAAGGGAAAAAGGGATCTCACTGGAGAATACCCTCCCATTAACAAGGATTGAAAAGTCCATCAAGCTTACACACCTAATCCACTTCATCCCACAGAAAATCATTTACTATTAAGGAAGAAACCAAAGAAGTCCCAATTGAGAACAGGCTTATTCCATAATCAAAATGAGCTTAGAGAGATAGATAAAGAGAAAGAGGAAGAGAGAGAAAGAGAGATGGAGAGTACATCATTCACAAGCGTATCAGAACAGAAAATAAAGCAATATAGATTGGCAAAAAATGGTATAATCGTCGGTGCTGGTATTTTAAAACCCGACTTTTACAAATGTAAAATGTGTCGATGAAGCTCGTTTACGCCAATTCTTTTAGTAATTTCAATGTTGGTATTTCAAAACCTGACTTCCGTTGATATTCTATTCAGCAGCAGTAAATAAAATCATCGCCATTAATCTTCTAACAACACATTTTTACCAATGGTAAAAGAGCAGCGCGCTGAAGCTTTTCTAATAATTCTCTTAAAATTTGCCAAGCCATTTGTTGTGAATTTTTTGTTCATGCATGGGATTTCTCGTAGAATAAACTGTCCATACCTAACCAACAGAGATCACGGACTAAAATATTAACCGAACACTCCAACAAAAGTTTGGCAGCAACTAACTAATGTTTGGTACTAAAAAGCACCAATTTTCAAATTCAAACTGATGTTAATGAGCCCAAAAATTACCCATTTCTCGGTTGTTCGATTTTATAACCCAATCTGAGATAACATCTTGCAATGGTTTCCCCATCTGCAGAATAGACCTGACTGTTATCTGAAAAAACATTAATATGTGAGTCACATAAAGCTTTAAATGGTACTTATACATCAACGGTTCAAAGTATCTTTGGAGGCCAAGGCCTCCAATTCTAACTACCAATAGAAAGGAGTTTGCAAGTGGTACTACATTTACATGAAAGTTACAAAAGAGAAGTCCATACATCTTGTTCATGGCGATTCTTTTCATGCGTCAAAAATGGAATTCTAGTGATAGTACGAGCTGAGATTTGCGAAACATACATAACATCAAGTTTACTTATACAACAGATGTTTTATACATCTAAAATAACGGGCTACATTATTTGATTCTTTTTATAAATTCTGTCAAACCATAATCAGTGATCATCGACAATCAGTATTAAATTTAACCCCTTTCAGAAAAAATAATGACAACTTCAAGGTCATTACTTCACGTCGAAAATCAGTAATAACACATTTAACTGACCAAAATCCCTTATTAACCTCGTTGTTCCTTGCTAATTTGTAATTTCATTATAACGACTATTTACATGCATTTTGTTGTGCCTTGCTAAAAAATTTGTTAGTTTTATTCTTTAATTTCTTGTAGCTTTCTAGGTCTTCTTGATTTCTATTATTTTGTCATTCTTTAAAATTGCTTCGTTCTTTTTGTATTATCTGTTATAATTCCTCATTTCACTAGAAAGTCTTCTTATAAAATTTCCCTTTAATCTCCATTAAGATTCAATTACCTTTTGTAAGCTAACTGGACTTTCAAGCATATATATTGAAGGAAATACATCTTACCAGATCAAGCTAAGGCAAGGAATTGCGACTTGAATAATCTTTCAAGAAAACACATCATTTATGGACAAAGGCCAACATCTTGACCTTTTTATTAAATCAAACATAATTTTAAAAGAAAAACAACCTTCTCCTCCACTGACGATTATAGTGAAAAGGAATAATATAAGAATGCAAAACGGATATCATTTTCTCTGTGTGCAAGCAGAGATATTCATCTCTTGTCTGTAGACAAAGCTTGAGTTATAGTCTGCTCGCTAGTATTAGTTTGTTCTAGTGAACACCTTCAGTCACAAAGAAGGATGTGAAGAAGTGCAGATCTTGGACAAACCTATAGATAGCATTGTTGATCTCAAACATTGGTATCTCCGTCATTGAAAGAGAAGTTCACCATTATTGAAATCTCGATTACCTGATAGAAATCTTGGACGCCGATTTTCTTTTCTAATTTCTCTGCATCGTTCGCTTTTCTTGACCATATGTTATTTAAATCATCTTCCCAATCCCACTCTGAGTATTGCAATAATTTTAGCTAAATTCTTATCTTTTTTTTCAGAGTGTAAATATTAATATTTGAATCCATTAATATAGGTGACGCTGATTTGTTAAGTCTTCTACTGGAATAACTTTAAAATGTTTCATGTGTTTCATTCTCTTCCAAATAAGAAATTATCGACTTGAGTTCTATTTACGCCACTCCCAAAAGTTATTAAATGATCTTCCTTTTTTCTTAAAAAAATCTATTTGATATTGCAACATTGTAGGCTTTAGCAAAGTCTAAACATGTTTCCCGTTCGCCATTCCTTTCACCAAAACCATATCCAACATGGATATGTTGATATCCATTTGATTCCATTCATAAATGCTCATTCAAATCACTTCTAAAAAATATGCTTTCATAAATTTATATTTGTTGTATTATATCCTCTATCTAATGAATCACAAAAATAAATTAAATTTTATTTTCATCTAAGGATCTTGTGTTTTAAATCATTAGTACAAGTTCTTTTCGTATATAAAAATAACATAAAATATAAATTGATATATACCCATAGCCAACAATGCAACATGAAAATTTTGGTACACTACATCTTGGGTGCTTATCAAATACTACTTCCGGATTCACAATGTTGAACATTTTCACGCTTTCACATTCTCTACACACAACGATCTCCCCATCATATCGTGAATACTTCATCATAGCCATTCAGTGTAAAGCTTTCTCCTAAAGTGTGAATTCTAGGTAAACGTAATTCCATACATAAATATAAAGACATGCATATTTAACCTTTTCTCTTTCCCAGAGAGAGAGAGAGAGAGATCTTACTGCTTTGAAAGACTGCCGACATCAAATAGGATGAGCGGGACTCCCATTAACCTCCTGTGCCTCCCAATATGCACCAAAAAAGGCTCGATCACATCTTAAACCTGTAGTGGACGGAATACTCATAATGAAATATTACCAAGATCAATTCATTTAAGTTTCTTTATTTTGCATGATAATAACTTGTAAACTATTATTATAAGATCAAAATAATCTACAGTTAACTCTTAAGACATACTCAAGATTAAAATGTCAATTTTAATTATGTATATATTCTGACGTATTAATATACACAACAATCAAGCAAATACAATTGCCGTACATTTAAATACTCCAGTAATCATTAGGGTCATGTTGACTTAACCCTCAAATTTTAATGCCTAATTGACTCACCCACTTGTTTTCATAATTCATTTTGACTTTTCCCCCAACACAAGGGGTTAAGTCTAATTTGGCATTATAAACAAGGGGTCAAGTCTAATTTGGCATTATAAACAAGGGGCAAAGTCAAATTAATTCTTAGACTTAATCCCCTATTTTATGCAATATTTTGAGGTAACCCCCTTGGGAAGAGGGTTAAGTGAAAGAGATTAACAAAGTGGGGATTAAGACATATCAAATTAAAATGTTGGGGTTAAGTAAAAAAAAGCCCTAATCATTATCGCAATGAATAAGTAGAAATATGTTGAGAAGAACTTACAGTGTTGTGGTGTAGTTATATCGTCTCTAGAAGGCATCGTTCCTCCACATGCTTGACATTGCAGATGGATCGTGTTCAAGTCACATTGAAACCCAACATGCTCGGTTTCTAAGAGATATGAGACATTTCAATACAGAAAAATGATTCTAAAATCGTAATGAAAAAGCAAAGCAGAAATTCTTGCAGCTCAAGACCGATTATTAATAATAGGAAGAAATATGTCAACAGGACATCACTAAAATAGCTCATCTCATATTACATGACAAAATCACCAAGGGCCCATTTCGTTCAGTGTAAATTTCACTGTGGTGAAGAGTTAAATGGTGAAATATATATTTACCAATAGTTAAGTTTTGTTCAAATTTGCATAATTATAGTGTGCATTTCTTCAAAATTTTAACCGAATAATATTTTATTGCAAATATGTAAAAGCAAAAAAAATCACCATTTTATATTTCACCCTGTTAAACTGTTTCACCCAGAATCAAACGGACCCTAAGATTCTTTGAAGAGCAATGTAACAGTGAGAGAAGAAAATATGAATATATAGGGCACATTACGCATTGTGCTAAATTCATTTGCTTTTAATTTTGAACTAAATATACACATTTGTTTAAACCTATTATATGAGGAGGTAAAGAGCAAGTAGAAGAATACAAAACATTCTCTCTTATTATTTTCAGAGTTACAATAGTAGAGTAAATACAATATATACAAGGCTATTACTAAGCACATCATATGAGTTTGTGGGTATATCACGTTTACATATATCATCACATTTAGATAGTTGGAGATATGGGTATAACTGCTGGAGAAATGGGTATAGCAGTTACAACTGCTGTACTAGAGTCCGTGCATGTGGGAGAATTGGGAGACTGTGTGGTTGGTTAATACTCCCCTGCAAGATGATGGTGGAGGAGAAACCATTAGCTTGTCTCGAAGAAGAGTAAGCGTGCTAGTAGATAAACCCTTTGTGAAGATAGGAAATTGGATTGATGGTATGTAACTTGGACCGTGTACTGTTTCCCATACCCAACGAAGTAGCTAATGGATTTGTGATTCTTTCGAAGAAAGTGATCACCTTATGATTTAGCGAAAATGAGGAGTTCCTGAGGTTGAATCTAGGCATTTGGACACTTGAGCAGTGCATTTGCTGTAGAGAGATAATCCGAGTAGACAACTAGAAGAAAACCAGCAGAGGTGGCATATCGCATGTTGTTCCATTCATGCAAGTAAAACAAACCCCGGGGAGTCATAGGGACATTGTATCCATCATTCTTTTGATGACAAGCACATGCGAAGAAAAAAAAATCTGCTTTAGCTTGATATTGCCTCAGAGTAGAAGCGAGTCGAGGTTTTGAGATTGATAAATGGTGAGGGGAAGAAAATTCAGTGGCGGAATTTGGAGAGAGATTGGACCCGGCACTTTCCATGTATGGCTCTGATTAAAGGCCAGTTGTGAAAATAACAAAAGAGATGAAGTTGAGACTTGCAAATAAGAATTTCCCTATAAAAATAAAAGATTGTTGAGGCCTAACAAAAAGCTAACAATAACCGATAATAAGAATAGCTTTGGAGTGAAATGAGAAAAGGGTTTTCTGTTTGTGTATTTGAAGATATAAAAAAGGGAGGTAGATTGGGAAAAAGAGAAGAGCAAATCCAGCAGATTGTACCCAGGTGGAGACCCATCTACTTGAGCCTTTATGGTTAACATTTGTGTTTTCCAGAAAAGGTAGTTACTAATTGAGAGTTTGAGGGTTTCGTAATGATGACCATGGTTTAGGTTTGTTTAGTTGAGAGTGAGTGGTGAGACTGACTAAGGGTGAGGGTGGGAGGGGTAGAGGAAATTTCAGTTGTTAAATTTAAGGAGAACCCAGAAAAAAAAAAGATTTTTCACATTTTTTTTTACAATCAAGAAGAAGCCATAAAAAAAGATGCATTTTTTTTAAAAAAGAATGGGATTAGGAGGGGAGGCTCTCACTATGTAGGAAGAGAGCCACCTGTTTTGACATTAGAGAGATCTGTGGGCTAGAAAGGAGAGTGAGACACTCCAGATGTCTTTTTGATGTGGTGACGGACACAACGAGAAGTTTAAAGGTGAGGAGATTTGGAGTTTGGAGGGGATGAGAAAATTTTAGACAGAGAGAGATAGAGTAATGTGTGAATTACAGTGATTGAGGAAGAATGGGAAAAAAAAGGTGGCGGCGGCCATTGGCCCTGATACCATTTAAACCTATTATATGAGGTGGTAAAGAGCAAGTAGAAGAATACAAAACATTCTCTCTTATTATTTTCACAGTTACAATAGTAGAGTAAATACAATATATATAAGGCTACTGCTAAGCACATCATTTGAGTTATTGGCTATATCATTTTTACATATATCCACACATTTAGATAGTTCGAGATATGGGTATAACTGCTAGAGAAATGGGTATAGTAGTTACAACTGCTGTAGTAGTGTCCGTGCATGTGGGAAAACTGGGAGACTATGTGTGGTTGGTTAATAATTTGAATAAAACCACCCTGGCTTGGTCTAGTGGCAAGGATTTCGCTCGGTTGGCCATAGGTCACGAGTTCGATCCCCCCAGCGGTTACCTTGCTTGTGGTAAGGGCGGGCTCTGGGCGGTGTGGGTTATCCGTATAGCTTTGGGTCCGATTCCCCACGGGTATGCCAGTATTTAAGCGGGGCTCGTGTGTGAGGTGGTCATGCACAGTGTCCCCCCTGTTTATCTTGCACGAGGGAGTCCAAAGGGCTCGTTCGTGTGGAGGTTCAGGGTTATCAAAAAAAAAAAATTGAATAAGCATTTCATTACCACATTGAGGGCATGAATGTTGCATGCCATCACTTTGCTCATTTGGTAGTAAGCGTGCCCTTTTTTCGATGAGTATTTTTCCCATTGTTAATGACCTAATGTAAAATAATATGAAAAGGTCATCAAAAGTTCAAAAGTTCAATATTGTAGCAGTTGGGCAGAATATCCACTTGACAACGTGAATGTTAAAGAACTAAAGAAACTACATAGCAGACTTTTCGGTACTAACAGAAACATTGCATGATGCAAAAATATAAGGAAAATGTTAGACACATCGGGTGTTAGTACCGGATTAGTACCGGTACTGTTTTATTTTTTTGTACTATGGTGTGGGTCCCATCTGGGAATGCTATAGGTCCCGCCAATATACAATCAAATAAAGCACATTTGATACTAAACCGATACTTGGACCCGATAAGAGTATCATTACTCAAAATATAATGGGGTAAAGAACACATGCGTAACATAACACCACCACCACCCCAAAGGGGGAATATTTTTATGAAATAAAATATATTGGAGCAGGATAGGTACAGTCATGCTTGTATCAAATTGACTGCATTATATATTTGTCAAGTATACATTGTACTCGAAACATTTCGACCAAAAATGAATGTTAGTACTTCTAGAAGTTCCTTTAAAGACTTTACTCTTTAAACATCATCACCATGTGTTTAACTAGTTAGTTACAGGTGCTCATGTTATTCAATGATTTTATCACATTCAGTTCAGATTTCTCAATAGTTTCTTTCTATTGATTTGCGTTTGCAATAATTTTGAGTTCTCTCTGGTCCACAAGTTCTCGCATGGTCACGACATAAAGAAGACAATCTTAAGGAGGAAGTTTCATATGATTAATTGATAAATGAGACATTTTTTTCGATATATAGTCCTTAAGTAATCCGATTGAACTGTGAACAAAATATCTATAGATTGTAGTTGGGGGAAATTTGGTTTATAAATAAATTTTCAACAAGGATATCAAATGGGCTGCAGAAAGTTGTGCTAAAGTATTATCTCCTATCGCACTGTGTGGATTTCACTACCTTACCTGTGCATTCCTAAACAGCAGCTTGCTAGCAAACCGTTGAAGGTGGATGAATCTATAGTAGCTATGTAACAGACCGAGTTGGGCAAGAATATGTGTTGATTTTGAAGAAAGACAAGAGTTGGTTATTGGTTTTTATTTTTATTTTTATGTTTTAGATAAATAACAAGTAAATTTATGAAGTAATCTGCAGTTGAAACAAATATAGTTCCCCAACGTCCAAAAGCACCACAAAGTGCTAGCCTAGATAGTGAGAGGAACAATTACTCCATAAATTAGTTTTTGGTTTTTGTTGTATTTTAATTATCTATGTTTTCAATTTTAATTAGGATTCTACTTAGAAATGTCTTGGTGGTTAAGAGTTAAACCTTTATTAGTTGTATGAAATGAGGGTTTCTCCTGAAAATTAGCAAATAAGAACAAAAATACTTTTATTTAAACTTTCAAATTTATCGAACTTATATTGATATCTATGATTTTTCCAAAAAAAAATGAAAAAAATGTGAAATACATACATGATTAATGTATCCATGGACATCTTTGAGACTACAATATTTTGTTTCTCCCATGCCACAAACTCTAAAAAAATTAACTTCCTTTGGATGTATGGCATCTAACAATACAAAAACATTAAAAAATAACATAAAAATGTTCATTAAAAAATAGAACAAATTAGGGTTATTTATGTGTGTGTCCTAAATTTATCCCATTTAAAACGGGGTCTGAAAACATTTGAAATGATAGGCCATACAGGCAACTTATATGTATAAATCACTAATACATTATAAAAACCTTAACTGATATATTTGAGTATATAAATAATTATTTGTCAAAATAATTATCGCCTCAAAAGAGTTATATTCCCTAAAAATCAACTACTATGGTGGATTCCGGTTATCTATCCAAAAATCCTTCTTCACACCTTATTTACAAAAGGTTAAAATTTCTTAAACTACATAGATAACCCCAAAACATAAAACTTCATCAAACATTAAAAAAAACCTCATTATTCAAAAAATTTAAAATAAAAAGGTATAGGACCTATCACGAAAATATATGTAAAAACGTTGGACCCGCTGGAGAACGCGAAGCAAGTTTAGGACCCGTCCATAATTTTGCCAAAAAATTACTTGCATGTACTTCATGTGCAAAAAATCAATGAGCCATAAAATCATAAAACATAAGTGGTCACAAGTAAAGTTACTCACAAGAGGTGACTTTATTAACGAATAAGAATCTAAGTGTCAGTTCTTCCTTGCAACGTCTTAGTGAACAATCAGTTAGTGATTTATCCTGCATAAAAGTAAGATAAAGAAGAAAGTTTCAATAAACCAAGACCAAGCTAGAGGAGAGAAACTCATGCTCTAAAACCTTGAAAAATTAAATGGCATCAGAGTAAAATGCAACAAAATGTGTTATTATATCGATCATAGAGTCTCAACATGTGTATGTGCCAGCATACACACGATCAATACAGGATTTAATCAGATTTAATCCTGAAATCTTAATAAATCTTTTTCCAATTTTGTAATGATATTTTCAATTGTCGAATTCTGATTTTTCTGGGGGGAAAAATCGGACCAGAATTGGAAGTAATTCTGATTTTCAGATTTTCTCAATCCGATTTTCTGAAATTATGTCGATCGATATTTTCTGCATAATATTCCAGTTTGTCAGAATTTTCCAATTCGTTTACACTATTCTGATTTTTTTCCAATTGCTGTTTCTGCCGATTTTTCAAAATTTCCCAATTACGGGAAGAAAAAAAATCCATTTCCCCAAAAAAAAAAGAACCGGCGGGAAAACATTTGGCCGAAAAATTCGATTTTTTCCGGAAATGTCATTTTCCAATCCAGCCAAAACCTGAAACACGGCCTTAGACTAGTTTCACAACAAATTCAATGAGATTGGCTTGTGACTGTAAATAAGCCTTTTAAAACATAATAATCCTCATTATAAGTTGGAGAATATATGGTAAGGCAACACGAGATACTACCTCCTCAATGTTATGCAAAAAGTGATTTCTTCCAACAAACTGTACAACCGGTCTACATTGGGGACAAAAAACACTTGCATGTTTCTCCCTCTGAGAAACACCCATTATCGAAAATACCAATATTAAAGATGTGAATATAAACCAACAAATTTAATCGAAAAACTCGTTATGATTAAAAAAGCGGTTAAAGTCACATACCAGAAGTTATGCAGGCAGGGGGCAACCGTGACAACATCATGCCATATATTCAAACAAATACTGCGTTTTTCATGTTCAGCATCTAGAGAAATCTAGATATGCAAATATGGGTTAATATTGTACAGATATCAACGGTAAATTTGAAGGTGGCAGGCATGGTTGATATTTCACCTTTAACTCTTTCTTGCAACACTCTGGGTAGGCATTACTTTGAATATGTAACTCAAGTATCCTAAAATATCAATATAAAACATATTAGACAATTTATTTCACACTCGTGACATTAGAGATGATCAGAATTAGAATGCAAATAATTTTCACACATTAGAAATTTAAAATATATAAAAAAATTAAATAACATACATTGAATTTAGTTCAAAAGAATTATCAGCAAATAATTATTTTACTGTGAGGATTAAAGGGTCATTCCCCATACACAAGGTGCACACGCAAATAGCAGCATATAAAAATTCGAAGAAAAAAAATCTTAAACTAACAAACCAAAAATTGCATTAACCACCTAGAAGTATGGGGAAATGTCTTCTCAAATACTTTGGAAAATGACATTGGTTGAGAGATATGAACACTTTCAAGTAGTTTTGCATATGTCTGACTCATAGATATATCAAACGCACACGCAAACAGCTGGATATAAAAATTCACAGAAAAAAAATCTTCAAACTAACAAACCAAAAATTGCATTAACCACCTAGAAGTATGGGAAAATGTCATCTCAAATACTTTCGAAAATGACATTGGTTGAGAGATATGAACACTTTCAAGTAGTTGTGCATATGTCTGACTCATTGATATATCGAACACTTTCACTTCTTGGATAATCCAGGATACATATCCAGACAAATAGAGGGCATATACGTATTTCATTACGGAAAAATTATTATTTCGATCACTGACTAATTTTACTGAAAACAAAATTATTTGATCCCACAAAATTGCCAATTCAGTCTCCCACGAGACTGACATGTGTTGTAAGAAAAATCAATATTGCATCAATTAAGTTAATAATTTTCTTCATGTCTAAAAAAGGTGGCATACGTGATGCGTCTGCATTGTTATAAATTATGTTTATTATAAACCCATAACGTAAATCTTCAAGAAAATCATACACAAGTATGTAAAAAAGGAGTTTCAGTATCATACACAAAAACACATGCATAAGACCATTTCTATTAAGTGCTAACTGTACAAAGGAAGGCACCAGGTGAGGATGCACTAATTATCAGACATGTATGATACAATAGTAACTTGTTATTGGAAAGGCTTGGTGAGAAAATAAAGAAATCAATGTGTATTAATGTAGACCTTCTCCAACTGGACCCAGAAACGGAATAATTTCACTTCCACACTTTATCACAGCAGTATCTCCACTCAGAATAACAGTCTCATCAACAGGTATCTCATTCGAACTGTATATGCAAAGAAAAAAATAGATTATTTACTTCTAAAAAAAATTATGACAGAAAGATGGTGTCTTACTTAAACAAACAATTACATATAACTAAAACGTAATAGTTCTCCGGTACACTGGAAGGAAAAATGCATCCATACTCCATATTGTTACATTTTTTGAGTAACTAAGGTCGCATTCTTTATTTTTATTTTTAAAAGCAATAGAAAACAACAACATTGAACATGTCTCTCATATGATACAAATTATTAAATATTTGTTGACTTCTATGGGGCAAAAAAAAAAAAAAATAGGACTGAAAATAGGTTTTTTTTAACTTCTGCTCTTTAATTTTTCCTACTTTTACTATAGGTTGGGTATAGCCACTAGGATATAACTAAATAAGTGATTTTTTTTTTTCCTTTTTAGCTTTTAATAGATTAAATTGCCCCTTATTTTATGATGGAATATTATTGAGGTTTTCAGAGTTGTGGTGGAGTAGGACAAACCATAACGTACAAAAATGACGTTGAAGAAGAACTACCAATCCAGATGGTAAAAGAAGAAGACATAGATTTACAAGACATTTGGAGCAACCCTCGGCAAGATTAGGGCCGATATTCAATCCCTAATTATATTTCCATCACCCGCTCTACAACAATCTTGGGTCATCGATGTCGCGGTAATAGTAACGGCATTGGGGTCCTCGACGACCCCAAGCATCGTCCCCGTTGTCGAAATGTGCCCGAAGCCGCCAGTCTCATCAACCTCCAGTTCTGCCCCTGCAAGACATAGACAACCCTCGATTCCTCCTCATTCCTTCACCAAACACCTCATTAACCACTTAGAAAGTAAAAAGGCCCTCAACATCCATCATCGTCCTTATCAAGGGTCGGGAGATTGTGAAGCTCCCACACATTCCTTTTGATACTTGCTCCGTAATGTCACCTCCATTTAATACTAGGGCAGACAGATTCGTGCTTGGGTTTAGCGACCCACCTATGACCCGACCACTGTATTAGGGAATTTCGTGGATTCCGAATAGTGCGAGGCCGAAGCATCCTTTGATTCTAATGCACAAGTTGGTACCTTTTTGGCAACGAACATCTTATTCCTGAGCCCAAGAGGTGGTGATCTGTCTGACATGAAGAAAATATATACATTCATACTGGCATCGGGACCTAACCTCCCTATGACCCGACCACTGTATTAGCGGGGATTCCGAATAGTGCGAGGCCGAAGCATCCTTTGATCCTAATGCACAAGTTGGTACCTTTTTGGCAACGAACACCTTCCTGAGCACAAGGGGTGGTGATCTGTCTGACATGAAGAAAATATATACATTCATACGGGCGTCGAGACCTAACCTCTTCGACTCTGGTCCCCCAACCTCCTCCCTTGGCTTGGTAGCTATTCGGTGGGATGTCCTACATACCAGGAGCTAAGAGTACTTTTCTTTCCTTGTGAGGAAGCCATAATCTATCTATCGAATTGCTTATTTGTCTATCTGTCTGGTGAAGAGAGAATGAGAGCGACTCTCAATAAGGGCAAGCACCCAATACATCGTCGAGTCCAAAGCTCCAACTCAAGCAGTCAGTCCAAAAAAGAGATGTCTGCCTTCGTTCTCGTTCAAGCTAAAGCTCAGCTAGCTCAAGTCACAAGTCAAGTAGTGGATGTCCAGTGACAAATATAAAGGAGAGTTAGACTTGAATGCAAGAATGAATCTCAAAAAGGTCTACTTCCGCAGTCAGGATTGCTACTTTGTAGGTTTCCAATAAAAGGTATACGTCAAAATATGATTTGGTTTACCCGGACTATACCCCTATGTATTCTACTCATATCGTAGCATGAGACCCTCTCGGAAGTAGTTGCAGATCTAAATCTGAAATCCCGGGAGAATTTATTCTTCAACTCTATTTGTCAATGGGGAGATCCGATGCTTTCACTGACTCTGCTCCATGGATCAAGCTTGTTCCTTTCTCCTACTATTAAAGTGGGGTGGTTAGGCTCACAGTGAACACTGCAGATTGCTTAGCATCGGGTTGATTTACTTGACTGCCAAAGACCCTACTATTAAAGTGGGGTGGTCGGCATCAGCGATCTCATCGTTAGAGTCCCTGAACGAAGGTGAGACCAACGATCTCAAAAGCATATAGTTATCCACTGGTCAGGGCATCATAACCACCACTTACAGTTCCATCTCCACCTCATAGGTTCCCTGGTACCGGATCTCTGGTAGGTACAAAGCATCATTCAGATCTCCATCTCAATTATTCCCCATCTCTAGCTTTCTCAAGAGAGTAAATAGCATCTCTCCCGCTACAAGGCGTCTCTTTGCATCCCAATACCCATCTCTTTCAATCGAGCTCCAAGTGGGGTCCCTGGTTCCTCGTGGGAGGTTCGAGCCAAGGATTGAATGAGTATTAAACCCGAACGTGACCTCATATGGTCCTGTTAGTGTGTCTATTGCATTCCCTGTTGGGGTCGGGTACATGAGATGTGCAATTGTCCAATGCGGATCCCAGATAAGACAAATGCCACGAAAAGACTCCGATTTAGCTCGAGAAGCAATCGCAACGGCCATTTTCATTGGGCCAAAATGAAGCCCCGCTCAAGGATTACGATGAGACGGCTTGGGATATCGGGTGAAATTGCGTCTATTGAAGAAGAGTCTCCATGACAACATCCTTATTGGCGTCCCCCTATCAAAGGTTGTATTCATCCCAATGGCTACTCCTGAGAAGGTTTTTCAGAACACAAATATTTTAGAGTGAATTGAGTTCGATTGGTGGCCACAAAACTACAGGCTTTGCCAAGACTAAAGCAGGATTGTGAAACACCTCCAGTTAAAAAACCTGCAACCTACTCGCAGAGATGAAAGAGGAGAAATGAGTAGCTTTAATCACTCATACATGAGCACAATTTGTTTGTGAGAGTTTGACGCTTCCTTCGGGGGATTACTTCAATATATGGAATAGTTCAGTTGCTTTGTACGAGGGCTGAACTTGCAGCGAGCGGAGAGCAATTTCAGTCACTCCATCCACAATCTATAGCAGCGTGTTTTTAGGATTGAATTTGAGTGACATTGCCACACTTGTGAAGGATGTCGAGTCATACCATCTAAGGCTGAAGGCACTATCAACAAACACTTTCAAGTGTTTTCATGGCAAACAGTTTATGTCCCGTCAGTTAATCCAAGATGAAGATTTGGTCAGTGCTCATGCAAGATAGCATTGGCCCATGTTCCGCGGCGGAGGAAACGCATTGTGATACTTGTGGCCACATTATCCAGTCCGCTCCAAACTCTAATGGCATTCCTCTTTGAGTTATAGGTCGAAACCTTTTCAAGGGAGTATTGATGTGAATTAGAGAGTCCAAAGGGTTAATAGCACATTGACCTAAACTCTTTCATTCTCAAGGATTGGTTTTTCTTAGTATCAAGTACAGATGTGCTTAATTAACACAAGCATTCACCATCCCATTCTCAAAAAACACAAGTGTAGATATTAAAATTATTTACTCCAACCCTCCCAAATCATAGCTTTTATTCTTTGTTCCAAAATTGCCTCCATAATCAAAAAGCTTTTTCTTCAGTACTCAACTCAACTCAACAAAACCTTTTCCCAATTATTTGGGGTCGACTACATGAATCCTATTTTTCCATTCCATTATGTCCAGTGCAATATCTTCGGTTAAACCACATGACATCATGTCTTTTTTATAATATCCCACCAAGTCAATTTAGGCCTACCTCTACCCCTTGTGTTACCATCAATACTAACTAAATCACTCTTCCTTACAGGAGCATCCATTGGTCTACGCTTGACGTGTCCAAACCATCTAAGTCGATTTTCTCTCAATTTAACTTCTATAGGAGCTACTTGTACCGTTTCATGAATTTGTTCGTTGTTAACTTTATCCTTTCGAGTTTTACCACAAATCCATCTTAGCATTCGAATCTCCGCCACACTCATTTTCTGCACATTTTAATTCTTGGTTGCCCAACACTCAGTCCCATATAACATGGCGGGTCTAATGACCGTCCTATAAAATTAACCTTTTAACTTCAAAGGTATACGGCTATCACACAAAACGCCGGTAGCACTTCTCCACTTAACCCAGCCTGCTCTAATCCTATGAGAAAAATCATCACTAATATCTCCATCTTTTTGGATAATCGATCCTAAATAAAGAAAATGGTCATTTCTAGGTATCTCTTGACCCTCCAATTTCACCACATCTCCATTTGTCTTCCAAGTACTACTAAAATTACACTCCACATATTCTGTTTTAGTTCTGCTTATTTTAAACCCTCTTGTTTCTAAAGTTTCTCTCCATAATTTCAACTTAGCATTAATCCCCGTCTAAGTCTCATCCACTAAAACAATATCATCTACAAATAGCATACACCATGGCACCTCATCTTGTATTTGTCCAGTCAACTCATCCATAACAAGAGTAAAGAGATAAGGACTTAATGCTGAACCTTGGTGTAGACCTACCGTAATTGAAAATTCACTACTTTCTCCAGCTGATGTTCTTACTGTAGTCATCGCACCATCATACATATCCTTGATCACATCAATATATCTGTGAGTCACTCCTCTTTTATGTAAAACCCACCATATTATATATCTGGGTATCCTATCGTACGCGTACGCCTTCTCCAAATTTATAAAAATCATATGAAGAACCTTCTTTTTCTCCCTATACCTCTCCATTAATCTCCTCAATAAATAGATTGCTTCCATTGTTGACCTGCCAGGTATAAACCCAAATTGATTCTCAGATACTATTGTCTATAATTTCTCCATTCATTGGGCATCCTATTAGTCATTAAAATTCTATTAACTAATTTTTTAAGCCATATTACTCCATCCTCCCCTAAGCACTTCCAAACCTCAATAGGGATACCATCTAGTCCTAAAGCCTTCCATGTTTTCATCTTTTTTAGAGCAATCCTGACCTCTGTTGTCCTAATTCTGTGAAAGAATATATTGTCTCGAGTCTCCCTAAGTTCCTCTATATCTAATCTACTCCCATTATCTCCATTTAATAACCTCCCAAAGTAGTTTTTCCATCTTTCCATAATTGCATCGTCTTTGACTAGAACTCTTGAATCATCACTTTTTATACACTTAACGTTATGAAAATCTTTTATTTTCCTGTCCCTAAGTTTAGCAAGCTTATAAATACTTTTTTCCCCTTCTTGTGTACCTAATTTTGTATAAAGATCATCATACGCTTTTAACTTAGCATCTCTTACCACTTTCTTAACTTCCTTTATAGCCCATTTATATTTCTCAAAATTTTCTTCATTTCTATTTGTTTGCCATGTTTTAAAGCACTCCCTTTTAATTTTTACTATATTTTGTACTTCTTCATTCCACCACCAAATTTCTTTAAACTGTGGCCCCTTGCCTTTTGATTCTCCAAGAATTTCTTTTGATATTCTCCTAATGCATGTGGCCATTTTATTCCACATTATGTTAGTCTCTTCTTCAGTATTCCATGTTGCTTCATTTAATAATTTATCTTTAAATAGTTCTAATTTCTCTCCTTTTAAGTTCCACCACCTAGTTCGTGGGTTAATCTTCACTTTTCGCACTCGTGATTGATTTTTAATATTTATATCCGACACCATTATCCTATATTGTGAGGTTAAGCTCTCTTCCGGGATGACCTTACCATCTTTACACGTTTATCGGTCTCCTTTTCTAGTAATGAAAAAATCTATTTGGCTCTTATGCGTTCCACTTTTATAAGTTATTAAGTGTTCAAGCCTCTTTTTAAAACATATATTTACTAGTACAAAATCATAAGTCATCGCAAAATCTAAGATAGACTCTCCCCCGTCGTTCCTATCTCCAAAACCATATACACCATGCACTATCTCATATCCTACACGATCTTCTCCTATATGGCCATTAAAATCTCCCCCTATATAGATTTTCTCACCTACGGGTATTTCTTGAATTAGTTCATCCATTTGTTCCAAAAATTATACTTTAGTGTGCTCATCTAATCCTACTTTAGGTGCATAGGCACTAACAATATTAATTATGTTTTCACCTAATACCAATTTTACAAGTACAAGTCTATCACCTTTCCTAATAACGGTTACGATATCGTCATTAAAGTTCTTATCTACTATTATTCCAACTCCGTTCTTATTTCTATGGTTTCCTGTATAATAAAATTTAAAATCCTGTATTTTCTATTTCTCTAGCTTTCTCACCGACCCATTTAGTTTCTTGTAAACAAGCTATGTTAACTTTTCTTCTTATCGTGGTATCTACTAACTCCATCCATTTTCCTGTCATAGTCCCTATGTTCCAAGCCGCTAACCTAAGTCTAGTATCCTGGACTAGCTTTCTTACCCGCACACGTCCAGTTTGTTGCAGGAACCCCCTTGCGTATTTATCGTCGCATCCGGGCGCCGATGCGACACCCCTTGCCTATTTTTCGAGACATCAGGTGGCGGGAACAACGCCCCTTGCCTATTTTTTGAGACACCTGGTGGCAGGCACAACGCATTGCTTAAGGGGAATGCCCTAGCATTAGCATATATATTCATAGGATTCATGTTCATAAGGATCTGACAAAGTTTTACATTGGCTGTCAGCTACCTAACGCATGGCATCGAAAGGAGTAAAATTTATGGCATCACTTTGAGTTTCTTCATTTAAATATTTAAAGAACATAGGTATCTCTTGTGTTTTAAGTCATTGGCGGGAGGTGGTGGTATAACTCTTTGATGTTGCCCTTGGGTGTTGTCGCCCCCCCCCCCCCCCCTCCCCAACCACCGCCACACCCCCTCCTATTTTTCCTTTAATATTAGGATATACTCCATGCCCACCTCCTCCTTTGTATCTTTTATTTTCCTCAAATAGAAGTTGTTTGTTATCCATAAAAAAATATGGGTAATAGGGAAGAGAATGGGTAGAATATTGAACCGTTGCATAAAATTATAAGTGGGAGAAAGGCCAACAAGTTGGAAACGGATGTGTGATCCTATAAACTGAGAAGGATATAGGTAAGTGAGTTTGTGAGCTTTTTCAGAAATAACATACACCAAGAAGGAAGGGTGAAGGCTTTGGGGTGGGAGGTTCTTAATTAGAGTCCAATTAGTCGAAAAGGGAAGAATGGTTAAAAAAACCATTTTGATGGAGAGAAGATCTGGTCAGCTTTTATGGAGTATCGGATCCGGATGGTCTTACTTGGCAGCATAGAAAGAATGTCGAATTGTAACCAACGAACAAACATTAAGTGTGTGTTTGATTACTAAGTTGGAAAATGATTGAAAATAGTTCATTCTTATGAGAATTTGGAAAATGAGTGGGAAATAATTGGATTGGTTCCGTCTTACGTTTGAAATTTCCATGGAAATCAATTCTTTTGGTGTTGGGTGAGAAATGTGTTCCATGGAAAATGATAAAAACTATGAAGTACTATTCGTATTTGCAACTATTGTTTTAATAAAATGTATTTGGAACCAAACAACACAAAGTTTAAAAATGAACTAAAAGACGTGTTTTCTGTGGAAAACAAATCAACACTAATCAAACGGATCCTAAGAGTGTTTCGGCATTTGTTTGGAAATGGAGTGATGAATGCTCACATGATTACTAGTAACATGTGTTTGATACCTAAAGGTATATCATCGTTGAAGTTGAAAAACTATACAATGATCAGCCTTGTGACATGCTTTGTATAAACTGTTAGCCAAAGTTTCTCTTTGAGATGTAAGAGCGGTTTTGAGAGGTATCAAGAATTCGGCAACAGCAGATTTTGTGAAGGGAGAAAAGCCTTATACTTAGTCTCAATAATAGCAAATGAGTTTGTAGAGCCATTTCGATGCAAAAAGTGGGTTTGGGGATAGGTGGAGGTCAAGGATTAGAGGGTATTAAGACTTCAAGTAAAAATTTTGGCCTCAAAACTCTATTAGTATTTCTGCGTTAGTCTCTTTTACACTTAAAGTTTCTTGCTTACAAAGAGGAGAGAAGTGGGGTGATGGAAAATTTTTAGAGCACATACTTATAATCTAACAACATAATTTTTAAAGAAAAAGTGGATGACGGAATATATTTGAAGAGGATCAAGTTCATTGCATCATATTTGGGCCTCGTCATCCAATCATTTTAAAAACACTCTGACATCTTAAATTACCCTCAACTCGATGGTTTCGTTGGGCTGTGTTTTTTTTTCTGTCTCTCGGTTTCCTTGGGGATTCGGCACTTGTACATCTTATTTTGTCTCCCAAAAATTTTTGTTTTTATTTACACTCGACTATTGTTCCACTGATCCCTGTTTTAATAAAATGTTATGTTTCAAGTAAAGAAAAAATCACTACATTTGCTGACAGAAAACAGAACATATCCCCAATAACAATAAGCAGGAAATTTGCTTAATACTTATTGACTAACTTAAAATGAAATGCAGCATACCTCACGTTTTTAATTATTGCAGAACATAGATCAGAATTCCTTGTTATTTTACACCACCCATGCTTTTCAAGAGAAGAGATTTTGAACACCGAGCATATTATCATGTCATCCGACCTCAGTTCAACATCTGAAAGCCGTGAGTCCGATGGTACAACAAGAAGAATATGTATGTTAAGCAAGGGCTCAATAATTCCAAATCCATAATAATTAACAATAAGTGGATTCATAAATAATAGGCTCATACTAAAAAAAATGGGGCAAACGAGGGTAGCAACATACGGTTCCTGGTCCGAAAAATCAAGCAATAGGCATCTACTCTAAATCCAAACAATCAATTGATGCCTTTCATGCCTTTCATGACAAAAACCATATTTAAGAGACAAATATCCAATCCGAACTCTACAATGTCAAGAGAACAAATTGGCCTGATCTCCCATTAGATTTGGTATGTATCAAAGACTTTTAAAAGGAAACTTGAATCAATTGACCAATTTCTATAATGCCTGTGAATCATGGCAAAATTATCCAAGTTTTAACCACGTTGCCCTGTTATAAGAGAAGACCAAGTTGACATATTCTGAACATTATTTTCTACTACAATAAGAAACTATAGGACACAACTCTTTTTTCATCAGAAACAATAACTTCTATTGATATTACAAATATTTTATAAGAGGAATAGCCAGCTATGTTGCACAGATATGGACTTGCAACATATGCTACACGATACGGTGGAAAAATAATACCTAAAATATTATATGTATGTATATTTCTTTTAAAAAATATTTACAAATCTAGCATAAGCATACAGAATTTGTTGACATCAACACATATGTGACACGATGGTTAAGTAAGAAGTCACATGTCAACAACATTTCTTGAACCATGCATTAGGCAACTAATTAATGGATTGAAGTTTAAACAAGTTTTCATGCGATATATTGCGTATACATGTTTAATATAACAATGGAACTTTTGAACTTTCCATAATTACAATCAGGCCCTGTTTTTTTAACTTCTTTTTTTTTTTGCTCAGATTTTTATTTTTGATAAAAATACAAAACTTAACCCCACTGAGTCCTGGTAATTCCAAAACGTATTCAGCCGTATCCAAAAGCCAAAATAGCCAATTTGGTCAACGGATATGTCTTATTAGTATCGAATATGTACCGAATCATATTGGTGCCGTATCCAAGCCGTATCCATATACAATACTCTATTTATACTATTTATTAAGCATTCGTGCTACATATGAACCAGATGTCCATAAAAACAGTAAAGCAGGGAAATCATGAAGGGAGAAAAAAAATAAAAAAGGACTACAGCATCCCGTTAAGACCCTCAGTCCAGCAGATCCTGCAGGCTCCAAATGCATCCTGCATACTAGTCTGTACACTGCATACTTCTTACAGATGGCTGACTACACTTTCTCAGGTATGAAGGATACAAAAGATAGGGTTGTGACACCCCGCCTAATTAAATACCGGGCGATCACTCCTTTATTAAATTAAATCAAGGTAAACAGTTGGTTCATTCTCAGCATCACTGTCGCTAAAAATACATTTTTCCAATTTAACACCCTAAATAATTAAGCTAAGTGTCAAAACAATTTTTATACATACATTCCAAATTTTAATTAACGAAAAAGATTTATTTATTTAAAAACAACGTTTCTACAATTAAGAATCACACCACGATAAACCAAATAATATAATACATTCGCCAATCGAATGTCAACATATGAAACTAGAATAACAAATCCATACTGAATAAATCCCATAGAACAATACTGGAAATAACTGAAATATAAATGTCCCAACAACAAATGAAATAATGGAAAGGGCGACACATGCCCAATAAATGAGAATGCTAGAAGTGGAGTCAATAAAGGAAGCCATCTACGCAAGTGACCTGTAACTCCCACCTAAGTTGCAGCACGTTCCTCTCAAAGGATCCTAAGCAAGATGCCCCTGTGGCTGGGCACCTGAAATATATACATATATATACAAGAGAGAGAGAAAAAGAAATGGGTCAGAGCCCGAAAGTGTGTTTGATTTAAAATACGTTTAGCAAGTATTTAAATTGATACAGGTCAATGCAACAACATATTAGTGCGTCACTCTCTTGATAAATACTCACCTCTCTTCTAATGTGCACACCTATCGCACTAATATTCCCAACGGTTTGTTTTATCAATTTTCGCACTAGTCTTTCTAAAAGATTTAACATATCTTAGATTACTCGTAAGATTTACAATTCACTATTTCCACTTTAAAAAGATGTTATAATTTGTAACCAAAGTTCTCTATTTTTAACTTTATAAAAACAATAAAGTTTCTAGTGACATATTATACTTTCTCAAAACAAGTATTTATAATTTGAGCCAACAACCATGTCCTACTTATCAAATCTCAGTGGGCAGTTTCAAATATCATAATCTCATATATATACTAACTACTCGTATAATATATATATATATAACAGCACCCCGAATAAAACTATGGTGCGTGCATACTTCCACTATCCAAACCCCATACCACTCAAATCAAGGGGAATACAAATTCGGAATCACTCTCGAATTGTATTAACACATATACAAACAATATCGAGGCGAAGCATAGATTCCAAGTCTCTAAGAGGATGGCACATACTCGCGTCTCTTAGGACCGTCTGAACTATCAATTCGATAGCCTGTACCAAGGATATCTATCTTCTAGGGTACAAGTCAATATCCCCCATAAAGGTCCCATCGAGATAAGACTGTCCCCGCGCGGTAACCTCAAGGATAGCAAGTAGCGCGGTATGTTTTTCACATGTATATAATATATGTACACACAATCATATAAATATACCACTTTATCATATTAACATAGGTTCTTCACGTTACCCATAATTATACCATTTATCCTTAATTTCACATTTAGAGAAATACGTATAAGGTTTCGTTCCTAACCTTAACTCGAAGGGTTTTCTCACTCGTTACCTGACACTCGTGGACTATATCCTCACAAATCTGAAATTCAGTAAGTGTCTTTATTAGGTTCCAATGTAACTCTCTTACGCACCTCACCCTTTAAATTTATAAATTCACCAACCCATAAATGTCCCATAAATACCATTCTCGTTGAAGATTAAAGGTCCAAACATTTATTCCTATGCCCTACTGGTCCTCAATGTCTCCCAAATAATTTTATCAAGAATGCACAAGAATTATATCATGACAATTTGAATTTAACTCATTTAAAGAGGGAATTAGGAGTCTGCCAGGAGGGGTCGATCGATCGAAGCTTGGGGCTCGATCGATCGAACCTTCGATCGATCGAAGCTCTAGGCTCGATCGATCGATCAAGCAGGTCTGGGAAAAATTCTGCAGAATGCAGTTACGGGTTTCACTAAACTTCTCCATCCAAAACTATGTTTTTCCATTCCAATCGTCCCAAAAATCCTACTACCATCATTATAACATTATACCAGGTGTTTATAACGTAAAGCATGTGTATAACTATCATTAAACATGGATAATTAACTCAAAATCCCATCTAATCATCAAGAACCCTAGAGTTTTCCTTAATCAAGGTTCTAATCTGTTTTTACCAGAAATTCCTTATAATATATCATCAAAATTTCATGGGTTATATTCCTCTACATGGCAAGGGTTCCAGAATTTCCATATAATCAAGACTACATGCATTATCCTAACACAAATTTAGTTTTCTTCCATAGTTTCCATCTCTAAACAATCCTAGACTAATATGAAGATTTCATTAACGAAAATACGCAAGTCAAATACTTGCCTGGGATTTTTGGTATGCAGATTCACGGCTGATTTTGGTATGGCTGCGTTCCTTGTATCGCGATCTACGCGGTGGTGGTGGTGGCGGTGCAATCCGGTGGCTTTTTGGCCTTGAATTTCCTTGGAGCTCTCTCCTCTCTTCTCCAATGGCCGTCACTTGATTTCTGGATATTCTAACCCTAAAAGGCTAACCTAATGGCTGATATAGGTTGCTGAAATTCGTGGGTTTAATTACCCAATTAAGTAAAATGACTAAAATGCCCTCTCGGGGTACTAATTAGGCCTAAAAATGCCTCGAGACCCAAACTACACCCCCGGGTACACTTTTCTGACTATCTCGACCCTACCGGACGCGTTGGCGCACTCAAAATGACCATACGACAACTTATAAAATATTCACTTTTTATTTAACCAAATTAGTCTCAACGTGACACGAGCACGTTCCGACTTAAATTTTCGAAATCGTCATTTAATTCACTCATGACATTCAATATAACCAATATAATATATTACTTTGCTCATTAGTAATATTCAACCAATTTCCCATAATTACTAACTCTCGTCACGTTAATAATTATAACATAATTAATTTCCGGATTTTTATTAAATAAATCATTCACATTAAATTTAATAAATCCCCAAATTAATATAGCATAAAAATACGGGGTATTACATACTTCCCCCCTAATAACGGAATTTCGTCCCGAAATTCGGAAAATGAGGCATACCTGGTAAAAACAACTCTGGATATGTCTCGCGCATATCTGCCTCATGCTCCCAAGTGGATTCCTCCACATTATGATGCTCCCACTGGACTCGCACAAGTGGAACTATTTTCGACCTCAATCTCCTCTCACTATAGTCTTGAATAGCCACTGGTCTCTCCTCATAAGAGCTATCAGACTGTAAGTCTATCTCATCTATCGCAATGTGAGTATAGGCCATATCATCTCGAAGATATCGTCTCAACGACGAGATGTGGAATACATCGTGGATGCGATGTAAATGTTCTGGCAATCCCAACCTGTATGCAATCGGTCCAATCCTCTCGATGATGGGAAATGGTTCCACGTACCTTGGAGCCAACTTCCCCTTCTTCCCGAACCTCATTACTCCCTTCATAGGAGATACACACAATAACACTTGATCTCCCACATTAAACTCTTGAAAGAACCGTTTCGCATCGGCGTAGCTCTTCTGCCTGTCCTGGGCTACCCGAATACGACTCCTGATTATCTCAATCCTCGCGGAGGTCTCCTGAATCACTTCTGGTCCTAGCAACTTGTTGTCCCCCACCTCGAGCCAACAAGTTGGAGAACGACAAGGCCTACCATACAAAGCCTCAAATGGAGCCATACCAATCGTAAACTGATAAGAGTTATTATAAGCAAACTCTACCAGTGGAAGATGTGGCTCCCAACCTCCTCCAAAATCGAGAACACACATGCGTAGCATATCCTCTAACATCTGATTAATACGCTCTGTCTGTCCATCTGTCTGTGGGTGGTAAGTTGAACTCAACCTCAACCCAGTACCCATAGCCTCCTGAAAACTTTCCCAGAAACGTGACACAAAGATCTTGTCTCTATCTGACACAATATTCAGGGGCACCCCGTGTAATCTGACAATCTCCGCGATGAACAATTGAGCATACTGACCCGTGGTATAATCTGTCCGCACCGGCAGAAAATGAGCCACCTTGGTCAAACGGTCTACAATCACCCAGATAGAATCGTAGCCCCGCTATGATGTAGGCAGCCCTGTAATGAAATCCATGGAAATACTCTCCCACTTCCACGCGGGTACTTCCAATGGCTGAAGCAATCCTGATGGTTTCTGATGGTCCACCTTCACCAGCTGGCAGGTAGAACACTTGGACACGAACTCTGCGATGTCCTTCTTCATCCCACTCCACCAGTATTGTCGCCTCATATCCTGGTACATCTTATCGCCCCCCGGATGTACTACAAATCGGGACCCATGAGAATGAGTCATCACTGCATGACGCAATTCTGCTCCTTCTGGAACTACCAATCTCCCATTAAACCGTAAACCTCCATCAGAACTAATAGAATAAGACTCAGCACCCTCGGCTAGAAGTCGCACAATCTGCTCCTGATAAAACGGGTCTGTGGTCTGTGCCTGTATCACCCTCGTAACAATCTCGGGGGTGACTGACATCAAGGATATGAAAGAACGTGCCACTGCGTCCTGGTGACCCACCTCCTTCCATTTTGCTTTCCAGACGTTCGCTACATCGTCTACCGGTCTACGGCTCAACGCATCAGAAACTACGTTGGCCTTCCCCGGATGATACTGTATATTGAACTGGTAGTCTTTAACAAACTCTAACCATCTGCGCTGACGCATATTCAGCTCTCGCTGAGTGAACAGGTACTGCAGTGACTTATGGTCTGTGAACAAACGGAATTTCTCCCCCAATAAATAGTGCCTCCATATCCTCAAAGCAAAGACGACCGCTGCTAACTCCAGGTCGTGGGTGGGGTAATTCTTCTCATGCGGCTTAAGCTTGCGGGAAGCAAAAGCTATAGCCTTCTCCTCCTGCTGAAGTACTCCCCCAAGTCCCCGTAAGGACGCATCGGTGTAAACCAGGTACTCTACACCCGACTTTGGTAGCGCGAGGACTGGCGCTGAAGTAAGCTTATCTTTCAGCTCGTCGAAAGCCAACTGACAAGCGTCATCCCAAATATATGGTACCCCTTTGCGAGTCAGATTCGTCAATGGACCCGCTATTTTGGAGAATCCCCGAATGAATCTCCTGTAGTAACCGGCTAACCCCAAGAAACTACGCACTTCCGTCGGTGTCGTGGGCTGTCCCCACTCCCTCACCGCTGACACTTTGCTCGGGTCAACTACAATCCCCTGCTCAGAAACAACATGGCCCAAGAACTGTACCTCTCGCAACCAGAATCCACACTTCTCGTACTTAGCATACAACTGATGCTCTCGTAGAGTCTGAAGAACCTGCCTCAAGTGCTCGGCATGCTCCTCCTCAGAGTGTGAATATATCAAGATGTCATCTATGAAGACGATGATAAATTGATCCAAGAACTCTCTGAATACTCGATTCATCAAGTCCATGAAAATGGCTGGGGCATTTGTGAGTTCGAACGGCATCACCCAGAACTCATAGGACCCATATCTCGATAAGAAGGCAGTCTTTGAAACATCATGATCTCTAATACGTAACTGATGGTACCCCGACCTCAGATCTATCTTCGAAAAGAAAGTTGCGCCCCTCAGTTGGTAGAACAGATCATCGATTCAAGATAACGGATATTTATTCCGTATCGTGACCTTGTTCAGCTCCCGGTAGTCCACACACAATCTTAGTGAACCATCTCTCTTCTTCACAAACAAGACTGGAGCGCCCCAAGGTGAGGTACTCCTACGAATAAAGCCCTGACCTAACAGCTGCTCTATCTGATCTCGTAGCTCTCGCATCTCTGCCGGAGCCATACGGTACGGTGCGTGTGCTATAGGTCTCGTATCTAGCAATAAATCTATAACAAAGTCTATCTCACGACTGGGCGGTAGGCCTGGTATCTCCTGAAACACATCGAAATACTCCCTGACAACAGGGATCGAATCTAAGGGAATCACAACCTCCTTAGAGGTATCCTCCTCTATGTAATACAAATGAGCGATCGAACCTCCCTCTGGGCGAGGCATCGCCACTACAAACATCTCTTGCCCCGGAATGGCAAAAACAATGCTCCCACCGAAGCAATCAATCATGGCTACCAATAATCACATCATGCTCGTGCATGTCTAAGACTAACATGTCTGCAGGTAAAACCAAGCTACCAATCTCTACCCCCACTCCCCGGCCTATAAAGAAAATAAGTGACCCACTCCCCAGTGGTGAGTCGACACACGTCACGGTGCTCTCTGCTGTGGCTAGCAACCCTAAGGACTTTGCAAAATGTGTAGCTATAAAACAATGCGTTGCCCCCGTATCAAACAAAACTCGACCCATAGTACCATGGATAGGAAACATACCCTCAATCGCGGGTGGTGCCTGTGGAGCTGCTGCCTGGTGGACGTTATAGACACATCCATACTGTAATTGCCCCTGCTGCACTGGAGCTGCTGGAATGGCTGGTAGGGCTGGCACCTGGGCTGGAGCTGGGAGGGCAGGTGGAAAGAGTGGTCTTTGCGGCTCACTTTGGGCTCCCTGCTGCTGTGGGGCCCTATCGCCCTCTGGGCAATCCTGGCGTCTATGGCCATGTTTGCCGCACCCAAAGCATCGGCCTTTGAAGTTTCCGCCCCTCTGACCCTGCTGTCCACGGCCCTGCTGGCCGTTTCCTCCACGCCACTGGCCCTGTTGGCCCTGATGTGTACGCTGTTGGCCTTGCTGGCCCTGCTGCTGTCCCTGTGGTCGGTGTTGGCCATGCTGGCCCTGCTGATTAGGCTGGCCCTGCCTGAAACCCCCGAATCCCTGCCTAGAATCACCTGAACGGAATCGCTTAGCAGGGTCCCCCTGATGGGAACTCTGCTCGTGCTGACGAGTCTGCCCATGAGTTGGTGCCCCACTGGCACTATTACCCCCGGTCCTGCCCTGCTGGCTGGACTCTCCTGCTCTCTTGCTTCCCTGAAGATGGAACAGGTGATCCTGGCAATGTAGTAACGCTGCATTGAGTACGTCAGTGAAAGTACTCAGGGATAGATTTCCAATAAGGTGCGGACGGATCCTCCAAGCTAACCCGTCGACAAACAGCAAAATCTTCTTGCTCTCAGTGGGTGCCTCATCCGGCACAATAGTGAGAAGTCTCGTGAACTCCTCCTCATACTCAGCTACCGTAAGGTTCTCCTGCTTCAGATTTAGTAATTTTCGCCTCATCTCAGTCTGCACTGCGGGTGGAAAATACTTGCGGTCAAACCGCTCCCAGAACAACTGAATAGGGATCGTGTCCCTCTCCTCCAAAGTAGTAGTGGACTCCCACCACTGTAATGCGGCTCCCACCAGCTTAAAGGAAGCCAATAATTGCTTTTGCACGTCAGTGCACTCATACATACGGAGATGCCGCTGGATGTCCTTCTTCCATTGGCTAACTGTAACAATATCGGAGCTACCAGAAAACTCAGGGGGATGGGCTTTCTGAAAAGCATCCCGAACCCGCTCCCATGACGATGGAAGCTGTACTGGTACTGGCGCCACTGCCTGAACCTGGGGTGGAGCCTGCTGAATCACCGCCATTGCGGTATTCACCGCCTGAGCAACAATGGCGGCTACTTCGTTTGCATTCATTGTGCCTGGTGCCGGAGCTGCTGGCTGCTCGGCTTGGGCACGCCTATCTTTCGGAGCACGTCTCGGAGGCATCTGAAATGGGAACAAGTTTATTAGTCTACAGTTATCATCAAATCTCAAATAGCTGAAGACTTTAACGTAAAAGCAGGAATACAACAATCCTAAAAATAGGGCTCTATAGCAATAACGTTAAGCTGAAAGCGAAATAAGCCGTACAGATCCTATGGACACTAGAACCTGATGCTCTGATACCACCTGTGACACCCCGCCTAATTAAATACCGGGTGATCACTCCTTTATTAAATTAAATCAAGGTAAACAGTTGGTTCATTCTCAGCATCACTGTCGCTAAAAATACATTTTTCCAATTTAACACCCTAAATAATTAAGCTAAGTGTCAAAACCATTTTTATACACACATTCCAAATTTTAATTAACGAAAAAGATTTATTTATTTAAAAACAACGTTTCTACAATTAAGAATCACACCACGATAAACCAAATAATATAATACATTCGCCAATCGAATGTCAACATATGAAACTAGAATAACAAATCCATACTGAATAAATCCCATAGAACAATACTGGAAATAACTGAAATATAAATGTCCCAACAACAAATGAAATAATGGAAAGGGCAACACATGCCCAATAAATGAGAATGCTAGAAGTGGAGTCAATAAAGGAAGCCGTCTACGCAAGTGACCTGTAACTCCCACCTAAGCTGCAGCACGTTCCTCTCAAAGGATCCTAAGCAAGATGCCCCTGTGGCTGGGCACTTGAAATATATACATATATATACAAGAGAGAGAGAAAAAGAAACGGGTCAGAGCCCGAAAGTGTGTTTGATTTAAAATACGTTTAGCAAGTATTTAAATTGATACAGGCCAATGCAACAACATATTAGTGCGTCACTCTCTTTAGAAATACTCACCTCTCTTCTAATGTGCACACCTATCGCACTAATCTTCCCAACGGTTTGTTTTATCAATTTTCGCACTAGTCTTTCTAAAAGATTTAACATATCTTAGATTACTCGTAAGATTTACAATTCACTATTTCCACTTTAAAAAGATGTTCTAATTTGTAACCAAAGTTCTCTATTTTTAACTTTATAAAAACAATAAAGTTTCCAGTGACATATTATACTTTCTCAAAACAAGTATTTATAATTTGAGCTAACAACCATGTCCTACTTATCAAATCTCAGTGGGCAGTTTCAAATATCATAATCTCATATATATATTAACTACTCGTATAATATATATATATAACATCACCCCGAATAAAACTATGGTGCGTGCATACTTCCACTATCCATACCCCATACCACTCAAATCAAGGGGAATACAAATTCGGAATCACTCTCGAATTGTATTAACACATATACAAACAATATCGAGGCGAAGCATAGATTCCAAGTCTCTAAGAGGATGGCACATACTCGCGTCTCTTAGGACCGTCTGAACTATCAATTCGATAGCCTGTACCAAGGATATCTATCTTCTAGGGTACAAGTCAATATCCCACATAAAGGTCCCATCGAGATAAGACTGTCCCCGCGCGGTAACCTCAAGGATAGCAAGTAGCGCGGTATGTTTTTCACATGTATATAATATATGTACACACAATCATATAAATATACCACTTTATCATATTAACATAGGTTCTTCACGTTACCCATAATTATACCATTTTTCCTTAATTTCACATTTAGAGAAATACGTATAAGGTTTCGTTCCTAACCTTAACTCGAAGGGTTTTCTCACTCATTACCTGACACTCGTGGACTATATCCTCACAAATCTGAAATTCAGTAAGTGTCTTTATTAGGTTCCAATGTAACTCTCTTACGCACCTCACCCTTTAAATTTATAAATTCACCAACCCTAAAGTAAATGTCCCATAAATACCATTCTCGTTGAAGATTAAAGGTCCAAACATTTATTCCGATGCCCTACTGGTCCTCAATGTCTCCCAAATAATTTTATCAAGAATGCACAAGAATTATATCACGACAATTTGAGTTTAACTCATTTAAAGAGGGAATTAGGAGTCTGCCAGGAGGGGTCGATCGATCGAAGCTTGGGGCTCGATCAATCGAACCTTCGATCGATCGAAGCTCTAGGCTCGATCGATCGATCAAGCAGGTCTGGGAAAAATTCTGCAGAATGCAGTTACGGGTTTCACTAAACTTCTTTATCCAAAACTATGTTTTTCCATTCCAATCGTCCCAAAAATCCTACTACCATCATTATAACATTATACCAGGTGTTTATAACGTAAAGCATGTGTATAACTATCATTAAACATGGATAATTAACTCAAAATCCCATCTAATCATCAAGAACCCTAAAGTTTTCCTTAATCAAGGTTCTAATCTGTTTTTACCAGAAATTCCTTCTAATATATCATCAAAATTTCGTGGGTTATATTCCTCTACATGGCAAGGGTTCCAGAATTTCCATATAATCAAGACTACATGAATTATCCTAACACAAATTTAGTTTTCTTCCATAGTTTCCATCTCTAAACAATCCTAGACTAATATGAAGATTGCATTAACGAAAATACGCAAGTCAAATACTTGCCTGGGATTTTTGGTATGCAGATTCACGGCTGATTTTGGTATGGCTGCGTTCCTTGTCTCGCGATCTACGCGGTGGTGGTGGTGGCGGTGCAATCCGGTGGCTTTTTGGCCTTGAATTGCCTTGGAGCTCTCTCCTCTCTTCTCCAATGGCCGTCACTTGATTTCTGGATATTCTAACCCTAAAAGTCTAACCTAATGGCTGATATAGGTTGCTGAAATTCGTGGGTTTAATTACCCAATTAAGTAAAATGACTAAAATGCCCTCTCGGGGTACTAATTAGGCCTAAAAATGTTCCGAGACCCAAACTACACCCCCGGGTACACTTTTCTGACTATCTCGACCCTACCGGACGCGTTGGCGCACTCAAAATGACCATACGACAACTTATAAAATATTCACTTTTTATTTAACCAAATTAGTCCCGACGTGACACGAGGACGTTCCGACTTAAATTTTCGAAATCGTCATTTTATCCACTCATGACATTCAATATAACCAATATAATATATTACTTTGCTCATTAGTAATATTCAACCAATTTCCCATAATTACTAACTCTCGTCACGTTAATAATTATAACATAATTAATTTCCGAATTTTTATTAAATAAATCATTCACATTAAATTTAATAAATCCCCAAATTAATATAGCATAAAAATACGGGGTATTACAAGGGTGTCTCAAGAAAATAACTCATCCCACTTATTAATGATATATGAAAGCCCCACTTCCTTAAAATGACATGATGTTGAAGCCCAAAGGAAAGATAAGAACTTAATTCTCACACACAAATTTTCTTAAAATGTTTCTTTATCTTCAAACACTCTCACATTTGTTCATTCCATACCTAGCAAGCATGGACACTTTTGAGAAGGCAGCATGTCCGTGTATGTGTCTTTGTACAACACGTGTCGGACACCAGCCCACTCCCGACACTCTCGGACACGTGTTTGACACTCCTTTGACGTGTCCATAATTTAAATATAAAATAATGTGCCTGACACTTATTTGCATGTGTATATACTTAATGTATAAGTATTTGACACTCGACCGACTTTCCTGCTCTAATCTACTGTACTAGAACAATTCTCCACGGATCTTTTTATCCTTAAAAAAATCTTCATTCCCACGCTCTGATTTAAGATATGAATTAATCTTATTGATAAATTTCCAAACATGTTTTTTCATGCGCTCATATTTTTTTCTATATATTTATATAAATATTTTTATCTATTATAGCGTCCCCATCATGTCGTATCCTAATTTGTTTGGATTTTCCGTGTCAACATGCCAGTGCCATGTGAGGCTCGACACCCGTGTTCGTGCTTCTTAGTTCCATACCATTCTCCAAGAATTGCAAGACCACATAATTTTCCTCTTCTTGTTATCCTTACAAAGCAAGAAACCCAAGGATAAAAACTCATACCGATTTTTTATTAGCAACAATTGAAAATTTGTTAATAATCAAAACTATATAAAAAGGTGGACCATTAGTCCATAAAGAAAAATAAAAATAGAAACAATTACAAAAGTGATCTATACAGTTACAGTTTTTAACAATATATATATACACACCTAAACAGAAGATAACCATTTTTTAGGTTTTGTAATGTTACTAAGAGAAGTATTTAGTATTAAATTTCCCTTGTACTTTTTTCGTGACTTGGTGGATTTTACTGAAATCATTTTTTTATTAAAAATAATAATAATAATATAATAATCCATCCCCGGGTCAAAGACAGTATCCACGAACAACTTGATTCTTTTTTACTTCCGGAGGAGAAAACGCCACTGGATCCCAATGAGTCTGTTATCCCAAAAATATCAGAATCAAATGAATAGATTCAATGATTTAAGAAGAGAAGACACAAAATTATTCTCTACCACACCCACCCCTTATTTTCTTCTCATCTTAAAAGATCCTGCTATTACACTCAATCCTATAAGTTTTGTTTTCAAATAATCCAAATTTCAGCTAAATTTTATCAGCAAGATTAAAGGAGGAGGAGAATGAGAGAGGGGGGGGGGGGGGGAGGGGAGAGAGGGGGAGGGAAGTCTTGGAAGAGACTATCTCTAAGAGTCGAGGGCCTTTTGTCAAGAATACGAAAATACCATACTTCATCTTGATAGCTAATGAGGCGGTGGAGAGTTTTGAATAAAGAAGAAAGAGGGAGTGGCGTTAAAATAGATTTTAAGACAGTTGATGACCATGTGGTTTAGAAATTCCTTCACTTTATTCTCGAGGGGAAAGGTTACCCGAGAAATATCGTAAGTCCTAAAAATCTCAATTATGGAGAGTAAGTTTTCAATGATATCATCGCCCTCTTTAACAAAGAAGATAAGATCGTAGGTTGAACATCCACCATATTTAAGTCTACTTTGGAACCCTCAATGATTTCCCTATCCAAAGCTTTTGTTATCAAATTACTAAGAGCATCTACTACTAGGGTGAAAGAGAAGGAGATAGGGTCCTCTCGTCTCATAACCCTTGACGCCACAACCCTACCCCTCGGCCTACCGTTCACTAAAAAGGAGAAATTCACCAACCCCATACACCATTTAATCCATCCTCTCCATCTACCCCAAAACCCTTTCCTTTCTAAAGCGAAAATCAATTTTTTCCAATCAACATGGTCATATGCCTTATCAAAATCAATCTTGAAAACCACAACCTCTTTTTTCTTGGCTCTATATTCCTCAACCACTTCATTGACCACAAGCAACAAATCAAAAAGTTGATGACTCTTTACGAAAGCTCCTTGATTTAAAGTACCAAAGAGGACCTCTCTCAACCCTAGTGAGAGAAACCTGGCTTGAAAACTATTCCCTAACCATACACCAAATAAATATAGCAATACCTACATGCATCAAAAATAATATTTTTCCAAAGGGAGAAATAAGAAAAATTGAGAATTTTGTTGATACTCATTTCTTTTATATTTTATTTAGTTTGGTTACTGATAATTGATCCAGCATAATGCAATGTAGCGGGCCAGGCATTAACAATTCAACATTGGTTAGGGGAATCTTGATTAAACAAATGTAATGCTCTAAAAGATACTAGGTGGCCAACAAAAAACCAACGCTGATTTGGGGTTTGGCCCCATTAATTCTTTAATACATATTTTGAACCCTAAAGTTCTCATTTCTTGGGGTATCAATGTAATTAGTAAAGACAAAACACCAAATGACCCAAAATCAACTATTAGCACGAAAAAGACAATTGAACACGACATTATAACCATCCAAATCAATATACAAATTAAAAGATACACCAAACACTACCCAAATATTATTTCTCATAAGGGCAACGACAAAAAATTGAATCAAGTTCTCGTAATCTACTGTCGCGGCTGAGCATTAAAGAAAATATAATACTACAGAAAATCAAGTGTGATTTGTCGTGTGGTCCAATTAACGAAAATATCATACTACAGAAAATCAAGTGTGATTTGGGGTCTGGTCCCATTAACTATTTTGTACTGATTTAGCCCCAAAAACTTTCATTCCTTGCGGTTTGACCCCCGAACTGACTTTTAGCCATTCAAAAAGGTTTATAAAATAAGTTGCAAAAAGTTGTACAAAATGTCCAAAGTAATTTTTTGTGTTTTTCAGTGGTCAAATTCAGTATCAACGAATTAACATTTTTTTTACTTTTCACCCCCTAGACAATGTTATATTTAGAGATACCCCTTAGATGTTCAAAAATTAGACTTATACATAAGGTACAAGCGAGTTGATGCATAAGGTACAAGCGAGTTGAAGCATAAGGTATAAGCGGGATCATTCACACTTGGCGTTTGAGTCTAATTTTTTGAAAAGAGGAGAGTTATCTCTAATTCCGATATTATCTCGGGCAAAGTAATAAAAAAAATAAAAAATTAATAGTGGCCAAACACAAAATGGCCCAAAAATCAACTACTAGTAGGAACATAACTATTCAACACAAAGTTAATTCCATACACCTACAGTACCCAAATATTTATGGGCCATTTTGACTTAAACCCCCAAATTTTAATGCATCATTTGACTTGCCACTCATTTTAATAATCCTTTGACTTGCCCCCAACGTAGGGGGTTAAGTCTAATTTGACATTATAAACAGGGGCAAAGTCAAATAAAATCTTAAACTTAACTCCCTATTTTTATTCAATATTTTGAGATAACACCCTCACGCAGGAGGTAAATCAAAGAGAATAACAAATTAAGGTTAAGTCAAATATCACATTAAAAAGTGAGGATTAAGTCAAATATCACATTAAAAAGAGGGGGTCATCAATAATTCTTGGTAATTGAGTATAACCCATGTAATTTTCATTTAGTAGGGTTTGACCACTAAAATGACTTTTACCAACACAAAAGTTGTAAAACATTTTTTTACGTCACTAAAAGTTACTTTAAGGTCAAACCCCAAGAAATGCAAAAGCTGGGGGCCAAAATCAATATCAAATTGTTAACGGAGCCAAATAACCTTATTTTCTTTCCCCAAAATATTGAAATTTTAATTGTTCTCGTTTAGGGATGAACATTAACTTAAAAAATATAAAAAGCCATGAACAAGTTATGGTAGACAATGTGTTAAATTTCTCATAAAAGTTTATTATTAACTAAATATATCAATACATACAAACACCAACCAGGGTCAGCAACAAAAATTTAAGAGTAAATTACACCTAACCCCCCGAACTATAGCGATTTTGCAGATAACCAGCCTAATCTAAAAAACTCAGCAAAGAGCCCACTAAACTATTGAATTTTTACACCCCCCATATTTTCATTGAAAATGAGTTGAGAAAAATATGATTTTATGCATAAAAATGTGTAATTTTTTATGCATATTTTCTAGCTGAAAAATTTAATTGTTTAGGGGGCTCTTTGTCGAGTTTTTAGAGTTTTTTAGATTAGGGTGCCTTTCTTCAAGACCGCTATAGTTTAGGGAGTTTTTGGTGTAATTTATCCTTAATTTAATTTGGTCATTTTAGTTAAGGGCTTAGTCAATTTAATTTGGTCACTGTAGTTAGGGGCTAAACATTAACAAAAACATTTGTTAAATTTAAATATCAGTACTTACAAACACCAAACAGTACCCATATATTTTTTCTCAACAAGAATTCAAGAATTTGTCGTTTTGGTGAAACCTTATAAAAGGGTATCACATCACAAACTAAAATCATTGAGTTAAGGGAAAATATGAACATATAGACATACCAAGTTTGCCCAAATTTGATCGGAGGGTTTAGAACCAGCCCCTCTCCTCAGTGGCGGATCCAGGATTTTGTGTCAACTGAGGTGAAACTTTCGAGTGTTACCGGGGGGGCGGGGTCGGGAGCCCCCGAGGCGAATTTTTGGGAGGGTTATTTCGAGTTTTATCTGGCATTTTTTGGGTTGTTTTTACTTTTTTGGGGCATAATATTCATTTTCAACACTAAAAACCATTATCAAAATATCATATAATAATTAATACAACATAAATCAATAATTTCATTATAAATTTAATTTCACATTTATACTCATTATAATAAATGTACACAAAATTTATTATAATGAGTATACTATGCCATAGTAGACTACCATATATGTAAATTTGTGACAGTAGACTATCATAAATGCTTCATTTACATATAAACAGACATATAAATTTACACAAAATATATAAACAAAGACATGTAAACAAATATAGAGAAAATAAAGAAATGATGAAATATACCTGGTCTGGTGGAGGAGATAGCAGGGGGCGGGTGGAGCGGAGCCTCGGAGGAGAGAGCAGCAGCGGGTGGAGAGGAGAGAGATCAGCGCAGGCTGGCGGCACGGGCGGTGGAGAATAGGGTGGTGAGCGGCGGTGGAATCTGGAGAACGGGGTGAGAGAGAGAGAGAGAGAGAGAGAGAGAGAGAGAGAGAGGCGTACTCTTAGAAAAAAGGGTTTTTTTGCTTTGGTACACGTGAAGCGAGTAACGGAACTTAAGTTTTGTTCCATGTTCCATGTTCAACTTTGTAATATGTCATAAAATGAGCCATAGATAGAGACACAAAATAAGTTTATATGGGCATATATTTCTGATTCTCATTGTCATAATCACCCAAAAAGTAGCAAACGTTCTTTTGGAAGAAGGGGAATTCTTGGTGCGGTACGATCTGCACGTTTTTCGTGCACCGTCGTCAAAACCACTTCGAGTTATACACACGTTCAAACCATTATTGTTAACATATCATCCGATCCGAAAGACATGTAACTAAAATTATTCATCAAAACATAATAAATTTTTTAATATTTAGGGGTATATTCCAAATAGTAATATTTGAGCGACTTTTTGGTAATGTTTGAGAAAGTAAATGTATATTAAAAAATGTTTGAGAGACTAAATGTGTATTAAAAAATATTTGAGTGATTTTTTCGCATTTGACCCGTATATTTAATTCATGAATTTTAAATTTTTATTATTAATAGTAATAAGATCTCGAAAACAAAATGGTCCTTACACAAATTTTTATATATAATAAATATTACAAAATGTATCAAAGATAAATTATTAATAAAGAGTTAGATAATATTAACGAATTTTAATGGGGACAAACGGGTCTAATCGTGAGTATTGAAATTTTCAGATTCTATCGCGTTGACCCAATATTAATGCAAGATGGATAAGTAGTATTGGAAAAACTATGGGTTGGGCCTCATTTGGGCACGCCAAATATGGATTGGGCTAAATGTGGGTTAGTCTAAATATTGGCGGACCAAATATAGGTTGGTAGAGGTGTTCGCGGTCCGGTCTGGTTCGGTTATAAGATTTTTTTTACCGGACCGACTTGATCGGTCCTCTACAAATATGGACCAAGACCGGACCGATAATATCAGTTAACCGACCCTAGTTGGTTCAGTTTTTATTTGGTCGATCTGGTCTAACCTTTCGGTCCTCACATAAATGAATTACATCATTTATAATAATAAAAATACACCCGAGTCTATTTTTTCCAAGCATTAAAATTAAAAATATCAAAATTTGCAATTAAAACAAACCTATTATTGGATTAAAATATAATTTAAACTAATCAAATATTAAAATATGTATTTTTAGTATTTATTTATCTTATATATATACATATATATGTAAAAATATATTTTTTATATAGAGTCGGTCCGGGTCGGTCCTAACAGGGTTTTTGAAACTGTAAATCGTGGACCGGACCGATTAGGTCGATCCGCCAAAATAATAAACCGAGACTGAACTGATTAAGAAAAAGGATAAAAAAAAATAGTCGGTTCGGCTCAGTCCGTCGGTCCAGTCGATTTTTTGAGCACCCCTATAGGTTAGGCCAACCCATTTTTTCCTACTAAAGTAAGTATTAAAATTCCAGATATATTTTAAAAAAAAACTCACATTTTACTAATAACTTTTAAAAATGAGATTTATATTTGACTAATAGCTTTTAAAATTGAGTTCTATAGTTGATTATAACTTTCAAATATGAACCTCACATTTGACTCATAGCTTTTAAATATGAATTCCATATTTATATGACTAGTTTAATATGGATTTTTTTTATTATTTGAGCCACATTTGGCTACTACTACCGATAAGTCTAAACTCATTAGCTTATAATTCCATGGCGTGGCGTGTTATCGTATAGTGTGTCATTTTCAGATGTCTAATTAAGTATAACGTTTTAATTAGATTAAAAATGCATTTTAATGTTAATGCCTATAATAATGTTGTATTTTTATTTAACCAGAATCTAACGGTATTAATTCTTCGTTAAAAAATAGAGCAAACGGTTCTTTGCTCTTTCGGAAGAGATTTGAAAATAGAAAAACCCGTTTTGTTTTTCCAATCCATTTTATCCTAATTCTTCCCAAAACCCTGAATTCAAATAATCACCCCTAATCTGAATCATTGGTGACAATCTTTGTCATGAACCTCTGATGTGAGAATCTGGACCCATGGCGGCTCTCCTCCGCACATTTGTGGGCGTGTATATAAGGGATCCTTTGCGATGACACGTAGTCATCACTTTGTTCTCTTTTAGAAAATATGGAGTTGTTGGTCTATTGTACACAAAATAGATAAATGAAGGTTAGGTCCCCTTAGAAAACTATTTATTTGCATGTTTAACTATAAAATTCGAGGACTATATTGTGGAGAACGAAGGTATTAGGCACCCACTCAGCCCTTTTCGGTTTCAAATGTATATGCGAATATTTATACTAGCATATTGTGGTGGAAAAGAAATAATGAAAAAAATAAGTATGTGAATAAATTATACACTACATTGTGGGATGTGTAGGTACTTGCCCAGGGAGATTCAAATTCACGTTGTTTGAAAAATGTCTTGAGTGATTTTACATCTTATTAACTCGATGGTCGAGCACTCAACTCCCTCCCGTTGATGTCTCAAAATAGTTTTAAAATGAGAATGGTTCAAATATGAAAATTTATGAAAATGTTTTATGCTCAATAAAAATGACATAATGTAAATGGGTTTAAAAGATGAAACTATTTGATGAAAAGAGGGAATTAAAACCTCTCACATTAAGATCAATCCATTAGGTAAAATTTATGAATTAAGTGAGCCTATAACATATATTTTTTACATTTAATGATTTTTGAAGACTTTTATTTGCATTTTTTATATTTACAAACTACAAGTATGAGACGCATACATATGGAAGAATTTACATAGATACATATTTTGACTTAAGCTTTAGGGGTGGCTTCTTATTAAGCCTTCGTACCCACCATATGCAGAATTAAAGTTGACATAGTTTTGAATGATCTCGTATATGGAGGAGGAGGAGGAGGAGGAGGAAGAAGAAGAAGAAGAAGAAGAAGAAGAAGAAGAAGAAGAAGAAGAAGAAAGACGTGAGCAACGGTTCATCAAAACACGACCCTTTATTTAAGCTTTTATAAAGCATAAAAAGGCTAAAGGAACAATTACTTGTGATTTAAGCTTTTATAAAGTATAAAAATTCAAAGGAACCATAATCGTGACATCACACGAATATTTTTTCGCTTTAATAGGACTTCAACTTGAAATCGTCTTCTATAAGTATATCTATTTTTGTATCAAGGGGTATTTTTGTAACGAAAAGTGGTTTAAGACTTCGAAAGTATGGATGGTTTTTAACAATAGGTGGTTTTAGATTTTCTTTGGGGTATATGAGAGAAGTGGTGAAAGAAAATGAGGTATTAGTGAAAGGGACTTAGATCAACACTTTTGAGGTGTAAATAAACAACTTCTACGAATATGGGGTGATGGTTCCGAATGACTAAAATTTTTAACACTTCTTTAAAATTTAAAATTTTCTCTTCTTAAAATAAAACTTCAATTCAAGTTCAAATTTATACAACCCAAACTAAACATGAATTTTACCAAATTAAGCTTTTTCTTAAACTTACACAACCTAAAATAATTAAGCTCTAATTACACCATTTTCGAGATCAAATTAATTTTATATTGTTAAACCTAAGCATGCATCTAGGTGAGAATTTTCAAGGTAAATACACAACCACAACGTCGCGATGTACGAGGAAAATCCACAAAAGAAAAAATCTCTGACGATCGAGCTACAAGTCGACTAAGTACGAATTAAATACAATGACACAAAAAAGACTTACTCAACAACTCCAAGTCCTTGCAATTTTTGACGCTCTTCGTTCCATCAACCTATTCCTAGTGACAATGCAGGAGTCCACTTACATCTCTGAATCTACCGATGGGGCACTGCTACCGTCATGTATACAAAGTCCACCGTATGTACCCCAATAAACACGGAATCCTCCACAAGAAACAATCCTCAATTATGTAGAGAATGATAACCTCGGTGCCAAAAATTGATCTCAAACACATATCATGTTGAAGCTTGGATCATAAGAAGATTAGGTGTAAAACTTGTGTTTTTAGTAAAGGATTAAACCATGAATTAAGAACAAAACTTTATTGGACTTTTCAAAAGGTTTCTCACACTTTGAAGATATAAAAGTCAGATGAAAATTGAACTCTTGAACTACATAAATGGTTGGGAAAAAGTAGTGGGAGGTTATGGAGAAAACTTGTTGAAAAAACTGTCTAATTTCAAAAATTGCTCTGTAACACCCCGCCCGCCCGGAGAGAGAGAACGGAGCGCTACAATCGATAAAACTAAACAATTTCACAATATAACAAGGTACAGGGCATCTAAAACCCACAATAAAAATAGAAACCACTAAACTCATCTCCAAATGAATACAACAAATCTATCGAAATAATTACAACAATCTAACTATCTCGAAAACAAACAAATCTAATCTCCAATGCTTTATACATCAAAAATAAATACAAGTCTTCTCATCTCTTGTATTCTCGAATATTCTTCCCAAAATAATCGTTGCGAACAATCAATCTCCATAGCGCCCCAAAATCCGTGCTAACCTGCCACTAAAAGAAAATATGGGGAAGTACACAATACGACAGGAAGATGCTTAACAAAAATGTTAGCGATGAATAAAACGTCACAATACGAATACGAATATACAAATCAAATGAGAGTCACATAAGCAATTATATCACTATAATTTCTCAACACCACATTAACCAGGTCACCAGGCCTCACCAACGTACCGCGCCTATGCATTTTTCTAGCATATCCGGAAAAAGGAGTCTTGGTGGGTGCCCAACCTCCGTGCCATATTAAAATCTTCATGACAATATGCTCAACACAATAATGATACCACATGAATCATAAATAGATTCTAAACAAAATTTCCAGATTCCAATGAATTTAGCAATTCAAATATGAGTCAATAATCACAAGAAAACAACGAGAATAATACTCGCGAGATTAAGGAGCATATTGTGTAAAACCCCATACCTCAAACCACCGTGAGAAACCAACTATAAATCTGCCCAGAAACGCAGATAAAACCACCAAAAATCTGCTCCAAAGATCACCAAAAGAAGTCCTCAAACATCATCAAAACATTCTCCAAGATCAACCTCAAAACAGCCCCAAGAACACATAAAAAACCTAAGGTTTAAAGCACAAATTAAAGGGTGCTGTTTTGTGGAAAAGAGAGGAAAAGAAAATACATTTTCTGAGTATTTTTGTGCCAAAAGGTTGCTCCAAAACAATAGCCAACGAACCCTTTAAATAAGGTGAAAACAAAAGAGTTTGAAACCAACTAAAATTCTGCAAAAGATTGCAGCGCACGAAATCTAGGGTGATCGATCGATCGACCCCCAGGCATCGATCGATTGATCGTGCCCGAAAACTGACAGTTCAGCCAAAAATTTTAAAAGGGATAAGAATTTATAAAATCATTATAAAATCCGATTTAACTCCATTTTCGAAACCGATTGAAATTCTCGCCTTTAAAAATAATAAACAACAAGTTTGAGCAATAAAAATAATTTTATCTCAAAATTTATTTTTCCTCTTTATTTTGAAAAATACCCCCAAAATTACGCGGGTTGTTACACTTCCCCACTAACAATGGAATTTCGCCCTCGAAATTCGCCGAATACCTAACTCTCAAAATCAGACCACAATCTCCAAAAATAATTTCGTCTCCAAAAATAAATTCCTCACATCTAATCTAGATGCCTAACGTGAAACGATTATCTATAATAATCTATCTCCAAAAATACGCGCCACAAAAACGCAACAGACCCAAAACCCAAGACCCGAGGGTGGTCGTATACCTAAGCTCTGATACCATTCTGTAACACCCCACCCGCCCGGATAGAGCGAACGGAGCGCTACAATCGATAAAACTAAACAATTTCACAATATAACAAGGTATAGAGCATCTAAAACCCACAATAAAAATAGAAACCACTAAACTCATCTCCAAATGAATACAACAAATCTCTCGAAATAATTACAACAATCTAACTATCTCGAAAACAAACAAATCTAATCTCCAATGCTCTATACATAAAAAATAAATACAAGTCTTCTCATCTCTTGTATTCTCGAATATTCTTCCCAAAATGATCCTTGTGAAAAATCAATCTCCATAGCGCCCCAAAATCCGCGCTAACCTGCCACTAAAATAAAATATGGGGAAGTACACAATACGACAGGAAACACTACACCAAATCTGTCGAATTGTCACGGTCATTGACCTTGACAAATTCAACTTGTCAAGGTCAATGACCGTGACATTTCGAGGCGAGACAACTTTTTTTGTCACGATCGTATCACGGTCGTGTCGCGGTCATTGACCGTGACACGTTTGTCACGGTTAGAAACCGTTACAAAGCCGTGACCTTTTAAAAAAAAATTATCACGATCAATGATCGTGACACGTCCGTGATAAAAAGTTGTCACGGGCTTGTCACGGTCAATGACCGTGACAATTCTTGGCAGAATTTAAAAAAAATCTGTTGGGCAGTATGGCCACTGCCACTGCCCAGCAGTATATTTGTACATGTTATAGCAACGTTGTACCTGTTCAAACATCATATATTCAAACAAACTAAGGATAATACAAATATATATTCAAAATAGAAACCATTTAAGAAGAAACAACATCACCATCAATTATCTCAAATCTACAAACTATTTGCATGGAAAAGAGATTTTGTACCGCGATGCTCGGGGACACCTCCTTATCCTTCCCTTCTCGTCCGAATAGCCACATAAGTATAGAGCATATGTGGCCTACCCTTAGGGCCCCTCCCTGTCCCCTGAATTGAAATAAAGTAAAATTAGTATCCGCCCCTCAAATATAGATAAATATAAATCGTAATTGAAATCGAAATGAAAATTGACATATAAATATAAATACATTACCTGTAGTGTCACCCAAACAGCTAACTTGAGCTCATATGTCACCTCCTTCCAACTAATGTATCCCGGGCAATTGTGTCAAATATAATTCTCTTCATATCTAAACACTAAGAAATGCCATAATCCTATGGAATTATGCGTTGCAAATTCCTTCCAACTGTTGTGTAGCCAAAAATCAGCAGTTGAAGTTGTCAATTCCACCTTTCAATGGTCTCCCATGTTTTGCTAGAAGTTCCAAGTGGTGGGGTATGGAAAGTGGAATTGACAACTTCAACTGGTGATGTTTGGCTACATAATGGTTGGGAGGAATTTGCAGAGCATCGCTCCATAGGATTATGGCATTTCTTAGTGTTCGGATAGACGAAGAGATTCAGTTTCCTCTCCACAAATAGGACACCCCAAATAACTATGTACTAATCACCTATTAAAGGTAAGAAGCGTATATTCATGGATTAGTATAAACAAAACTTAGATGTAGTTGGAATATTTATGTATTAATCTCATCTCCACACACGCACACTACACAAGAGTGAAAATGATAAAGTGCAGATCAATTAAAAGCATTAAAAATGGATGTTTCGGTACAAATTGAAATATTTATTACAAATTAAAAAATTATTTCAAATTCGGGTTATCATAAAAAATGGATTGATATTCGGTAGGAGCAGCCAAGTCATCCACACTACTATTTAGACGCCTTGGCGCGTGTTGGACAATTGACTACGGCTCGTTGTTGATATACTCCGAGTAAAACACTTGCTTAACCTTTTGAAATGCACAAACAAACGGCTCATCGCTCACGTGGTCGTTGCTCTTCAACTTGGACAAGTCAACCATGATCAAATTGGTGACAGGATCAACTTTACAAGCATTTTTATCGTCAACTCTTACCCATTCACAGTAAAATACAACCTCTTTGAAGCTTATATAATCCAATTCAAATATATTTTGGATTACACCATAGTAAGTCATTTCAGCTTCAACGAGGTTTTTATCTTTTGCGCTCGCTCGAAAGAAAGTAAGAGCCTTGTATGAAATTCTTGAGTTCTGTACATTTGTACTTTCCTCGTACATTTTAGCGCCGAAAATGTAACCGTTCAATCGATACTTTTTGAACTCTTGTGCCACGAACAAGGGTCCAGTGGCCAGACGAGTAAGCCTTGATGTCGCATCACCCATCTTTAGGAGCTGAGAATATAGATAAATTAATTATATTAGTGGTAAAATTTGGGATAATAGCCCTACGCAAATCCTTGTGCTAGGAGAAACAGTGCTTAAACAATAGAGGAACCAATTGCATGATCACATGCCAATCGTGGGACTTACACTTATGTAAATCATGAGTAGCATAATTCACAATCCTTTGCAAGTTGGACGAAAAAGTAGATGGACCCTTCAAATTATATATTGTGTCTAGAAGCACCTCTTTTCCCCACTCGTCAAAGTAAACGCACCAGGGGGAATTATTGTCCTTCCCCTACTATCTTCTTTCAACCATAGTTGTGGCTTAAGTTTTAACGTTTTAAGGTCTTTTCGTGCATTTTCTCCATCCTTCGAATGATTCCCCCAAGGCAAGTACCCACAATATGTTCAGCAAAGTTCTTCTCTGCATGCATCACATCCAATACATGGCGCACCGGGTTATTCTTCCAATAAGTCAAGTCAAATAAAATTGACCTCCGAGACCATGCCTTTCTTATCTCAGTTTCATTCCCAGTTGGGGTCTTCTTATGCTTGACATTCTTAAATTTGGGATTCTTACCTGGAATATTTGGGCCACATTCAGAAGATTTACTTTTAATTTCTGAACCCGAAAGTTGTCTCGGCGGTAGCCTATGTTCAACTCCGCCCAATAAAAAATTGGAACCTTTCTCAAATCTGAAACTATGAGCTGGGGGTAAAAACCTCCTGTGGCAATGGTATACACTTTTTTAAGCTAGAGGATAGACGAAGAGATTCAGTCTCCTCTCCACAAATAGGACATCCCAAATAACCATGTACTACACATCCGGATAATGTCCCATTAGCTGGAAAATCATGAATTGCCCACATCAACATAGCTTTCAGCGTAAACTCTTCTTTTCTAAAAGAGTCAAATGATTGCACACCCTCTTCCCGCAACTCATTTAATTCTTCTACCAAAGGAGCCAGGTAGATATCAATGTCATCACTTGGTGCCTTTGGCCCAGGTATCAACAAAGCCATCATCGAAAATTCAGGTCTCATACACTGTGAAGGAGGGAGGTTGAGTGGGGCTAGGATCACTGGCCATACACTTTGATTGGTGCTTAGATTTCCAAATGGATTGAAACCATCTGTTGATATAGCCAAACGAATGTTGCGTTGTTCTCGAGCAAAATCGGGATACTCAAAAGTCATCCTCCGCCAGGCAGTAGAATCAATAGGATGACGCATGATATTACCCCCTACTTCTGCCCTAGCATGCCAAGTCATTGCCTCTGCAATCCATGGTACTGTGAAAAATCGCTTTAATCTAGGCCCAACGGGAAAATATTTCAATACTTTTTGAGGCACTTTTGAGCTTGTGCCTTCCTTACTAGTAGATTGGACATATCTAGGTTCATCGCATACCGGACAACGATCGAGATTTTCATACTCCTTTCGGTATAGTATGCAGTCATACACACAATCATGAATCGATTTATACTTCATTCCCGAACCTTTCAAACTGTTCTTCATAACAGGATAGCTATTTGGAAGTGTATTCACCTTGGGTAATAAGCCCTTCACTCATTTCAGAATTCACATCACGCTTTTGCCAGACAAAGCGTACTGCGTCTTCAAACTGTGCAAACCAACCATGGCATGTAAAGTTGTTTAATCTTTCTCACAGCCAGAGTATAACGGTTGGGTCGCCTTAAATTTTAAACTTTGGTAGTCATCGTCAAGTTTTATCGTGTTATCTTCACGAGCACTTGAATCTTCTACATCATCAGTAACCTCATTCTCCTCTACTTCATAAACTCCGTACGCATCATCAACTAAATCCTCTAACATATTATGATCTACGTCGTCCCCTTCTACATCTATTCTACTTGTTGAAGGTTGGTCGGGGACAAAAGGAACTTTTAATTCACCGTGAAAACTCCAAAATCGATAACTATCTTGCATACCCGATCTTAACAAATGTAGTTCAACTGTTTTCCACTCAAACATCTTACCATTCTTACACCTAGCACACGGACACGGAAACTCTTCATCATTACGACATCTCTTTGCATATTTCACAAATCCGTTAGCACCTCTGCGAAACACATCCCCCATTCTATTAGTCTCACCCATCCACTCTTTGTATTTCGGATATCCCATCACAGCTACCACAACCAAACACCTATTAAAGGTAAACAAAACTTAGATTTATAGTATGTTTTATTTAATTATCCCATCATTTAATTATCCTATTAAAGGGAAAGTGGTCCTATCCCATTCAAGACTGCATTTTTCTGTAATATACTTAACAGCTCATGCACATTGTTACGATTTGAAAAAAATTCGACAGCATATCCCCGTAGTTCTCCAAGTACACGACGTAGATTGGCAGGTGTGAGTGTTATTTCAATTGGTTAATTGAAATAACAGTCACACTTGTCAATCTAATATGTACCCAGAGAACATTAAGATACGACTGCAGAACTTCCTCCAAAAGTAACAACTTTAAGCCAATAAGAATATTATACAGAAATTATACAGTCTTAAACTGTCCAAACGGGACAATTCGAGAGATCTCATTACAGGGGTAATGACTCTCGAACGGGTCTAAGGGCTATTGAATATGTATCTATGCGCACTATATTTAATTTCAAGTATGTTTCATATAATGGGTTAATTCAAATACAAAAATAAATTCATGGGTTAATTCAGATACAAAAATAAATTCATGGGTTAATTCAAATACAAAAATACAAATTCATGGGTTAATTCAAATACACACACACACACACACCCCTCCCTCCACACCCCCCACTCACCACATACACACACACCCCCACCCCCACTCACCACATACACACACACACACACACCCACCCACCACATACACACACACACAATATCCCCCCACCCTTCCCCACCTCCCTCCACACCCCCCACCCACCACACATATACACACACACACAACAGCCCCACCCTGCCCCACCCCCCACACACGCACACATGCACACACACACACACATATTTACACATATACACACATATATATACACACAAACATATATATAAATGGATAGAGAGAGAGAGAGAGAGAGAGAGAGAGAGAGAGAGAATTAAACCAGAAAGTAGAGAGAGAGAGAGAGAGCAGCGTAGAGAGAGACAGACAGAGGGAGGGAACGACGGGAGGGAAAAAAGAAGGGGGAAAGGGTTTTTGCTGCAAACGTTGTCACGGTCGTGTTAAGGTCATTGACCGTGACAATTATTTAAAGAATTGTCACGGTCAATGACCGTGACTAGTCCGTGATAAGTAAATTTGTCGCGGACTTGTCACGGTCATTGACCGTGACAATTCTTTGTCACGGTCGTGTCAAGGTCAATGACCGTGACACAAAACGCGTGTTTTTTGTCACGGTCAATGACCTTGACAAGGGTGACCGGCTGAAAGGTGACAATTTTGTCATTTTGGTGTAGTGAAGATGCTCAACAAAAATGTTAGCAATGAATAAAACGTCACAATACGAATACGAATATACAAATCAAATGAGAGTCACATAAGCAATTATATCACTATAATTTCTCAACACCACATTAACCGGGTCACCAGGCCTCACCAACGTACCGCGCCTATGCATTTTTCTAGCATATCCGGAAAAAGGAGTCTTGGCGGGTGCCCAACCTCCGTGCCATATTAAAATCTTCATGACAATATGCTCAACACAATAATGATACCACATGAATCATAAATAGATTCCAAACAAAATTTGCCGATTCCAATGAATTTAACAATTCAAATATGAGTCAATAATCACAAGAAAACAACGAGAATAATACTCGCGAGATTAAGGAGCATATTGTGTAAAACCCCATACCTCAAACCACCGTGAGAAACCAACGATAAATCTGCCCAGAAACGCAGATAAAACCACCAAAAACCTGCTCCAAAGATCACCAAAAATAGTCCTCAAACATCATCAAAATATCCTCCAAGATCAACCTCAAAACAGCCCCAAGAACACCTCAAAAACCTAAGGTTTAATGCAAAAATTAAAGGGTACTGTTTTGTGGAAAAGAGAGGAAAAGAAAATATATTTTCTGAGTATTTTTGTGCCAAAAGGTTGCTCCCAAACAATAGCCAACGAACCCTTTAAATAAGGTGAAAACAAAAGAGTTTGAAACCAACTAAAATTCTGCAAAAGATTGCAGCGCACGAAATCTGGGGTGATCGATTGATCGATTGATCGACCCCCAGGCATCGATCGATCGATCGTGCCCAAAAACTGACAGTTCGGCCAAAAATTTTAAAAGGGATAAGAATTTATAAAATCATTATAAAATCCGATTTAACTCCGTTTTCGAAACCGATTGAAATTCTCGCATTTAAAAACAATAAACAACAAGTTTGAGCAATAAAAATAATTTTATCTCAAAATTTATTTTTCCTCTTTATTTTGAAAAATACCCAAAAAATTACGCGGGTTGTTATGTTCCGATCGTTCGAACGAAAACCAAAGCCATCTCGTTCGAACGAGATAAGAATGAAACTTATAATGAGAAATCAACACAAATAAAAAATGACCTCATTAGATGGTCATTCGAACGAATAGGGAATCTCGTTTGAACGACCTAAGAAAGTCGTTCTTACGACTTGGGAAAAAATAGATTATTTTCCTAGAAAAAATATAAGGTCATTTTGCAATATATTTGCAAAAATTATAACACCCAATAATAAATTTCCAAGGCCCAACATAATATAAGTATTCATACTTGATAGATCCTTGGACTATTGATGACGAAAACGAGGCATGAAACACGACATAGGATGTGATCGGTTCAACTTGACTACTACGTCTTCAATAAAAATGTCATATGCTTGAAAGGTCACAAATACAACTTATATCCTATGCCGTGTTATAATTTTGTCCAGAATTAAGTTAACACGTACAAATTGACTCAAATGAAAATTTACCCTTACGTGATGGATTCGTATTGTGTCCATCATGGCACCTGCTATCAGCGCGCTCTCTCTTTCTCGGCGACGACACTCTCGATCATTTGGACATAAGTGCTCATCGTTGGAGATGTGAGGTGTATGAATATGTAGAGATTGGATTCATCAGTCTATTTTACTCATAACATGCAAAAGAAGGAGCTATCTCCAATAAGATAGCTAATATACAATTAGTGCATGCGAAACTAAGTAAGATATAGGCTCGAAGACTATGTTACGGAGTGTAAAGGCATTAAGCAACACTCCATCCTTTTTGTCTATCGTGGTATGAAAAAAATGTTCTCCTTCTCCTAAATCACGAATATGTGCCTATGTGGAAAAGGTGTCGTGTGGGTGAAGTCATGCATATATATATATATATATATATATATATATATATAATGGCCTGACTATGTTAAGGGTTGTGGCCTGATTTTGGATGTCGAGACCCAATTATAAGGATCTAAACAGTGTGTGAGAGGGTTATAACCTAATTACAAGGGCTTAAAGTACACGGGGTGATTATAACCTGATTCTAAAGGTTTATAGAGTGTGTTGATGAGAATTACGGCCTACCTCTAAGGCCTAGAGAGTATGTTGATAATGATTGTGGCTGGATTCTGAGGACTTATAGAATATGCAATGAGGATTTTGATCTTATTATGAGGTTCTAAAGAGTATAATCCTAAGGGCTCAAAAGAGTGTGTGATAAGGGTTGTGACCTGATTCTGAGTGGTTAAAGAATGTTATGTGAAGATTGTAGCCTAATTCAAGGGTTAAGAGAGTGTGTGATGAGGATTGCGGCCAAATTTTGAAGGCCAATGTATATTCTAAGGACTTAATCGTATGGGACCAATAAAATTATGATGGTCTAATACGAAGGGACTAAGTTTATTATGAGGACCTAAATATATGAGACCCATATGGGGATTATGACCTAATTATTAAGGATGGACATAAGTGTATATGACCAAAGTGGGAATCATGACCTAATTTTAAGGCCAATGGTCTATTTTGAGGTCCTAAGTGTATGCAACCAATATAGTAATCGTGGCCTAATTCTGAGGGCCACAATTTATTCTGAGAACTAAATGTATACAACAAATATGTGGATCGCGGTATAATTTTTAAGGCCAAAATCTTTTTTGAGAACCTAAGTGTATGTGACTAATATGGGGATCGCAGTTTAATTTTTAGGGTCAAGGTCTATTTTGAGGACCCAAGTGTACACGACTCATACAGGGATCACGGTCTAATTATGAGGGCCAAGGTTTATTTTGAGGACTTGAGAGTGTATACGATGCATACGGGGATTGCGACTTAATTATTGTGACACCCCGCCTAATTAATCCCGGGTGATCAGTCCTAAATCAAGTTAGAACAGGTTTCTCATTTGGTCCATTCTTAGCATCACTGTCGTTTTATTAAATTACTAACCACCTAAGTGAGAAAAATAGACTGGTGCCAATTTTTATCTTTCATTAATTAAACAAAAACCCATGCGGAAAAATAAAACAATACAACAATCACAGATAACTGAAATAATCATCCACAAATAGAAATAATTAACCGAATAAACCATCGGTCCAACATAAATCCCGTAAAGACAAGAATGAACTCCCAACAAGTCTAATACAAATAAGTGGAATGTGAGCGACATGCTCGAATAACTAATAATGAATTTCTACATTAATAATGAAAAATGAGGCGTCTATCAAAACCCCGCAACATCCACATATGCTGCAGCAACGAATCCCTGGAATTGAGTCAAGGCTGGCGTCCCTGTGGTTGGACACCTAAAAGGTTTTTAAAAGTTTTTATAGCAAGGGTTAGTACCCAAAACATTTTAAAAAAAAACATTTAACAAATGATTAACTTGCAGTAATAATAAATATGCATGCTCTTCATATTTTAGTTAGTGTCGCACTCTCTTGAGAACTTCCTTGCCCCTCCTCTAATGTGCACCACTAACGCTTTAATTATCACCTAGTTACCTATCTCATGACTAGATAATTATTAAAGTCTCCTTGTACCCCCCCTACTCTAATTTGAGTACAATGTGATTATGATTTTTAAGTTATTAATAACATCAACTTAATTAATCATTTCCCTTTTTAATTCATATAACTTCTCCACTCGCTATACATATACAACAACTCATGCTTGTATTTATTTAGACCGTATATAATAATCACCTAATTATATACTTAGAAATATTGCAGCATTCACACACATACTGAAATACATAAATCACTAACATCCACCCGAGTAGAAATACTCACCGGACATAATTTCTCTAAAGTGCTAGTACACTAGGTATATTAAAATACCCTAGTTATCCAAGTTAGAATCTCTCACTAACTTGGTTTAGTATACGATTGGAGGCGGTCATATTCCTTCCCGGAAAGTGAGATGCCCCTCACCCCCTGTAACGGACGCTATGACCTGGGAATCTACTCGCCCTACTCCTCAAGCTAGGGGATTCATCCACTGCGCGTAACCTCCCCCTATAGCACTAGAGTATAATAATATCTAACCACTGATATTAAGGCATACACTATATATACATACTATCACACACCGTATATATATATATATATATATATACATATATAAAAATGTTCCAACTACACCGTGTACTAAACCCGTGACACGAGCCTATTCCATTTTTATTATGAGGTTGTTACCCAACTCGAATTATTAATTAATTTACACATTAATAAATTCAATTACTTTTGATGTTGCCCTCACCATTTAATTGGACTCAATCTCTTAGCCCGAATTAACCTCACCCGAGTCTAAATCCCGACTCTAAATTATTTAGTCCATTACTAAATAAAATAATTTACCTCGATATCGCTCAACCAATTTTTTGACGTGCCACCCAAATTTCTACTCCCATCTCCTAATTAATTCACTCACATTTAATCAGGTTTAACTCATGCATTAATTTCTCAACAATAATTAATTACATAACAACTTTTATATAATTCCCTTTCTATATAAACAAAACTGGACGAACTGTCAGTTTCTGCCGACCATCGATCGATCGACTTCATGGCGTCGATCGATCGATCGATCAGGTACTCGTCTTCTTCGCGAAGACAGACAGCCATGGACGAAAATTTTCGAGCCCTAATTTCCTTCTACACTAAAACTAAATCCCTTTTAGCATTGGTACATATTAGGAAACTCATTAGGGATCCCCAGAACAGTCATCAACATTATTAATTCGTCCATTAACTCCAATTTCTAAATTTGGGGAAAGTTTCATCATTAACCCTAAGCCCATTTATACCCCAAATCTCATCATCAAATTCGTTTCCAAATATTCAGATATCATTCTACCAGATATGCATTAACTCACAATTATCAGATTTTACAAGAATCACCACCCAAATTTCGTAAATCAGAATTGTTGTTTTCAAAATCCCATGTTCATGCCATTAACACCCAAAAACGAATTTCTACTTATTCACTACACATGAATATGAATTGAAAACAGATTTAATGCTATTGCAAGTTATCCACTTGCCTTAAGGTTCGTAGAGTCTGAATTGGAGTTAAATCCCAAGGTTGAAGATGACCTTTGTTGGCTCTCTTTTGATCCCCAATTGGCTTTGGCTGCTGTTAGGGTTTCCTAACCCTTAATTTGCTTTTTATTAGGTTAATTAACTAAATCCCGTTTTTTGACTAATGGGCCAAGCCTAAGTGACCCAAATGCCCCCGAGTGGGCTCGGCTATGTCTAAAAACGTCCCGTGACCCGTTTACTACCCCCGGGTACACTTTTCCGACTATCTCGGCCCATCCGGACTCAACTGTACACTCAAAATTGGCATCCGAATAAATTTATAAATTTACTTATCCCCCCACCCCATATTGTCTATACCGACTTCCGGTTGAGATAAGTGTATACTTTGTCATTGACACTCGAAATGACTTAAATAGATTATTACTATTCACTCAGTAATTTAATTTGCCTAAATATTAACCATTTACTCTCCGATTAATATTTAAATTTTATTTTACCATAATTAATTCATTAAATCACAACACACTAGTAATTTGAATTTCCGAATTAATTAAATTTAAATGTACTAAAAATACGGGGTGTTACATACTCCCCCCCCCCCCCTTATAAAGGAATTTCGTCCCCGAAATTAGATCGTACCTGCGTTGAAAAGCTCTGGATATTGTTCCCGCATATCCTCCTCCCGCTCCCAGGTAGACTCGTCAACATTGTGATGACCCCACTGTACTCTAACCAATGGAACAACCTTGGATCGTAATTTCCTCTCACTATGATCCAGAATAGCTACCAGCCTCTCCTCATACGAGATGTCTGGCTGTAAGTCGATCTCCTCGAGTGGAACGTGCCAAAAGGCTCTCTCGCTCCTTCGATATTTCTTCAGCGATGCCACATGGAATACATCGTGTATCCGCTGAAGATGTTCTGGTAACCCAAGCTTATACGCCACCGGTCCCACCCTCTCAATAATAGGGAAAGGTCCTACGTATCGCGGTGCTAACTTACCCTTCTTGCCGAACCTCATCACCCCCTTCATTGGAGATACCCGGACTAAAACCTGGTCCCCAACTTCTAGCTCCACATGTCGTCGAGAAGCGTCAGCATAACTCTTTTGCCTGTCCTGAGCTATCCGAATTCTTCCTCGAATCAGCTCTATCTTGGAAGATGTCTCTTGAACAATATCCGGCCCAAGAGTTTGTTGTCCCCCACCTCTAACCAACAAACGGGTGAACGACAAGGTCTCCCGTACAGTGCCTCAAACGGTGCCATGCCAATCGTGAATTGGTAAGAGTTGTTATACGCAAACTCTACCAAAGGAAGATATTTCTCCCATCCTCCCCCGAAGTCCAAAATGCACATTCTGAGCATGTCTTCCAGCATCTGGTTAACTCTCTCAGTCTGTCCGTCCGTCTGTGGGTGATACGCTGTACTCAAGCGCAACTCCGTGCCCATTGCCTCCTGAAAGCTCTGCCAAAAGTGGGCGACAAAGATTTTGTCTCGGTCGGATACAATATGTATAGGCACTCCATGCAGCTTAACAATCTCTGCTATGAATAGCTGTGCATAACGCATCGTCTCGAAGTCTGTGCGTACCGGTAAAAAGTGGGCCACCTTAGTCAACCGATCCACAATAACCCATATGGAGTCGTGACCCCTCTGCGATACAGGTAACCCTGTGATGAAGTCCATGGAGATGCTCTCCCACTTCCACACGGGAATTTCTAACGGCTGTAGCATCCCTGATGGTCTCTGATGGTCAACTTTCACAAGAGGACACGTGGCACATTTCGAAACAAACTCCGCTATGTCCCGCTTCATTCCTGCCCACCAATACTGCCTCCTCATATCTTGGTACATTTTATCCCCACCGGGATGTACCGTAAATTTCGAACCATGGGATTCTGTCATAACAGCGTGCTTCAAATCCTCATCCTCTGGCACCATTAACCTCCCATTAAAGCGTAGGCCTCCTTCTGAGCTAATCGAGTAACCCTCTGCTCCCTCAGCTAACAACTGGCCCACCCTATCCCGGCAAACCTGATCCTCAGCCTGAGCCTTCACAACTCGCATAATGATCTCGGGTGTGATGGATAAAGCTGACATGCAAGCCCTGTCTACGTCATCCTCATATCGAAGCTCTCTCCACTTCGCTATCCATACCTCTGCTATCTCCCCAGTCGGCCTTCGGCTCAATGCGTCTGCTACCACATTGGCCTTACCAGGATGATACTGAATATCAAATTGGTAGTCCTTCACGAATTCTAGCCACCACCTCTGCCTCATATTCAGATCCTTCTGTGTGAAGAGATACTAAAGAGACTTGTGATCCGTGAATAAAGTAAACTGCTCTCCTAGAAGATAATGCCTCCATATCCTCAAAGCAAAAACGACCGCTGCTAACTCTAGGTCGTGAGTGGGGTAATTCCTCTCGTGGGGCTTCAGATTCCTGGAAGCATAAGCTATAGCCCTTTCCTCCTGTTGGAGTACACCCCCAAGACCCCGTAGGGATGCGTCTGTGTAAAATCGATACTCTAGCCCTCCCTTTGGCAATGCAAGCAGTGGTGCAAATGTCAACTTGTCCTTATGCTCGTCGAACGCTAATTGACAACTATCATTCCACTTGAAAGGTACCCCTTTCCGAGTCAGATTCGTCAAAGGTCCTGCAATCTTAGAGAATCCTTTAATGAATCGCCTGTAGTAACCGGCCAAACCCAGAAAACTGCGCACCTCGGTCGGTGTCGTGGGCTGTCCCCACTCCCTCACCGCCGACACTTTATTCGGATCCACTGTAATACCCCGATCTGACACGACGTGACCAAGGAACTGTACCTCCCGTAGCCAAAATCCACACTTCTCTAATTTGGCATAGAGCTGATGATCCCTCAGTGTCTGTAAAACCATGCGCAAATGCTCTGCGTGCTCCTCTTTGGTGCGTGAGTAGATTAAGATGTCATCAATGAAAACGATGACAAACTGATCTAGGTACTCCCTGAAAACCCTGTTCATTAGATCCATGAACACTGCTGGTGCATTGGTGAGCCCGAAGGGCATTACCCTGAACTCATAAGATCCATACCGCGACAAGAAAGCGGTCTTCGGAACATCCTCCTCTCGGATACGCAGTTGATGATACCCTGACCTCAAGTCGACCTTGGAGAAATAAGACGCCCCTCTCAATTGGTCAAATAAATCATCAATCTGAGGCAACGGATATTTATTCCGTATCGTCACCTTGTTCAGCTCCCTATAATCCACGCACAAGCGGAGTGAACCATCTCGCTTCTTCACAAACAACACCGGCGCACCCCACGGCGATGTACTCCGCCGAATAAAACCCTGACCCAGTAGTTGCTGAATCTGTTCCCTCAATTCCCGCATTTCTGAAGGGGCCATTCGATAAGGTGCCCGAGCAATCGGCCTCGTCCCCGGTGCCAAATCGATAACAAATTCGATTTCTCTGCTGGGTGGTAATCCTGGTATTTCCTGGAATACATCCTCAAAGTCCCTCACTACCGGAATAGAGTCTAAAGGAACTACCACTTCCTGTGAGGTTTCCTCCTCAATGTAATATAAATGAGCGGTTGAGCCTCCCTCTGGGCGAGGCATCGCCACAACAAACATCTCTTGTCCCGGAATGGCAAAAATAATGCTCCCTCCGAAGCAATCGATCATGGCTCTATAGTCAGCGAGCCAATCCATACCGATAATCACATCGTGGACATGCATATCTAATACCAACATGTCCGCAGGTAATGTCAAACCACCAATCTCCACCCCCACTCCCCGACATATAAAGAATATAAGCGACCCATTCCCCAATGGTGAGTCGACACACGTAACAGTGCTCTCCGTGGTGTCTAACAACCCTAAAGCCTTCGCGAAATGTGTAGCTATAAAGCAATGTGTAGCCCCCGTATCAAACAATACCCGACCCATAGTGCCATGGATAGAAAACGTACCCTCGATCGCAGGCGGCGCCTGCTGTGCTGGGGGATTAGGAACATCCCGAACGTTATACACACGTCCGTAGTGCATTTGCCCCTGCTGCTATGGAGCGGGTGGGGCTGGTGCTGCTGGCGGCATCTGACCCTATTGCCCCTGTTGGGCACCCTGCTGCTGGCCTCTGCCCCTCTGCGGGCACTCCCTCTTGAAGTGTCCTTGTTGGCCACAGGAGAAATAGCGTTTCTGATCGTCACCCTGCCATTGGCCCTGCTGGCCCTGACGTTGCTGGCCCGGTTGGCCTCCTCCGTTGTTCCCTTGGCCCTGACGGCCCTGAGGAACTTGCTGTTGCTGATTAGGGCCTGGTTGCCCCTGCCTGAACCCCTGTCCTCCCGGTCGGAACCCACCAGGCTTAAACTTCTTAGCCTGATTCCCTTGCTGAATGATAACCTGCTGCTGTGTGCCACTTGCCTCACTACTAGTAACCGCCTTGCCCTGCTGGCTCGGCTCACCTGCCTTCTTGTTCCCCTTAGCATGGAAACGATGATCCTGGCAATGTACAAGTGCGGCATTAACGACATCTGTATAAGTCACTAATGCCGGGTTTCCAATCAAGTGCTGCCTGATTCTCCAAGCTAGACCATCCATGAACTTGGACTTCTTCCGCTCCTCATCGCTCACCTCGTTTGGCACAAAGTTTGCCAAACGGGTGAACTCCTCCTCATATTCTGCTACTGACCTGTCACCCTGTACCAACTCACTGAATTTCTTTCTCATCTCAGACTCTACTGCTGGAGGGAAGTACTTGCGGTCAAACCGCACCCAGAATTCAGAATTCGGCATCGAATCCCGCTCCTCAGCGGTGGTTACGGACTCCCACCACTGTAAGGCTGCCCCTGACAGACGAAAGGTAGCCAGCATCTGTTTCTGCACCCCTGTACCGTCTAACATGCGCAGATGGCGCTGAATGTTCTTCTTCCAGTCACAAGCCTCGACCACATTGGTGCTACCTCTAAACTCAGGTGGGTGACCCTTCTGAAAGGTCTCCCTCACTCGCTGCCAAGATGGTGGCCCTACTGGAGCCTGAACTGCTGGAGCCAATGGAGGCGGTGCCTGGGGCTGGGGAAAATGAGCTGCCATAGCTCGCATCGCTGTCTCGACCGCTTGGGCCACTATCACTGCCACCTGAGTGGTAGAAATCAACTCGGGTGGGGGTGGTGGTGGCGGTACCTGTGGCTCCTGGCGAGCCTCCCTCACCTCATCTCTAGCTTCAGCCCTTTCCGCTCTCTATCTCTTTGGCGACATCTGAAATAGATTGAATTATATAAGTACCCAATTTATACAAAAAATAGTAGAAGGAATACGATATCTCACAAGCGGAAAATATAATCAACAGTCCTAATAATAGGGCTCTATAACAACCGAACGCTACGCTGAAACGTAGAAAGCCGCACAGATCCTAAGGACACTAGAACCTGATGCTCTGTTACCATCTGTGACACCCCGCCTAATTAATCCCGGGTGATCAGTCCTAAATCAAGTTAGAACAGGTTTCTCATTTGGTCCATTCTTAGCATCACTGTCGTTTTATTAAATTACTAACCACCTAAGTGAGAAAAATAGACTGGTGCCAATTTTTATCTTTCATTAATTAAACAAAAACCCATGCGGAAAAATAAAACAATACAACAATCACAGATAACTGAAATAATCATCCACAAATAGAAATAATTAACCGAATAAACCATCGGTCCAAAATAAATCCCGTAAAGACAAGAATGAACTCCCAACAAGTCTAATACAAATAAGTGGAATGTGAGCGACATGCTCGAATAACTAATAATGAATTTCTACATTAATAATGAAAAATGAGGCGTCTATCAAAACCCCGCAACATCCACATATGCTGCAGCAACGAATCCCTGGAATTGAGTCAAGGCTGGCGTCCCTGTGGTTGGACACCTAAAAGGTTTTTAAAAGTTTTTATAGCAAGGGTTAGTACCCAAAACATTTAAAAAAAAAGCATTTAACAAATGATTAACTTGCAGTAATAATAAATATGCATGCTCTTCATATTTTAGTTAGTGTCGCACTCTCTTGAGAACTTCCTTGCCCCTCCTCTAATGTGCACCACTAACGCTTTAATTATCACCTAGTTACCTATCTCATGACTAGATAATTATTAAAGTCTCCTTGTACCCCCCCTACTCTAATTTGAGTACAATGTGATTATGATTTTTAAGTTATTAATAACATCAACTTAATTAATCATTTCCCTTTTTAATTCATATAACTTCTCCACTCGTTATACATATACAACAACTCATGCTTGTATTTATTTAGCCCGTATATAATAATCACCTAATTATATACTTAGAAATATTGCAGCATTCACACACATACTGAAATACATAAATCACTAACATCCACCCGAGTAGAAATACTCACTGGACATAATTTCTCTAAAGTGCTAGTACACTAGGTATATTCACATACCCTAGTTATCCAAGTTAGAATCTCTCACTAACTTGGTTTAGTATACGATTGGAGGCGGTCATATTCCTTCCCGGAAAGTGAGATGCCCCTCACCCCCTGTAATGGACGCTATGACCTGGGAATCTACTCACCCTACTCCTCAAGCTAGGGGATTCATCCACTGCGCGTAACCTCCCCCTATAGCACTAGAGTATAATAATATCTAACCACTGATATTAAGGCATACACTATATATACATACTATCACACACCGTATATATATATATATATACATACATAAAAATGTTCCAGCTACACCGTGTACTAAACCCGTGACACGAGCCTATTCCATTTTTATTATGAGGTTGTTACCCAACTCGAATTATTAATTAATTTACACATTAATAAATTCAATTACTTTTGATGTTGCCCTCACCATTTAATTGGACTCAATCTCTTAGCCCGAATTAACCTCACCCGAGTCTAAATCCCGACTCTAAATTATTTAGTCCATTACTAAATAAAATAATTTACCTCGATATCGCTCAACCAATTTTTTGACGTGCCACCCAAATTTCTACTCCCATCTCCTAATTAATTCACTCACATTTAATCAGGTTTAACTCATGCATTAATTTCTCAACAATAATTAATTACATAACAACTTTTATATAATTCCCTTTCTATATAAACAAAACAGGACGAACTGTCAGTTTCTGCCGACCATCGATCGATCGACTTCATGGCGTCGATCGATCGATCGATCAGGTACTCGTCTTCTTCGCGAAGACAGACAGCCATGGACGAAAATTTTCAAGCCCTAATTTCCTTCTACACTAAAACTAAATCCCTTTTAGCATTGGTACATATTAGGAAACTCATTAGGGATCCCCAGAACAGTCATCAACATTATTAATTCGTCCATTAACTCCAATTTCTAAATTTGGGGAAAGTTTCATCATTAACCCTAAGCCCATTTATACCCCAAATCTCATCATCAAATTCGTTTCCAAATATTCAGATATCATTCTACCAGATATGCATTAACTCACAATTATCAGATTTTACAAGAATCACCACCCAAATTTCGTAAATCAGAATTGTTGTTTTCAAAATCCCATGTTCATGCCATTAACACCCAAAAACGAATTTCTACTTATTCACTACACATGAATATGAATTGAAAACAGATTTAATGCTATTGCAAGTTATCCACTTGCCTTAAGGTTCGTAGAGTCTGAATTGGAGCTAAATCCCAAGGTTGAAGATGACCTTTGTTGGCTCTCTTTTGATCCCCAATTGGCTTTGGCTGCTGTTAGGGTTTCCTAACCCTTAATTTGCTTTTTATTAGGTTAATTAACTAAATCCCGTTTTTTGACTAATGGGCCAAGCCCAAGTGACCCAAATGCCCCCGAGTGGGCCCGGCTATGTCTAAAAACGTCCCGTGACCCGTTTACTACCCCCGGGTACACTTTTCCGACTATCTCGGCCCATCCGGACTCAACTGTACATTCAAAATTGGCATCCGAATAAATTTATAAATTTACTTATCCCCCCACCCCATATTGTCTATACCGACTTCCGGTTGAGATAAGTGTATAATTTGTCATTGACACTCGAAATGACTTAAATATATTATTACTATTCACTCAGTAATTTAATTTGCCTAAATATTAACCATTTACTCTCCGATTAATATTTAAATTTTATTTTACCATAATTAATTCATTAAATCACAACACACTAGTAATTTGAATTTCCGAATTAATTAAATTTAAATGTACTAAAAATATGGGGATCACAAATTATGAGGGGTTAGGGTACATTCTAAGGAACTATGTGTATGTGACCAGTATGGGGATCACAAATTAATTATGAGCACCAAGGTCAAATTTAAGGACTTATGTGTATTCGAGTAATATGGGGATCGCAACCCAATTGCGAGGGATGAGGTTTATGATTATTTTAGGGTCTACGATCAGTACGAGGATCGTGACTTAATTTTTAAGTCCAATGTTTATGTTGAATACCTATTAGGCTAAACCCACAAGTGCACGCACGTCGCCATCGTCGTCCATCCGATATGTATGTATCTATGCACACACACACACAGACATATATATATATATATATATATATATATATATATATATATATATATATATATATATTAAATGATGAATTACCAAAAAGTCCCTCAAATATATTTTAATATACATTCAGTCAAAGTCTTTTTATTATGTTCCAAAAAGTACCTCAAACACCCATTTAGTGAATATTCTCTTATTTTTAAAGGTCCGTGCTAGCGTCTCCCCCATCCCACCACCTCCCAATTACCAGAGATCCAACGACCCACATCGGAGCTCTTTTTTAGTGTGTTTGGACTAAACGTGTATTATAAAATATTTGAAGAACTATTTGGTATATACCCATATATATATATATATATATATATATATATATATATATGTATGTATGTATCATTCAACCATGGTTTTATCAAAAATATCTTCATTTTGGCATGCATGACATTTTTCTCTTTCATGCCCATACATGAATGTCATGCTAAAAGTTTTTTTTTTTCTTTTTTTTGTGTTATATATATACTATTATAAATATTATTACACTATTATAAATACATGTATTTTTTAAAATACGTGTAAATTTAATTTTTTTTATTAAATATTTTTTCCCATTTTTTTAACTATTTTTTTATTAATTTTTAAAATATTTTTTTCTTTTTTTTTTAATTTTTCTTTTTTATTTCTTTTTTATTTTTTCTCAATATTTTTTTATCACAGAGGCAAATTTATCGCCGTGCCCTCGGACATGGGCATCCACTACTATATATATATACACAAATGTTGTTACTTATGTATGTTACTTTTAAATTTTTTTAGATTACTAAATTAAAAAATAGGTTATCAAACGTACAGAAATATTTATAAGGGGACTTAAGTGTTTAGTCCCATTTTTTAAGATTCATTTATAATCACTCCCATATTTTTATTTTTTTTAGTTGTTAGTCCTATTATAATCATTATGGAACAAATGTCACTCTCTACAGAAAGAAAGATAGAGAGTTACAAAGTAATTATGGACATTTTTGATTGATTATGAGACTTACAACAATTTTAAAAATACATTAAATAAGAGCATAAAAAATCCTAAAAGATGGTACTAAAGTAAAAACAATTATGTTTATAAATATCAAAAAAATTGAATTTAAAAATAATTTTAAATTAACTTTTCCAAATAAATGACCAAATGGGTCTTAATGCTTATAAACGAAACATCTCCCATCAAAAAAATCCAAATACCCAAACGTTATTTGATTTGCAAGCGTGGTTGGTGCGGGCTGTCTTTTTATTTTTGCAAGCGTGCAAGTGTCCAAAGCTAAGTGCCTTAATGCGGGTGCGGGTTCGAATGCGGGTGCGAATAAAATACTTTATTTCAAATTTTCATTTAAAATGCAAATATACAAAAGTATAATGTATTTATAATTTAAGAAAAATATATCTAAACTTTTTATTCCATTTAATTGTGTATACAAAGATGTATTTAAATTTTATGTATTTATGTATACAAAGATGTAATTTAAAAAAAATATCGATAAAAGGTGAAATATAAAAATATAGTTTAAACTTTCTATTTTATGTCATCCATTGTTTTTATTCTCATATTAAAACCATCCAAGGTTGATTTGCAAAATTGCACCTCTGCTTTTTTCTCGAGATAAAATGCTTTAGACTCTTTAGGAGAAAATAGCATCCCACATCGGATGGACGTGAAACTCCTCCATCACTGGTTTAGTATAAAAAAGTGTTTGATACCCTTTAAGATTTCAGGTCTCTTTGAACACAAATACCAAGGCAGCTAAGAAGTAAAGTTAAATTTTATTTTCTTCCCACGAATGCCATTTACTGTCAACAATCGCTGGTTGACTTTTGTCAATACGGGATCTTGACAATATTAGTGCGCGACTTGTACACGAATTCATTAATTAGAGATCTGAGGGCGTGTGCGTCACCCTTGGATGACGAATTTGGGGCACTAAGGTCCAAAGCGCAAATACGTGCCATCGGTGTCATGTACGAGCTGTGTCTTTCATTATAAAGTCTAGCCATATCATAAAGGTTTTTCAATTACATTTGCAAGGATGGTTTCGAGGACATTGAAGAAGAGTTGTTCGTTGCATCGAGAGTCACCAGATTGGGCAGGTCTTCCGACGAATGTTGTGGATGGGATTCTGGTGAACTTGGTGAGTTTGGGTGATTATGTTCGGTTCGGCGCCGTTTGCTTGCCGTGGCGTCGAGTTGCACTGGATGATCACAACTACCGAGGTAATCAGAGAAGTGGAATTGATAATTCCACCAGATTTACGGACCACCAACTTCCTTTGCTCATGCTACCTCACTGGCTAGATGATAAGAATACTGCTCTGTTTTACTCGGAAGAAAAGAAGAAGGAACTTGAATTCGAGCTCCCCGTCGGCGCCTGCAAGAGATTCATTGGTTCTTCTTTAGGATGTATCATCTCCGTGGAGACAGACTTCTCGCTCACTCTTTTCAACCCTTTCTCCGCACCAAACTCAATTATACGTCTCCCCTCTGTCGTAGACGAAAACGGTATTTTTAATCCTGAGTATTACTTGGTGAAGGCGGTGTTGTCCGCTGATCCCGTTTTGCATCCGGATGAATATACTGTCATGGTGATTTATGGCGTCACTTATAGGTTGGCATTTATCAGACCTGGTGTGTCCAAAAAATGGTTTTACATCCAACCTTCCTTATGCGGACTTGCTGACGTTATTTATTCTAATCGAAATCGTTTGTTTTACACCCTTCATGTGGACGGTGATGTTTGCTCAATTAACGCCAAAGAAAAAGAAAAAGAATTTGTGGTTAAATATTTTGCCCACGACCTCAAAACAGAACGCCCTTTTGAGTCGAGGTATTTAGTTGAATCAGGCGGGGGTGATCTGTTGCAAGTTGTGCGATGGTGTCCCACAAATTACACTACGGACCTCAAGGTTTTCAAATTGGATAAGGGTACAACTTTTGGGTGCTGGGTTGAATTGAACAACATAGGTGAAGAGGTGTTGTTCCTTGGTGACAACTCTTCCATCTCCGTCTGGGCTTCTGATTTTCCCGGCTGCCAACCTGGTTCTATTAACTTTTTGTTGCCTGTCAATTGGGAGCGCCTGGTCAAAGGTAGACCCGTCCCACCTATTTGGCCACCTTATGATATGGGCGTGGCTAACATTAGCATACAACAACCTCAATCTCGGTGTCACCTTCATAACATTCAATATCAAAATTATAATGGAAATCCTAGGTTCGTTCCTATTTGGGTAATTCCCACATATCAAGGAGAAGGGGTGATCCGTTCGAGACCATAACAACATTCGACATGCCAACTTATAAACATCTATAGTTTTATCCGTGCTCTTATCTTTTGAGAGCGTATTTTGTTATGTGTTGTGGAATTTTGATTCTAGTGTACTCACTAGTTATTTATTGAATGGTTGTGATTATTTGTTGTTTTCATTTATTTATTGCTTAAAATGCCGAATGTCATGTCAAGGATTTATTTCTTAATTGTAATAAATATTATTTCTTCTTAATAGTGGAGGTGGCAAATAGGTTTGCAACTTGCAATTCCTTAATTGTGTTTTGAATATTATTTGTTTCTGAATTTTCCTCGACCATTGTGTTAATCTTCTACCAACCTTGTTTCAGGCATAGACGATAAGAAAATTTTATAGATTTTTTTTCTTTCTTTCTTTTTCACGGCTTGTTAAGCATTCCAATGCTTTAGCTGAAATGGAACACTTTTTTAAATAGTTCTTTGCTGAACTAGGGTACTCTCCTCCAGAACATAATGTTCGTCAACTCTAGTTCCAGCGTAACACAAGTTTTTCAAATTTCAGATGTTTTCCTGTTGAATCAGACTAACCTATTTTACTATGTCTTCAAACATTGTGATTGATAAGGAAAATCCCTTTGGGCATTAAATTTTTGCGTGTGTTGGGTGGAGAAACCTATTAGGCTAAACACACACGTCACTACAAGAAAAATACATTTCGTAGCAATTTTATTAGTGGCTAATCATTTATTGCCACTAAAACGTATATTTTGTTGCAAAATTTATGTTTTCCACTAAAAAATAATAATAAGTGGGAACGAATTAAAATCTCCACTAATTTTGCCACTAAATGTTAAGTGGGAAAAATTAGACATTTAGCGGGAACATAAAATTTCAATTAGTTGCAAGCTTAAAATATTTGCCACTAATGTATGTTCATTAGTAGCGAATATTCTACTTTGGCACAAAAGACATTTCACGTACATTTCATTTACCCTCTAAAATTAATTTTAAAAAAAAACATCCCCCCAAAATAGACCAGAAACGTAACTTCTCCCATTCATCCCTCCAAATCCTCTTCATCCTCCAAATCCATTAGCCATGTGTTTTATCTCTTTCATTCATCCCCCAACTTGTACAGTGTACCCTAGAAACGACACAAATAACAAGGGAAACAGATTTTCTCAGCAAGGATGGCAACTGAATTCGAATGGAGGGGTCATAGATGATTACGTTTTTTTGTAGTAGTCGATAGATTGGACTTTTTAGGCGCTTGAGGGGGTTTCGAAAAAGAGGTCAACGGAGCTGTTTTAACATTTTTTGGTATTGCGGAGCTCCGCATCCGGGGTCGACCCCCGAAGGGGTAATTTATGGGTATGTTGGTACTGGTGCTGCGGCATAGAAAGTGAATTGGGAATGGTTGAAGGAGTAGAGTTAGTGAGTATATGGTGAGCTTGAGGATGATTTGTTATTACATTCTCAGTGGACTTGTCCTACTTAGTTTTAATATGCTGAGAAGCCTATAGAATTGCATTCAATCCTCTGTACGGTCCTTGATAAGTACCAATATACTTTTACATATGTTTGTCAACTCAGATGCGCACTCCTAAACTGTATCTTAAGCGTCCTTAGATATTGACTAAAGAAAACTGATCTATAGGGTGAAGAATTGGCCTAAACTGTATCTTTACCAATATACTTTCTCATATTCCGCCGCCTAAACTATATCTTTGTGAATTCAGACACACACTACCGTTCCGAAAACTGATCTATTGGGTGAAGAATTGGCCTTCATTTTGACTAAAGAAATCGGTTACAACTATAGTCTTGATAACAGTTACACATCATGCACATAATTCACACAAGTCATAATAAAATTAACTCATCTTTGCTCAAAACTAAGTTTTAACATTACATTCTGGAGCAATGAGCACTTGACTCTATCATACACTTCGCTCATATCAATCAAGTATTGTTCAGCAACGTGGTCTAACATTTTTTTTTTGGGTAAACCAGGGTATCCACTAGCGACTTATTGACTAATCCCTTCACTGATTGTAGGAACCTCGATGGGTGGGACAGCTGGCCAAGAGATTTAAGGCTGCTCCATGCCCAAGGCGGGAATCGAACCCCCGATACTTGGTTAAGGGAGGAAGAGCCTCTACCGCTCTACCATACCCCCTGGGTTACGTGGTCTAACATTTGTAATGCAATTTCAACCTGGTGATCTCTTAGGCGCAAAAACTATTGTAACCCCAATCCCCACTCCCTATATTGACACATATATTATCTGGCTTCCAGTGAAATTCCTCAGGTGATAATACTCCGTAAATATTCCATAAAATTGAGAGTTGCTCTATGATAGTAATCTGTCGTTCGGCGAGCCATTTGGGGTGTGAGATCAAATCTTTGATCATTATGCCTTAAAATATACATGTAGCCCGTCTCATTGAACACAACTCGGGAGCTGAAATTCGATGAATTCGAATAATCATCAGCTCCCCTTTCATAGTAACAATCAAAGCGTATTAAATATTCGAAGCTGAGCAGAGCAGTGCCCGAGGAAAGATTATTTGGTTGATGAGCATACGAGTAAGATGCCCAAGATGCGAGTTATAGCATTACCAAGATTGGCATCCATCGAAGAGTTAAGAGGTTCATCATTTAAAATCACGTAACAAATGAATCCTCAGAGAACAAATCACTCGTTTAAATTCATCACTGATATCATGTTTGTGAGGATCAAAGAGAAGTAGAATGAGGTCGCACTTCACATCAAACCACGAGGTGACACCTGTAAAATCATAACTTTGATGCGTCTGTTGCTTTTCTCCTGATAAAACTCCAAGAGTATCAATAAACGTAATGTGCTCCAGCAGAGGATGTGGCATTTGAGAACACTCGAATTTTGACAAAAATGTAGTTCCAAAAGTAGTTAAACCACTGTATGGCACGTCTTCTTGGACAGCAACGGTATTACCTGGAATACTCCTTTCATCAGGCCCATTCATAACAATAACAAATATGTCCGTTGTCGGCTCAGGTCCAATATGGGCTCCTGGATAACTACTCCTGAGCAAATATTTAATGAATGTCGTTTTTCCCGTTGAGTACTGACCCAAAAGCATCAACATGGGCTTGTTTTAGCTGTGCTCTTTTTTTAAGCTATTAACACATCCAAACCATCCATGTCTGGAGGTTTTAAATTTTTGAAGTATTTTTTGTTTTTGAAATAAATAGTGTACTGTTTGTTAGTCATGGATCAAGTATATATAGAGGTTTGACTAATCATACGGACCATATATTTTCTTGATGAACAACTGTAATACATGTTTAAGGTGATCTGTATGCCTCTGGAATAATATTACATAGAACACCTAGCTACAGCTTGGCACTGAGACAGCCACAAGTCTATTTGTTGTAACATCTGTTGCCATACTTTCTGAACTACATCAGGAGAGCTGCAGTTTTGGGCATTACCTTCAGGGACTAAATGAGATTGGGGACAGCCTCGCATATCTGTTCCATGGCTACAATTATGACATGTGATGAGGTACGAAGGCATGTCTGGAGATGAAATTTATTTGGATGCATGTCGCCAGGGATCTTGTGATCCATTTGTGAAGATTATTTTTGAACCATCAATTTTAGTACCCCCATAGTATATATTTGTAGCATCAACATCAGGATAGATGCCATTTCCAAAGACATTTTTGCAAAGGTCCAAATAGTAGCTCGTGTCAATTTCTGTCTGAATCTGACATTTACGAAGGCATATCAGATTCAGACAGAAAGGTGGGCGGTCGGCACCACATCTGCGTTGGGTCTGTGGTGATTGAAGCTGGACAAGGGTTTGGTTGGTCGGGGGTTGCTGGTGGTAGGGTTTTGGTAATTCATCTTATATGGTTTCTACTATTTATTACCTGCTCATGTTACTTAGTTTGTTGTAATAAATTTTCTATTACTTCATTTTTTCCAGTTTTTACAACGGAAATTATTTTATTTTTTCATTGGCTGAAATCCATCTTAGTTATTTTGTTTTTTTGCATACAAAATCTCCTAGATCAATTTCTTCTGTTGATTTTTTGTTGTTGTTATAGGACCTACATCTGTAATTTCGTTTTTAGTAAGTATGTAAAACCAAAAAATCCTAAGATAATTTCATGAATCTCTGTTTAAAACATTTAAAAAAAAATCCCATTCTACATGCTACTTCGATTGTTTTCTGTATTTAAAACATAAATTATTTTTTATTTTTCCCATTTGACTGAGATCCTATGTCCCCTGCAAAAAATTTCCCCAAACCTTTGCTTCAGGCCTCATTACGCATTTATATTTGAATCAATTCAAACTATAGTGCTGAAGAAATTGTTCCTATTTTTGTAAACGATTCGAATTTCAATACTACTGCAATTTACTGGTTTGACCTTTCTTAATCTAACATGGAGTTAACATTGTTTTAAAAAACTTTATTATCTCCGTTACTCTAATTTAAGATTATGTTTCCATACTTATAGCATTGATTTTTGTTGATAATCATTGACTCATTGTTCATTCCTACCATTTACCTTCGACATAATTATAGCATCTACATATATAATGGTGGTTGGAGGGAGTGCGGGGGGCAGAAGCTAAAGGTGAGTTGGTAGTTGAAATGACGGAGGAGGAATTGAAGAGATTGTGATGATGGGAGTTTTTTTTATTTATTTTTACTTTTTTATTGTTTTAATTTTGGATTTTATTTTTGGGTTGGGGTATTTTTTTTTCCCTTTTAGGTAAAAAATGGAGGGAATCCTGTTTCTAGGCTTAATTACAACGAATTAATATTTGAGGGGGTGAATTTGTCGGGTATTTTTTTAAGGGATGTCTCATAACTCTTATGGTCCTTATTAACTTATATGCTGTTTTATGCGCTTTTAAGATTTTGACATCTAAATGTTCAATGTTTACTAGTTCAAGTTATTTAGAAATGTTTCTCCTCCAATTATTAATGATGAAATTGATTATTTACGATTAAGTCGTAAATGTTGTCTCCTAAGTAACACCAATTCAATTGTTTAATAAAATATGAAATGATAATACTTTTAAGAAACATTCACAACATTACATTGTTATGTTTAATGTGTAGCTGATGAGAGAAAACAATTATTGTTTCAGGTGTATGCTTTCTTCTTTGTTTCCAGAAACTTCTCGAGAAAATGCCATGGTTAAAGTGTGAGGGGCACTGTCAACTCAATTCTTTTGGTGAATGCTCGAGGTTTGATTTATTGGCTTAATTCTTCAATTACACATTACATATATATTTACTCTCTTTGTCTTTCAACTGTTTGCTGGTTTGTTATTTTATTTTCAAAAAGTTGGACTTAGGCATAAAAACATGCCGTTAAAGAGTGAAAACGTAAAATAGCAACAAAACCAATCTGTAAGACGCACGGACACCTCGCACGGGATTAATATAACTCGTAAGAACCGACCGCGTAGTCACGACACTCCCGGTTTAAGTATACGACGTAAATTTGTCAAAAATTAGACTTAGACATACAAACATGTTGTTAAATGGTGAAAACGTCAAATAGTCACAAAACAGTCACGTAAGAGGCACGAACACCTCGTAAGGGACAAATGTAACTCGTAGGAACCGACCGCGTAATCACGGGGCTCCCATTTTGAGTATACGATGTGAATTTGCAAAAAGTTTGACTTAAGCGTAAAAACATGTCATCAGAGGATGAAAACATAAAACAATCACAAAACGGTCCTGTAAGATGTACGAACACCTCATATGACACCAATGTAATTCGTAGGAACCGACCCCGTAATCACAGGACTCTCGGTTTGAGTATACGACGTAAATTTACAAAAAAGTTAGATTCAGACATAACAACATGCCGAAAATGGGTGAAAACGTAAAACAACCACAAAACAGTCCCTTAAGAGTCATAAACACCTCGAACGGGACCAAATTGACTCGTAGGAACCGACCGCGTAGTTACGGGGGTCCCTGTTTGAGTGTACGACGTAAATTTACAAAAATTTATACTTAGGATAAAAACATGCCATCAAAGGGTGAAAACGTAAAACAACCACAAAACAGTCCGGAAAGAGTCACGAACACCTCACACGGGACCAATGTGACTCGCAGGAACCGACCGCGTAGTCACGGGGCTCCCTATTTGAGTGTACGATGTAAATCTGCAAAAAAATTAGACTTTAGCATAAAAACATGCAATCGAAGGGTGAAAACATAAAACAAACACAAAACGGTCCGGTAAGATTCACGAGCACCTCGTACAGGACCAATGTGACTCGTAGGAACCGACCGCGTACTCATGGGGCTCCCGGTTTGAGTGTACGACGTAAATTTGCGAAAAATTAGACTTAAGCATAAAAATATGTTATCGAAGTGTGAAAACGTAAAATAGCCACAAAACTGTCCCGTAAGAGTCACGAACACCTCGCACGGGTCCAATGTGACTCGTAGCACCCGACCGCATAGTCACGGGGTCCCTGGTTTGAGTGTAGGGTGTAAATTTGCGAAAAATTAGACTTTAGCATAAAAACATGCAATCGAAGGGTGAAAACGTAAAACAAACACAAAACGGTCTGGTAAGAGTCCGGGCACCTCGCACAGGACCAATGTGACTCGTAGGAACCGACCGCGTACTCATGGGGCTCCCGGTTGAGTGTACGATGTAAATTTGCGAAAAATTAGACTTAAGCATAAAAATATGCCATCGAAGTGTGAAAACATAAAACAGCCACAAAACGGTCCCGTAAGAGTCACGAACACCTCGCACGGGTCCAATGTGACTTGTAGGACCCAACTGCTTAGTCACGGGACTCCCGGTTTGAGTGTAGGGTGTAAATTTGCGAAAAATTAGAAATATGCATAAAAAATGCCATCAAAGGGTGAAAAAGTAAAGCAGCCACAAAACGGTCCTGCAAGAGTCACGAACACCTCGCACGGGACCAATGTGACTGGTAGGAACCGACCGCGTAGTCACGGGGCTCCCGGTTTGAGTGTACGACGTAAATTTGTAAAAAATTCGACTTAAGCATAAACATGCCATAGAAGGGTAAAAACGTAAAACAACCACAAAATGGTCCGGTACGAGTCACGAACACCTCGCACAGGACCAATGTAACTCGTAGGAACGGACCGCATAGTCATGGGGCTCCCGGTTTGAGTGTACGACGTAAATTTAAAAAATTTAGACTTTAGCATAAAAACATGTAATCGAAGGGTGAAAACGTAAAACAAACACAAAATGCTCCCGTTAAAGTCACGAACGCCTCACACGGGATCGATGTGACCCGTAGGAACCGACCGAGTAGACACGGGGCTCCCGGTTCGAGTGTATGACATAAATTTGCAAAAAAATTAACTTAAGCATAAAAACATGTCATCGAAGGGTGAAAACGTAAAACAGCCACGAAACGGTCCCGTAAGACAACGAACGCCTCATACGGGACCAATGTGACTCGTAGGAACCGGCCGTGTAGTCACGAGGCTCCCGGTTTGAGTGTACGACGTAAATTTGCACAAAAATAGACTTAAGCATAAAAACATGGAATCGAAGAGTGAACAGCCACAAAACGGTCCCGTAAGAGTCACAATCACCTCGCACGTGACCAATGTGACTCGTAGGAACTGACCGCGTAGTCACGGGGCTCCCGGTTTGAGCGTACGACGTAAATTTGCAAAAAATTAGACTTAAGCATAAAAACATGCCATCGAAGGGTGAAAATGTAAAACAACCACAAATCGGTCCCGTAAGAGTCACGAACACCTCGTACGGGACCAATGTGACTCGTAGGAACCGACCGCGAAGTCACGGGGCTCCCGGTTTGATCGTACGAAGTAAATTTGCGGAAAATTAGACTTAAGCATAAAAACATGCCATCGAATGGTGAAAACATAAAACAACCACAAAACGGTCCTGTAAGAGTTACGAACGCCTCGGACGGGACCTATGTGACCCGTTGGAACCGACCGCGTAGTCACGGGGCTCCCGATTTGAGTGTACGACGTAAATTTGCAAAAAATTAGACTCAAGCATAAAAATATGACATCGAAGGGTGAAAACGTAAAACAGCAACAAAACGGTCCGGTAAGAGTTACGAACACCTCGCACGGGACTAAAGTGATTCGTAGAAACCGACTGCGTAGTCACGGGACTCCCGATTTGAGTGTACGACATAAATTTGCAAAAAATTAGACTTAAGCATAAAAACATGCCATCGAAGGGTGAAAACGTAAAACGGTCACAAAACGGTCCCGTAAGAGTCACGAACGCCTCGCACGGGACCGATGTGACTCGTAGGAACCGATCTCGTAGTCACGGTGATCCCGGTTTGAGTGTACGACGTAAATTTGCAAAAAAATTGACTTAAGCATAAAAACATGCCATCGAAGGGTGAAAACGTAAAACAACCGCAAAACCGTCCCATAAGAGGAACGAACGCCTCGCACGGGACCGATGTGACTAGTAGGAACCGACCACGTAGTCACTGTGCTCCTGGTTTTTGTGTACGACGTAAATGTGCAAAAAGTTGGACTTAAGCATAAAAACATGCCATCGAAGGGTAAAAAACGTAAAACAAACACAAAACGGTCTAGTAAGAGTCACGAACACCTTGCACGGGACCAATGTGAGTTGTAGGAACCGACCGCGTAGTTACGGTGCTCCCGGTTTGAGTGTACGACTTAAATTTGCAAAAAAATAGACTTAAGCATAAAAATATGCCATCGAAGGGTGAAAACATAAAACAACCACAAAACGGTCCCGTAAGAGTTACGAATACCTCGCACAGGACTAATCTGACTCGTAGGAACCGGCCACGGGGATCCCGGTTTGAGTGTACGACGTAAATTTGCAAAAAAAGTATACTTAAGCATAAAAATATGGAATCGAAGGGTGAAAACATAAAACGGCCACAAAACGCTCCTGTAAGAGTCACAAACACCTCGCACGGGACCAATGTGACTCGTAGAAACCAACCGCGTAGTCACGGTGCTCCCGATTTGAGTGTATGACGTAAAATTGCGAAAAATTAGACTTAAGCATAAAAACATGCCATCGAAGGGTGAAAACGTAAAACAACCACAAAACGCTCCCGTAAGAGTCACGAACACCTCGCATGGGACCAATGTGACTCGTAGGAACCGACCGCATAGTCAGGGGCTCCCGGTTTGAGTGTACGACGTAAATTTCCAAAAATTTAGACTTAAGCATATAAACATGCAATCGAAGGGTGAAAACATAAAACAAACACAAAACGGTCCCATAAGAGTCACGAACACCTCGCACGGGACCAATGTGACTCGTAGGAACCGGACGCGTAGTCACGACGCTCTCGGTATGAGTGTACGACATAAAGTTGCAAAAATTTAGACTTAAGCATATACACATACAATTGAAGGGTGAAAACGCAAAACAAACACAAAACGGTCCCGTAAGAGTCACGAACACCTCGCACGGGACCAATGTGACTCGTAGGAATCGACCGCGTAGTCACGGGGCTCCCGGTTTAAGTGTACGACTTAAATTTTCAAAAAATTAGACTTAAGCATAAAAACATGCCATCGAAGGGTGAAAATGTAAAACAGCCACACGGTCCCGTCAGAGTCACGAACACCTCGCACGGGACCAATATGACTCGTAAGAACCGAACGGGTAGTCATGGGGCTCCCGGTTTGAGTGTACGACGTAAATTTTCAAAAAATTAGACTTAAGCATAAAAACATGCATTCGAAGGGTGAAAACGTAAAACAGCCACAAAACGCTCCCGTAAGAGTCACGAACACCTCGCACGGGACCAATGTGCCTCGTAGGAACCGACTGCGTAGTCAACGGGGCTTCTGGTTTGAGTGTTCGACATAAATTTGCAAAAAATAGATTTAAGCATAAAAACATGTCATCGAAGGGTGAAAACATAAAACAGCCACAAAACGGTCCCGTAAGACTCACGAACACCTCGCACGGGACCAATGTGACTCGTAGGAACCAGCCATGTAGTCACGGGGCTCCTGGTTTGAGTGTACGACGTAAATTTGCAAAAAAATAGACTTGAACATAAAAACATGGAATCGAAGGGTGAAAACGTAAAACAGCCACAAAACGGTCCCGTAAGAGTCACAATCATCTCGCACGGGACCAATGTGACTCGTAGGAACCGACCGCGTAGTCACGGGGCTCCCGGTTTGAGTGTACGACGTAAATCTGCAAAATAATAGACTTAAGCATAAAAACATGCCATCGAAGGGTGAAAATGTAAAACAAACACAAAACGGTCCCGTAAGAGTCACGAACACCTCGCACGGGACCAATGTGACTCGTAGGAACCGATCGCGTAGTCATGGGGCTCCCGGTTTGAGTGTACGAAGTAAATTTGCGAAAAATTAGACTTAAGCATAAAAACATGCCATCGAATGGTGAAAACGTAAAACAGACACAAAACAGTCCCGTAAGAGACACGAACACCTCGCACGGGACCAATGTGCCTCGTAGGAACCGACCGCGTAGTCACGGGGCTCCCGATTTGAGCGTACGACGTAAATTTGCAAAAAAATAGACTTAAGCATAAAAACATGCCATCGAAGGGTGAAAACATAAAATAAACACAAAACGGTACCGTAAGAGTCACGAACACCTCGCACGGGACCAATGTGACTTGTAGGAACCGGACGCGTAGTCGCGACGCTCCCAGTTTGAGTGTACGACGTAACAAAACGATCGCGTAAGAGTCACGAACACCTCGCACGGGACCAATGTGACTCGTAGGAACTGACCGCGTAGTCACGGGGCTCCCGGTTTGAGTGTACGGCGTAAATTTGCAAAAAATTAGACTTAAGCATATAACCATGCCATCGAAGGGTGAAAACAAAAAAAAAACACAAAACGGTCCCGTAAGAGTCACGAACACCTCGCACGGGATCAATGTGACTCGTAGGAACCGACCACGTATTCACGGGGCTCTCGGTTTGAGTGTACGACGTAAATTTGCAAAAAATTAGACTTAAGCATAAAACATGTCATCGAAGGGTGAAAATATAAAATAGACACAAAACGGTCCTGTAAGAGTCAAGAACACCTCGCACGGGACCAATGTAACTCGTAGAAACTAACCAGGTAGTCACAGGGCTCCCGGTTTGAGTGTACGAAGTAAATTTGCAAAAAAATTGACTTGCGCATAAAAACATGCCATCGACGGGTGAAAACGTAAAATAGCCACAAAACGGTCCCGTAAGAGTCACGAACACCTCGCACGGGACCAATGCGACTCGTAGGAACTAGCAATTATCCCGCTTGATAGCCTCACAGAGTTTCAAGTAATTAAAATACCGACCTCCTTCAACCTATTATTAGACAGGTCATGGCTTAATGCTATCAGGGAGGTTGCTTCTTCATTACATCAAAAGTTAAAATTCTTCTATGGAGAAAACTTAATCGCTTTGTCATGTGATACCTACTCTAAGGAGAAGGAACCAATACTTTAGTCCTGTAAATTCAACACAAAGGTAAGGTCATTTACATTAGTGGTTTCCAGTTAGAACCGCATGTACAAGTCATCTCTAATGGCACCAAGGAACATATTCCATCGCTCTAATCCAAGTATGAGTGCTACAACGTTACACACATGATGAAAAAGATGAAGTACTCTCTAGGAATAAACCTCAAAAATACCAATAAGGGATTAGTGATCCCATTAAGGTCCCATAGCATTCCAACACTAAGGGGCTGGGATATAAGCATAAGAAAAACAACTCTTGAGCTAGATCACTGAAAGCCAAAAGGTCTAAATTCAAGAATCCAAGGACTGCACATACTCCCTATCATTCGAGCCTTAATGGATGCTTTGTCAAAGAAGGAAAATATTTTCCCTTCTATAATTTTCGGGTAGGCACTACCTCCAGAAAGCAAATGTCGGGATGGGAAATTTTCTTTAAAGATCGCCTAGCATGGGTGGAAAATGAGTTGCATGAGGTAGTCGATCTAATTTGGGAAACTAGGAAATTCATCGGTGTATTGGGATTCTGTTTAATACCTAAGGGACATTGAGCTCTTCTGAGAGGTAATGATGAATGATGAAAATAATTAGACATTATGCCACCTACCAGCGACCGAAGAGCCCTTCGAGGACGAGATTGACTATGCACTCAAGATGAACCACCTGCTATTATCTATATCCTCCCATTTGTGGAAAGGGCCCTTGAGTATAATTACCCATGTCAAAATATAATTACTTTGATGTGCTAGTTCTATATATATATAACAGTATATATACTATATATATACTGTTCTCTCTCTATATATAGTGTATATAACAGACTGTTATATATATATATATAACAGATCTGTTATGTATATATAACAGTCTGTTATATTATATAACAGTGTATATATACATATGTTATATACATAACAGTATATATACATATGTTATACAACAGTCTATATATACATAACAGTATATATATACATAGGTTATATACAAATATTGAATTTTACTAATTCTTTTTTACCACTCACAGAACTTCTAAAAATTTAATGCACGTAAAACCATAATGCTGACAGAGTAGTGTCAAATGACCTGACTTGTTGAACTAGTAGAGTCAAATGACCTGACTTGTTCTACCGTGTCATTTGGATTCGATCTAAGTATTAGTCAACACTGACCTGATTTGTTTAACTAGTAGTGTCACCAAAAAAAAGGGAAGAAAAAAATCTTCTCGAACAGAGGTGAGTTTCTTATGCCTACTGGTGTACTACTTGAGGTCCTTCAATTTGTAAGATTAGCTCACTTACGGGAGTTAATTATTGGCGGGCTTGCTTAGTATATCAGTTTGATCAATACTAGGGGCTTTCTTGGTTGAACTTCATTGAACCTTTAATCATTATTAGAAGCATGTTCAATGAACTTACGGGTGTTTATTTTTGTTTTGCAAACATTTTTATGCCTAAGCTTCAGTTTTAGTTAATGGAATGTAATGCTTTCAATTAAGGGTTAATGTCTCTATGTGTTATTTTAATTGGAATGTGAAAGCCTTAATCATCTAAGTTTAAAGTATCTCTGTAATAGTAGGTTGTGAATTGTGATCAGTGTCACTAGAATAATGGGATATATTCTTTGGTTTCCCATAATAACTTCTCACTATGCACATCGACTTATTTCTAATGTAATTTGAAATTGGGATTTTAATTTTTTGTTCATTTTTAATATTCTTTAGGCCTTTGCTCTCCAATTTGTTACTATAGTCAATGGTTTTGACAATTAATGTTTTTGTATGAAGTTTAATCTCCTAAAAAGATGATTTACTTTTACTGGCTATTGCTATTGCATATGTCTCTCAATTAAGGTATCTCTCTTCCTTTCTGGATCTCTTAAGGTTTTCATTATTTTGGCTTAGGGTTCGTTTGGAAATCCAATTCCAAGGCTTGGAATTGGAATTGAAAGGCCAACTTCAATTCCGTGGAATTAAAATTGGCCTTTGCCAAACGGATCCTTAGTGTTTAAAATTGGCCTTTGACATTTTCAGTGACTACTGTACACAATTTGTCCTAATTGTTTGACATGTACACCAGATTAAAGTGTGCACATTTTCATAAATCCGTGCATGTTTTGATGTATTGCGTCTGAGCTTAAGGTTTTGAGCCATTAGTTTTGCGCCGGAGCTTGATGTATTGCGCCAGAGATAAGGTCGACAGTGACGCCGGAGCTTGATCTTGATGTTGGATCTCACGCCACCAATCTTATTCGGGCTGCGTTGCGATCTGCTAATGTTTTCTTGTCTCAACTATTTCAGCACGATATAGTAGTCAGACCATTCTCTATAGGTCGAACTTAAACACTGTTACAATCCCAATTCAATTAGCATGTAATGAGTCCTATAACACTGTTATTTAAGATTGTCTATACTGTTTTTCCAGATCTGTAGGTTTCATATTCTAATTATTTTGATGTTTCAAAGTAGATAGGTGTTTGAGAACCCTAATTTGAATTTCAGATTTGAGGTGCTTTGTATTTCAAATGATTTTTATGCAAATGAATTTCAAAATCCATTAGCTGCGTCATCGATTGATGTCATTTCTAATATTTTTTTAATCATACACTTGAGACACATACAAAGTCGTTTATGGCACCCTAAGTCGGTAAGAACTTACTCAGATATTTGTTTGGTTCTTCTTTAGATAATATGCCCATGTGTTTGATAGTAATCTCACTTTGTGTGTTTAAAAATTTAATTTATATTAAAAATATTATGTTCTTAAGTAAATGCAATTAGGTAAATTAGGTAAAAATCTATTTCAAATTTTGTTTTTTGTTTCAAATTTAGAAATTGGGGTTTCAAATTTGGGTTTTCTTTTGAAATAATGGTTGTTTTGTGTTTTTCTTGCAGGTCCAATCTAGCTGAGAATATTTGATATCACAATCCATCCCTAAATATTTGATTTCACAGGTATTTTTTCAGATCTGAACACTTTCTATAAATTGTTATGTGAAAATATTAGTCTAGTAACAATTACTAAGCTTGAACACTTTTTATACAGAATGAGGAGCTACTACTGGCTTGGTAACCCCACAATCAATTGGTAAGGATTCAACTATACTTCATTGTTTTCTTAGTTTGATATTAGATTTTTTGTATTCAAATATTTATTGTACGTGTACGGATCAACACATGTGATTTTTTTTATCATTTAACTATTGTTTGAGTTGGAAGAGTGTCAAGTTATTATCATAGCATATGGAAGGTAATCTCTATCTCTTCTCATTGAACTGACTATTTAAGTTTTGGTTTTCCAGATTAGCTAAAGTGTTTTTTCATATTCGGATCTTTCTTATACTAATTATTTTAAAGTTTAAAGTAGATAGGTGCTTGAGAACCATGGTTTCAATTTCAAATTTGAGGTTCTCTGTATTTTCTCGAGGATTGGTCTTATGTTTTGGTGGATTAGTATATATGAGGTCTCAGATTTAAGGTTCTCTGTATTTTAGATTTAAGTTCTAAAAGAGATGTAACTTACTGTACTTTAAGATCAAGGGTGATTGAAATTATACGAGGTATTGATCTCATTTAGCAGTATTTTTTCTTTATTTGATCTCAGCAGTCTTTTAGTTGTTTTGTTTGGCGATGACGAACAACCTATAAATTGTCATTTGAAAGTTTTCTCTCGGTTATTCATTTTTCAATCTATTCATTGAACAAAGGCGAGACATATTCATTTTGAGTGCACTTTGTACTTTACTTTAAACCATGTTAAGTAGAATCATATGCTTCCTCCAAATAGTTTGGTAACTTTAAGACATGAATGAGTTTCAATCCAATTCAATTGAATAATATGGGTAAAAATCCCCTCTTCATATGCTTATATTAAAAGCATGATGAATATTGAAATTGTATGTGTAGTATGCCAAATAAAATGTTTTCACGACAATGCTATGTTGTGCAATGTGTAAATGTAATATAAGTTTATTGGGTTTACTTCTGAAATTTTGAATTGTCTTTTGTCCAATTTCAGTTCAATATATAAAAAGCATGTTGTTTATTCAGTAGCAGTCAATAGTCTTAGTTTATACACATTTTCATAATTCCGTGCATGTTTTGATGTATTGCGTCTGTGCTAAGGTTTTAAGCCATTAGTTTTGCGCCGGAGCTTGATGTATTGCGCCAGAGATAAGGTCGACAGTGACGCCGGAGCTTGATCTTGATGCTGGATCTCATGCCACCAATCTTATTCGGGCTGCGTTGCGATCTGCTAATGTTTTCTTGTCTCAACTATTTCAGCACGATATAGTAGTCAGGCCATTTTCTATAGGTCGACCTTCAGGTACTGTTGTCGATGTCAACCAAAGTACTAACTCATTTGAGTCTGGTCATGATTTTGAGCACCGAATATTTGGTGATAGTACAGGGACTAGTCAAAATTCTAGCTCCTTCTATCAAAAGCTTGACAGGGTTGACGTTGAGAAGGCTCAAGACAGGTCTGATTGGGGTTCTAAATTCAATTTCCCAAATAAATCTGAGTCCTTGGATGGTCTAGATGATAGTTTCACTACATTTTCAGATGGGATGGAAGAGAAGTCGAAGAAATCAGCTACTTACTTTGAGTTCGATGTTGACGAAATAATGAAACATGATTACGCTTTTTGAACATATGTGTCTTTTAAACTTGGGATGACTTATGAAACTAAGGATCTCAACCTTACAAAACCAGGTGTACGCAAACTGTTTACAAGAATGGAGTTTGAAGTAACAACAGAGGAGGTTCTCTGGAAAGCTTATTTCAGGAATGTGAGATTCCTCACCAACTTTATAATGCCAGCTGGAATTATCAAATAGAGGAGCCTGACCAAAATTAGTGCCAAGGCCCAACAGAAGGTTGCAAGGAAGATCAAGATAGACTGAGCTTTTGGTCTTATGCCTTTCACCACAATGGGGACAAAACATTTTGTTTTCAGCAAAACAATGGAGGCTCTTAACGAGGATTATGAATACGACATGTACGATACTCGTAGTTTTGTTGACACATAAGCAAGTCGGGCCCCTGTCGTTGACTAGAATGCTTGTTATTTTTGTTTCTTCATTGCAGTCCAGTATGTAATGTTAACACGTGTCTTGGAATTTCAATGGTTTTGTAGCTTTTTTGTGCAGTATATATATACATTATGGTTTTTCAAATGAGTCTCTCTAGTCCCATTCCACGTGGAAAAAAAATGAAGCTATGGCTGAACCGCTATTGCTTTAAAATAAATTCCTTCCCCTCCTGATCATATGCTAGGACTTTAATGGTTATAAATTGCTTCATAATAATGTATGTTTGTATACTATGTTTTGCGTAGTCTGATCATATGCTAGAACTTTAATGGTTAGGGAATTGAATTGTGGTATTGTTCAAGGATCTATATTTTATCACTCTAATATCTTGTTTGACAGTATAATGTATTCTTCTATGTTTTCTAGGGAGTGGGCCATATTCAAGTCAGATAAGCTGATGGGGAACGAGAACGCATTGGTAATTTTCTGTTGCATCTTATACTTTTTATAATTCATAATTATATTTTCCCTTTTGTATAGATATATGTGTAAGGAACAATTTTATTCTTATTGAAGACTGATAGCAGATGTAATATTGAAACTTTGGTTTTGCATGTTACGGACTCCGTGAATTACTTTTCGGGAGATTATTTTTGAATGTTTCTATGAGCCATCATCCCTTTGCAACAAATCCTTATATATATATATATATATATATATATATATATATATATATATATATATATATATATATATATATATATATATATATATATATATATATATATATATATATATATATTATATACATATATGTATGTATATATGTATGTATATAATACAGTTATACTGTATGTATATATATATATAGAGTTTTATACATATATACTATATATATACATATGTACTGTATACTGTATTATATATATATATATATATATATATACAGTTATATACATATATACTGTATTATACTATATGTATACTGTATTATATATATATACAGTTATATACATATATATTGTATTATACTATATGTATACAGTATATATATATAAGTATATATATACTTATATATAGAGTTATATATATATACATATATATACATATATACTGTATAGTGTATTATATATATATATACAGTTATATACATATATATATATATACTGTATTATATACAGTATACATATATACTGTATTATACTATATATATACTGTATCATATACACTATATATAATACAGTATATATATATATAACTGTATATATTATATACTATATGTATGTATATATAATATACTATATGTATATACATACATATAGTATATAATATATACAGTTATATATATATATATTGTATTATATATATAATACAGTATATATATAGTATACTACAGTATATTTATATAGTATATAATACAGTATATTTATATAGTATATAATATAGTATATAGTATATTATATACTGTATTATATACTAAATAAATATACTGTATTATACTATATATATACTGTATTATATAACTCTATATATATATACAGTATATATGTATATAACTGTATATATATACAGTCATATATATGTATATACAGTTATACTATATATATACATATATATGACTGTATATATATACAGTTATATGTATACATATATTAAGTCTCTAATACTACTGTACTCGACTCCAAATTAAACTTGACACAATATTCCAATATTTTTTCTCATAGTATAACTTAATTTTTTTGTAGGTTTTAGATGTGAATTTGGTAGTCTAAAGAATATGCCATCGTTATAGCAGGTAAGGAGTGTTTTTGTTTTTGTATATTGGCACTTTAGTTTTGTGTCGTTAGTGAACACAATATGAATGATGAAATTTGGCTTTAGCATATTATGTGCCCCTTTTTAAACTGATATAGAAATGCTAATTTATACTTCATATTACTCTGATTTGCAGGGTATTTGCAGGCTCTGGGAAAGGATATGGAATTGATTTTCATAGAGGACCTCAGAACCACCTTCTCAGGAGATGAACTGTTTAAGGTGTACGTGATTGAGCCAATTGCAGGTGCGATTGAGGCATTTAGTAGGGGTAACCAGTAGAGATAACCAGCAACGCCTTCGAGCCGTTTTCAATGATGGCCATATGAACCCCTCTCAAGGGAAGTATATGGAGTGTTATTTGATGTACCATTGTGATGTCCCTATAGAAGTGAACACGTGACAGTTGGTTAGTTCACATCGAACACGGGCCAATAAGAAGTTTGTTTCATTGAAGCGTTTGTTAGACGAATTTGGGATTTTTTTTTAAATTGTTGTATTTGTCGTTTCCCCTTAAACAGGGTGGATAGTCCAATAAACAAAGGAGATTATGCCCAATTTTTATAAAAAATTGACACTTTATTTTTTTAGACACAGTGAATTTGATTATTATAGTTATATATATATATAAATGTTTTTTTAGGCACTTTGTTTTTATAGTTGTATATAAATGTTTATATATATAACTATAATAGTTATAAATTATTATTATCTTTTGAAGTCGGATATATTATAATTTATTTTGTATTTTGTGTAGAATGAAAATGGATTTGCGACACATGGAAAAGTTGATGGATACGGAGGATCGAGGTACGTAGCTACTCAGATACTTATTAAAGTTTATGTAGCTACTCGGATACTATTTTTAGATATTAAATTGGTGAAAGGGATATAATGGTGGTTTAGCTGCGTTTTTTGCTGTTGGGTTTATTTTAATGTTAAAAACATGTTGGATTGCATAAATAAACAAAGGAAATTTTGCCAAAATTTTCTAAAATTAAATAGTGTTTTAAATTGATCAAGTCAAACATACATGCATTTGAAGTTATACAAACCCATGTAGTCATTTATTTTTGTATTTTGTGTAGGTTGTGATGGATTTTTCTTGGAGTTATTATGTTCGTGGTGGCTTGGAGCAGCGGTTTCTTATAGTGTAGGGGAGCGATATTGTCGTCGTTTTAGTTTACGTGAATTTTTTTAACATATTTTAATGTGTTAATGTATTAGACTAGATCATGTTTACATCTTTTGTTACGTTCTTATTTGGGAGACATTTATTTTTTACCTTTATGCTTTTGGATTGTGATGAAATATTATTTTGTAATTCATATTTATGAGATTTGGTCAAAAATTGTGGAATTTTGTATTACTTATGATTGTATGAAAAATGCGTAATGTTATTTTGGATTATAAGGTTGCACGTTTGATGAAAAAAGTGCAGGCAATTGCGAAAAAAATAATAGGTAATAAATAAAAATATTGTACTTTTGGCAACACAATTTTTTCTCTTCAAAAGTTATTATCTACATTTATCACTTTGGATATGGAAACACATGTTTGGTTGCCAAGGGTACGGCTTTTGGCAATACAAGAGTTGTGTTGCCAAAGGTATAGTCTTTTGTCAACACAACTCTTGTGTTGCCAAAAGTCGTACCTTTGGCAACACAAGAGTTGTGTTGCCAAAAGTCGTACCTTTTGGCAACACACCTCTTGTGTTGCAAAAGATATTGCTTTTGGTAACACAAGACCTGTGTTGCCAAAGGTATAACGTTTTGACAACATAGCTCATGTGTTGCCAAAAGCTATAGCTTTTGGCAACACAACTATTTTTGTTGCTGTTGAGTGATTTTTGGCAACACAAATAATATTTTTTATTATAAATTTGACAAATTAAAAAATACTTTTGGCAATACAATTGCGTGTTGCCAAAAGTATACCTTCAGCAATACAAGCTTGCTGTGTTGCCAAAGGGTTTCCCAGACAGATAATTGGCAACGAGCTGGCAACATAGCCAAATATGTTGCCAAAAGCTTTTAGCAACATATTTCTAACTTTGGCAACATAATTTATATGTTGCTAATGGTGCAAATTCTTGTAGTGATATTTAGTCAACTTCTTGTTTTAATACGCATTGAATCTGTTTTCATGTGGGTAGTCCAACAACAAAAAGAAACATAAAACCCCACCATCGGAACCACCACCTCCCTAAACGACCAAATGTGTGACTTGGAAAAGGGGCGCGAATGAAAGGAGACATGAAAAATCGAGTCGACAATGGGTGAAAAAATCCCAAGAGGAACCCATGGACATAATGACCAATGTGTTGTCTCATTTAAGGCCGCACAAGCACATGGCAAGTGAAACTGCTAAGTGTACTCCATAACCAACATGGAACCCTGCGTCAAGCCCTCAACTCAACTCAACTCAACTCAACAAAGTCTTTTTCCAATTATTTGGGGTCAGCTGTATGAATCTTATTTTTACAATCTGGTATGTCCAGTGCAATATCTTCATTTAAACCACGTGATATCATCTTCTTTTTTATAATATCTCGCCAAGCCATGATCTCGTGAAAATAATTCATACTTGTAGCTCTGAGTAATGATTTGGAGCCAAGCCATGATCTCGTGAAAATAATTCATACTCGTAGCTCTGAGTAATGATTTGGAGCCTTAAATACTTAATATTTCCTCATGTTTGAATCGCTTGCTTCCCCTTAAGTCCTCCTTTGACTCAATTTGTTCCACCAAGCCTTAGCCTATCGCTCAAGCTCGGTTGCTATTGCATGCACACATTGGAGGTGTCATTCAATTCTTTTCAATTGAATCTAACCAATCAACGAACCAGACGGTGACCACTCCCATCAAATGTCGGGATATTAACATGGGTGCCTCCACTCATTCTTCTTTTTAAAATATGCAAAACCCAAGTCAAATAATCTTGCTCACCTTTCAAATCAAATGGACCCGCACCATCCTCATTAGAAGATGCATCATAAAGACCTAAAGCACAAGGCTACCAGGGTTTAGGCAATTCCATACGCTGCTACCCATAGGCTAACTGACATAAATAACGTCAAATGGGAAATAATACAAGGACATAACAAAATAAAATAAAATAAAATACTATTAGATCCTAAAAATGAAGAAAATGCCCTCGAGCTTCAAGATTCACATCATTCTCCCCCACTTGAAGCCGAGCTCCTCCTCGAACTTTCAAAAATTCCACCGCATAGTTGGAGGAGAAAAATGTCTCTAATTATTAGGGTTTTGAAACCCTCTTCTTTTCAGTCTTCTTCTCTGGATAATCTACACCCACCTGGGTAAAAAATCAGCTTAGGGATGCGAACTTTTAAACCCAACCCTTCCCGATCATTACCAGCCTCTGAAAGACGATTTCGTCCTTGAATGATGTCGCTAGAGTGGATCCCGTCGTGTTTGCCTGAACCCGGGTGAGGATCGACCACCATCTGGTGGTTTTGATAAAAAAAAAACAGGGTCATATGGTGAATTTTCGATGGCCCAGGAGGTGTTCGAGGAGTTCCGATCAGCCCTATTGGGTTTCGGCTAGTGGAAACAAGCCTGAAGGGGATCCAGGCAGCCATGTGTGCTGGGGGTGATGGCCGAACACTGTATGGTGGTCTAGGGGGCTGGTCAGCACTGGCATGTTTTGGCAGGATTCTGGTGGTTGTTCGCCACTATTGGCACTACAGGCCACTGCTGGATCAGGGGATGTAGGGATAGGGTTTTCGGGACAACTTTTTTTTGGGTAGAGGGGTGGAGATGATTGCAGAAGCATGGATTGAAACATGCTGGTGGCTAGGGTTAGGGTTTTGGGTGGTGGTGGAAGGGAGGCGAGCCTCAAGATCATCAATTCGCGCTAAGAGGTGGTTCAAGACCCCCTCGACGATCGTAGCAAGTTTCCATAGGAGCATATCTCCGTTTAAAACCCATTTGTCGTTGTCTACGATTTTTTTATGTTTTTTTACAACATCAACAACAATGGGTGGATTCAACGAGGCTTTGATACCAGTTGATGTAAATGACATCAAATGGGAAATAAAATGAAGATATCTCTCGTCTCAAATCTCTTCCATAAACTCTCAAATAGGTAGCATACCTCAAATGAGGCTACAAAGTGAGTATTTATAGGGAGAAGGTAGCTTAGGCTATAAACAAAAGATCTGATTATAAGTATACCCCTAAGAGCATTTAGTACTCCTACCTCTAAATACTAAAGCAAAAAGAAAATATAATTACACAACAAAATGAAAGAAAACAACAAAAAGGAAATAAAAATATTATAAAATCCTACAAATAATGACAATACCCTTAAGCTTCTTGATTCACACAACTAACAAAGGCGCTTCTTTTTGTGTGTGTGTGTCTGGTACTTCTCAATTGGAACTCAAAATGAGCAATTTTCTAACATATGACCAATATTTGTGCACAAAAAGCACACATTATTTGTATTGGGACCATAAATAGGCTTGTTTGTATACCTTTCATTGCGAGGGGATGACCCGTGATGCCCTTGCTCCTGCTAGGGCCTCTGATCATCATCGTGAACCTAACAACTTGTGATTAGCTCTTTAGTAGGTTCACGCGCTAACGGGTTCACATACTCCTCATCAGACCCCCTCGATTTATTCACAGCCAAAGGGAATGGAGCGATATGTTTTATCCAGTCTCGATCCTGTTCTGCAGTTCAAGGATCCATAGGGGCTGCATTTGCCAAAAATTCTATACTTTTTTAGGGGGCAAACCTTTTACGAGGACAACTTCAGGGGTTAGTTTGTAATTATCAGAACTTGGCTGAAAGTTCTGGGGGTATGAATTTATAATTTTGGAAACCGAGCATAAGTTGTTCGTGGTGGGTTGTGTTACTTTTGGAAGTTGGTTGAAAGGTTTGGGTTTTTAGATTTGCCATTGGTTGAAAGTACAAGGGGCTCGGGCTAAAGTTTTTATAGAGTTGGCTTAGATTAAGCTTGTCGGTTATAGGAGAATCTCCACCGGCCAACAGCAGCTCATTCAGATACCACCTCATGACCACCCCTTTGCTCTACTATCTCCTTTGTTTTGAACCCAGCAGTAGTGGCAATGACCTCAGGACCTTTCTGGTGGAAGAAATCGTGACACCCAACCTCCCTCATGCTTAATTTGGCTCGTGGCTTAGTCACAGGGCTACGTTGTACTCCATTTCTTCCAATTTCTCCATTTTGCCTCCCATGGAAGATTGTTTCTTGTTCATTGCAGCCATATACGCTATAATTCCTCCATTAGCTCCTCAATCTTAGTCAGTTTGTGAGCCTTGCCCGACTGTGGATTCACCAACACCAACTTAAGCTTTGATATTAGCTCTTTCAGTATCACTGACATGGTATAATAGGCAATTTCAAGCATATAAAGGTAATGGGTTCAAGAAAACCTGAAAAGGAAAAGACCACTAAATAAGAATATTCCCTAAGTTATACCTAAATATAATATACTAAAAATCAAAGGGCATGGGGTCAATAAAGTGAGGGAATAACAAATAAACACATTATTAAATCAATTTGAAACTCAAAATTTCAATATGATCGGTATTAGAACAATACATTCTCATTTGTTGTCTTCCTATATCACAAGATTGAGCACAATATCCTATTACTGGCTGTCTTTTTATATCACAGGATTTCTTTAAGGATCTGTCGTAGCTTAAAAATGATTGTCTATAATCTGAACGTTATGGGAACAAGGGGGAGAAATGTAGCCATTTTTGCAATCGTGGGAGTAAAAATATCAATTAGTTTTGGAGATGAAATCAATTAAGAAAATAATTTGAACGGGTTGAAACTGCTCAATAATTTCGTTTTAATTTTTGATTAATGAAATCTTGTTAACCGCATAAATGAGTTCATTGTTCATTTATACCCTTCGCTTAATACTTGGTCACAGCAAATGGTTTCCTCCTGTACTACAACAAACTAATATTTATGACAATCCTACTTTCCTATCATGCTCTTACGAAGATAGTGGAGAATATATTTAGAGTTCTGACGAATTTATAGATATCAGAATGATTATTATGGTTATGAGCTATGAAGTACGAATACTCTCCCAAAGGCAGCTCTGTTTGACACTTGTCGGACACGGGGACACGCTCGGACACTTTGGGGGCACGTTAGGATAGGCATGTCCTAGAGTTCCCTGGCCGGACACGCTAGGGGATACGTTAGGACATGCTGGGGACACACTTTTTTGACATGTTAAGGTAGTTTTTTAGCATTTTATAATTTTTAAATGGGGTCAAATATTTAGTATCTTAAAACATTGATTGTAAAATATAAAAAGAAAAATAAGTGAGCATATTTATTCACAAAAGATTTATCTAGATGCAAAAGTTTTAAACAAACCCTAACTTTTGCAAACCATATTCCTTCTATTTATGATTTTATTGAATTTTATCTGCTTGTTTAAACTTGTATTGTTACTGGATTTGGTTTTATTGAATTTCAAGTTAAGTGTGTTTTATTTACGCATTCTACTAAACAATTCTATCTTATTTCATTATTATTTTATTTTGAAAAAATTGCATAGCCCAAGTCGTATCGTATTCTATATCACGTGTAGATCCCGTGCTTCATAGATATGAGTAAAACAAAAGATGCAAAAGAAAATAATAATTGATTTCAAAGATAATATATAATGAACTATAAAAGAATATAAAGAGACGGAAACATAGTCGATCTTGTTGGTCTAATTACAGTTAGAATGGTAGATTTATTGTTTACAAACGACGTTATTAATCAATTTCTCTAAAATCTCTCTCTCTAGGGCTTTAAACCTAGGGCGCATGGCAACAAATTTTTAGATCAACAAGTCAGCTCTGATGAAAAAAGATCCAAATCCCTCAGATACAGCCAACTGGAATAAGTCATTCACAAGTGTGCTAGCTGCTAAGGAGTCAACCAATCTTTCTCTGTAGAAACCATCGAGTTTTAAAGAAGAACCTGCTGCTGTTTTCACTATAGAGGAGATCACTTCATTGGCTCAGCCCTTTCAACATGCGGAGTGGGAAAATTTTCTCAAGGTCGTCTTGCAATGCATGTTATTCGTAAGACTTTCACTACATTTTAATTAAAGGAAGATTTATCTATTGGGTTGCTTGATAATTAACATGCGCTTGTAAGGCTAAATTGTGAGGAGGATTTCATAAGATCATGGATGAGAGATCAATGATTTATAGGATAATATCCCTTAGGGCTTATAAATGGACTCCATATAGAGTCAGTACGGAGAGCCCAATCACACCAGTTTGGATCTCAATGCCAGAATTACCTGTTCACTTTTTCTCAAAAACTGCTTTCGATTGCACAGCTCGTTTGTAAACCTTTGGAACTTGATTCTTCAACAGTATCAGTTGTTAGACCGAGTTTGGCTAGAGTTTGTACAAGTTGTTGTAGTAGAGGCTTTTGGCGAGAGGTTGTTTATGAAGAGATATAATAAATTATGCAGCTAGAGTCCAACCTCAGAGACAACAGTATGTGACACCCCGGCTAATTAAATACCGGGTAGCTACTCCTTTATTCAAATTAATGTAAAATGCCAAGTTGGTTCAGTTCATAGCATCACTGTCGAAAATATTTTAATAATTACTAGCCACCTAATATTTAAAAAGTGAGTTGTCAATTTTAATTAAATCCGATCAACATGACATCCATTTAAATTCTAAAATACTGATACCACAACCACATCACAGTCGCAAATAAATAACGATGTAATAAACTAAATCTGAAGGAATACACCTCACAACAATCCAAATACTGAAATGAACAAATACAAGTCTGAATCCTTAATTTAATTACAACCCAAAATATGAAATAAAAACTGAGTAAATAAGATGTCTCTGAAAGGAAAGGGGCGACATGCCCTACAGATGAATGAATCTGAAATAGATTCAAGATAAATAGTGGAGGCGTCTACTATTGAGGTCCTGTAACTTCCACAACAGCTACAACACGTCGCGGGAATAGAACTCCTATGCTTGGTGTCTTTGTGGCTGGGCACCTAAAAGGTTTTTACAAAATAGATTTGAAAGCAAACGGGTCAGAGCCCGATTGTGAAAACAGTTTAAAATACAGTAAGTGGTTTAATATAATTAAAACAGTGAATATAAAGTACATGATAGTGCGTGCACTCACATGAGTTCCTCACCTCTCAACTAATTGTGCACTTCTATCATACCCGTACCCGTCCTAGATATTCTCATATCTAACTAGTCCAATACACAATCTAACATTTCTATACGATTCACGATTTATTATTCGGCACCTTAATTTTAAACAGAGAGTTTTACTTTTCTTCTTAGTTCCCAATATTAGTAATGCTAATCACGAGCGATTTCCATTTTTAACTCTACTAATTTGTTACTATTTTTCACACTTAAATTTATTCATGACAATTCATTTCAATTAGCAGTATATTATTCTCATCATAAATATACAATACTGGCACCCCGAGTCTAAGCTGCGGTGCACACATACTCTGCTATCCAATTCCGGCACATCACGTACATAAGGACCACGTATTCCGAATCTCTCAGGAATCGTTTTCAATAAACAACAATCACACAAAATGGAGGCGAACATAGTTCACATCACATGGGTCACGCACATACCTACGCTCCCATGATCAACAGAATTATTAACTTCTCAATAAGTCCTTCTCTGACCTATGTCCTCGAGGTACCAATCTAAATCCCCCCGTAGGCACATAAAGATTAGATGGCCCTGACCGAACGCCGACCTCCCGTGATAGCAAGTATGGTAGGTATGTTATACACAACTAACTACATTTACCAAGCATGCACACATCTTAGGTATTCCATAATATTAATAGAGGTATATTTCTCATTGCTATACCGTCATTCCATGTTACACGTTTACAAGTCCCCGAATTATATACATTAAAGTTATCAACTCTCCTCACGTCGAAGTTTTTAGACACTAATATCATAACCCATAAATATCATTCGGATTACTACAAAACTCTAAGTTTTAATCCTTAACATACTTCTAAATCTCATAACTATATCCACTATTCAACAAGGGGAGGATTACACTCAATTATATAAGTCTTTTTAAGGTTCGAAATAAAATCAGGCCTAAAAGGCATTCTGTCAACTCATTAGAAATCTCGTTCGAACGAGTCCGTTCGAACGAACTACCAACTCGTTAGAAGGGGTACTGTCATCTCGTTAGAAGTCTTATTCAAATGAGGTCGTTCGAACGACCTGGGCAGGTCTTCTAACGAGATGGCAGTTTGCGCCCAGAAATTTTCCCAATTCATTTTTCTCAATTTTTCTCTTCTCTAAACTCATCCTAAGATCATCCCAATAGCATTTTAATGTTCTTAAACTTCTCTAAACCCTCTTAGGTAGTTTCTTAATATATTTTTGGGGTCAAATCCTTATAAATAACATGTAATTATCATAAATCCCCAAATTTTACCCCAAACCCTATGAACATGAACCTAGAATTTTATTGTGCCCAATTACTCATCATAAATCCATTTTTAAGTCATCATATTTAAGTCTTCGAATACTAAATTCGTACATAGTCATTCTACATGCAAATCGTATCCCAAATTTAGAGTTTCACCAACCATTTCATTAGTTTTCCTCAAAACTTCCAAGACAAAATAGTTCCTACACTAAACATGGAAGAAATATTCAATGCACCTAAAAATATCAAATCACTTGCCTTAGATTTGTTTCTTCTGAATTGATGTTGGTGAATGAAGGTTGATTTCTCCCCTTTCTCTACAGAATTCTCCCAAGGATGGTGATGGTGGTTGGAGGTTTCTTTGGGAACCTCTTCAAACTCTCCCTTTAACTCCCGTAGCACTCTAACTCACCTAATGCTGATAATGGACTTAGCGGGTTCATTAGTAATATATTATTTAACCCTAAAATTCGTGGGTTTTAATTCCCATATTTTTAAAATTACCAAAATACCCTTCTAGGTTGCCGGTTTGGCCTAAAAATGCTCCGGGACCCAAACTAAACCCCCCGCTAGTGTTTTCAGACTTTTTCGACCTTTCCGGACACGTTGGCACACTCAAAATGACCATTCATTTGATAAAAATATAATTCAGTTTTTAATTTAAATAATTTCGTTCCTGACGCGACTGACACGCGCGTCCCAACTAAGTTTCCCAAATTGTCGCATTTCTGCCTCGTGATAATTTAATTATTTTAAATACTTATGAAATATTCAATTTTTAATATCATAATCAAATACCAACTCACATATCGCTAGCATTTATATTCAGATTAATTCCCAATTAATTCTCATTTAATTTAATTAATCCCTTAAATAAAAATCAATAAAATTACGGGGTGTTGCATACTTCCCCCTAATAATAGAATTTCGTCCTGAAATTCAGAACTAAAGAGGACTTGGTAAATATAACTCTGGATAGCGCTCACGAATCTCATCCTCGCGCTCCCATGTGGACTCCTCGGCATTATGATGCCGCCACTGAACACGTACTAATAGTACTATCTTTGACCTCAGTTTTCGCTCGCTTTGGTCCAAAATATCAATCAACCCCTCATCGTAGGAACTATCAGGCTGAAGATCGATGTCTTCTAAAGCAATGTGAGTATGGGCCAAATCGTCCCTAAGATATTTCCTTAGCGAGGAAACATGAAACACATCATGAATCCTATGCAAGTGCTCCGGTAACCCAAGTTTGTATGCGACTAGCCCAATCCTCTCGATGATAGGGAATGGCCCCACGTATCTTGGTGCCAGTTTCCCCTTCTTCCCCAAATGCATAATCCCCTTCATAGGAGATACTCTGAGTAACACCTGGTCCCCCACCTTGCATTCTCTGAAGAACCTCTTGGCATCGGCATAGCTCTTCTGCCGGTCCTGAGCTACCCGAATACGACTCCGTATCATCTTTATCCTTCACAAAGTGTCCTGAATCACTTCCGGACCAAGGAGTTTGTTATCCCCCAACTCTAACCAACATGCTGGGGAACGACAAGGTCTACCATACAACGCCTCAAATGAATCCATGCCAATGGTGAACTGGTAGGAGTTATTATAAGCAAACTCCACCAGTGGAAGGTACTGCTCCCAACCACCTCCAAAATCTAGAATTCACATACGCAAGATGTCCTCCAACATCTGATTTTTCCGCTCTGTTTGTCCATCAGTCTTCGGGTGATATGCCGTACTCAGCCATAGCTCTGTACCCATGGCCTCCTGGAAACTCTTTCAAAATCATGAAACAAATATCTTATCTCGGTCAGACACGATATTTAGAGACACCCCGTGTAGTCTCACTATCTATGCAATGAAAATCTGGGCATACTGTCCCATAGTGTAATCTGTCCTTACGGGTAGAAAATGAGCAACTTTGGTCAACCGGTCCATAATTACCCATATGGAGTCGTGATCTCTCTGTGACGTAGGTAACCCCGTGATAAAGTCCATGGGTATGCTCACCTATATCCACATCGGAAACTCTAACGGCTGTAGAAGTCCTGCCAATTTCTGATGGTCCACCTTTACTAGCTGACAAGTGGCACATTTAGAAACAAACACGACAATATCTCTCTTCATCCCGCTCCACCAATACTGTCGTCTCATGTCTTGGTACAATTTATCCCCACCAGGGTGTACCGCTAACCGTGAGCCATGCGACTCTGTCATTACCTCGTGTCGTAAGTCTTCCCCTTCTGGAATGACCAGTCTCCCATTGAAGCATAGTCCCCCATCTGAGCTAACGGTATAGGACTCGGCTCCCTCTGCTAGTAATCGAACTATCTGCTCCTGATAGAACGAGTTATTTGCTTGGGCCTTTATCACTCTCGTAACAATCTGAGGTGTAATAGTCATCACAGACATGAATGATCGGGCCACTGCATCCTGGTGTCCCAACTCCTTCCACTTAGCTTTCCACACCTCGGCCACCTCATCTACTGGCCTACGGCTCAACGCGTCTACTACCACGTTAACTTTCCCTGGGTGATACTAGATATCGAACTGATAATCCTTCACAAACTCCAGCCACCGTTGTTGACGCATATTCAACTCCTTCTGCGTGAAGAGGTATTATAGAGACTTGTGATCTATGAACAACCAAAATTTCTCCCCCAGGAGATAGTGTCTCCAAATCCGAAGAGCGAATACGACTGCCGCTAACTCCAAGTCGTGTGTGGGGTAATTCCTCTAGTGAGGCTTAAGCTTACGGGAAGCATAAGCTATGGCCTGACTCTCCTGTTGCAGCACACCTCCAAGTCCTTGTAAGGACACATCGGTGTAGACTAAATACTCAACTCCCGGTCCGGACAATGCTAACACAGGTGCTGAGGTCAATTTGTCCTTCAACTCATCAAATGCCAACTGACAGGCATCGCTCCAAATGAATGGCACACCTTTGCGAGTCAGATGTGTCAAAGGACCCGTTATCTTTGAGAAACCCCGAATAAACCTCCTGTAGTATCCTGTTAGGCTCAAGAAACTATGAATCTCAGTCGGTGTCGTGGGCTATCCCCACTCCCTCATCGCGGATACCTTCTCCGGATCAACAGATATCCCCCGGTCTGAAATGATATTCCCCAAAAACTGAACCTCCTTCAGCCAAAATCCACATTTCTCGTACTTTTCATACAGCTCGTTCTGACATAACGTCTGTAAAACCTGCCTCAAATGCTCAGCGTGCTCCTCTTCTGTCTGGGAGTAAACCAGAATGTCATCAATAAAGACAATGATGAACTGGTCTAGGAACTCTCTGAACACCCTATTCATCAAGTCCATAAACACGGCTGGAGTGTTGGTCAAGCCAAAAAGGCATAACCCAAAACTCATAGGAACCATACCTCATCAAGAAAGCAGTCTTCGAGACGTCCTGTTCCCTGATACACAACTGATAGTATCCCGATCACAAATTAATCTTTGAGAAGAAGCAATCTCCTCTCAACTGGTCAAATAAGTCACCGATTCGGGAAAACGGATACTTATTCCGTATCGTGACTTTATTCAACTCCCGATAATCTACACATAATCTCAATGATCCATCCCTCCTCTTTACGAACAACACATGGTCACCCCACGGAGAAGTACTCCTTCGGATAAACCCCTGACCCAACAACTGCTCTATCTGGTCCCTCAGCTCTCTCATCTCCGTTGGAGTTATACGGTAAGGTGCGCGGGCAATTGGCCGAGTGCCCGGCGTCAAATCGATCACAAAATCTATCTCTTTACTCGGAGGTAGTCCAAGTATATCCTGAAACACATCAGCAAACTCCCTAACAACTTGAATCGAATCAAGTGGTATCACCACTTCCTTAGAGGTCTCCTCCTCTACATAATACAAGTGTGTGGACGATCCTCCCTCGGGGCGAGGCATCGCCACTAAAAACATCTCCTGCCCGGGAATGGAAAAAATAATACTCCTACTGAAACAATCAATCATGGCTCGGTACGCAACTAGACAATCAATACCAACAATCGCATCGTACTCAGTCATCTCTAACACTAACATATCAACAAGTAAGGTAAATCTCCCGATCTCTATACCCACACCTCTACAAATAAGAGAAATCACGGAACCCCTACTCAACGGTGAATCTACACAAGTAATCTTGCTCTCTGCAGTGTCTAATAACCCCAAAGTGCGTGCAAATCTCATGGCAATAAAACACTGTGTTCCCCCCATATAAAATAAAATACGCCCTATAGTCTCCTGAATAGAGAACATACCCTCAATAGCAGGTGGATCCTGTGGGACTGCTGCATGCTGGAGTTGATAAACTCGCCCGTACTGAAGCTGTCCCTACTGGACTGGGACTGCTGGGATGGGTGGCAAAGCTGGCATCTGTGGTGCTGCTGGGAGGGCGGCGGGAAACATCGGTCTCTGGGGCTCATGTCGAGCACCCTGCTGCTGCTGCTGTGGTGCCCTGCCCCTATCAGGACACTCATGGCGCTTGTGGCCAATCTTGCCACAAATGAAACATTTTCCCAAAAAGTTTCCCCCTCTCTGACCCTGCTGCCCACGGTCCTGGTGGTCGTTGCCATTTTTCCCCTGGCCATGTTGGCCCTGATGAAACTGCTACTGTTGGCCCTGCTGTCCGTGCTGTCCCTGTGGCCCGTGCTGACCCTGCTGGCCCTGACAAAAACCTCCCTGACCATTTATGAAACCCCCAAATCTGAACCTCTTAAAATCTCCTTGCTGGGAACCCTGATCTCCCTGCCTATGCTGACCCTGGGCAGATTGTGCCCCGTTGGCACCATTTCCCCCTATCCTGCCCTGATGGCTGGACTCTCCTGATCTCCTACTCTCAGACATGTGGAAGCGGTGATCCTGGCAGTGAAGCAGTGCTGGGTTAACCACATCAGAATAAGTGGCCAACGAGAGATTTCCCAACAAGTGTTGACGGATCCTCCAAGTCAATCCATCCATGAACTTCTGAATCTTCTTCTCCTCAGTCGGAATCTCATCGGGAACAATGTTCAAGAGATTAGTGAATTTGGCCTCATACTCGGCCACGGTCTTCCCCTCCTGCTTGAGGTTCATTAACTTCCTCCTCATTTCAGTGTTAACGGCTGACGAAAAATATTTACGGTCGAACCGCACCCAGAACTCCTATATGGAAAGGGCATCTCTCTCCTCCAGGGTGGTAATGGACTCCCACCACTGCAACGCTGATCCTACTAGCTTAAAAGTAGCCAGTATCTATTTCAGTACCTCCATGCACTCATACACCCTCAAATGTCTTTGAATGTCCTTCTTCCACTGGCTGGACACAACAACATCGAAGCTACCTGCAAACTCCGGAGGGTGTGCTTTCTGAAAAGCATCATGAACAAGTTCCCAAGCAGACGGGAATGCATGAGCCTGAACTGGCGCTACTGCTGGCACCTGGGGTGGTGCCTGCTGCACAACTGCGAGGGCGGCATTTACCGCTTGGGCTATAATAGCAGCAACCTCTACGGTATTCATGGTGCCCTGGACTGGTGCAGGCTGTGGTTTGGGCTGAGCATCCCTAGGAACTCGTTGTGCACATCGTGGAGGCATCTGAAATGAGAGTAAAGTCTTATAAGTTCACAGTTTTTATCTCAGAATAGCTGAAGAGCGAAACATACAAAGCTCAGCGGAAAACATAACAAGCCGTACAAATTCAAAGGACACTAGAACGTGATGCTCTGATACCACCTGTGACACCCCGACTAATTAAATACCGGGTAGCTACTCCTTTATTCAAATTAATGCAAAATGCCAAGTTGGTTCAGTTCATAGCATCACTGTCGAAAACATTTTAATAATTACTAGCCACCTAATATTTAAAAAGTGAGTTGTCAATTTTAATTAAATCCGATCAACATGACATCCATTTAAATTCTAAAATACTGATACCACAACCACATCACAGTCGCAAATAAATAATGATGTAATAAACTAAATTTGGAGGAATACACCTCACAACAATCCAAATACTGAATGAGAAAATACAAGTCTGAATCCTTAATTTAATTACAACCCAAAATATAAAACAAAAACTAAGTAAATGAGATGTCTCTGAAAGGAAAGGGGCGACATGCCCTACAGATGAATGAATCTGAAATAGATTCAAGATAAATAGTGGAGGCGTCTACTATTGAGGTCCTGGAACTTCCACAACAGCTACAGCACGTCGCGGGAATAGAACTCATATGCTTGGTGTCTTTGTGGCTGGGCACCTAAAAGGTTTTTACAAAATAGATTTGAAAGCAAACGGGTCAGAGCCCGATTGTGAAAACAGTTTAAAATACAGCAAGTGGTTTAATATAATTAAAACAATGAATATAAAGTACATGATAGTGCGTGCACTCACATGAGTTCCTCACCTCGCAACTAATTGTGCAATTCTATCGTACCCGTACCCGTCCTAGATATTCTCATATCTAACTAGTCCAATACACAATATAACATTTCTATACGATTCACGATTTATTATCCGATACCTTAATTTTAAACAGAGAGTTTTACTTTTCTTCTTAGTTCCCAATATTAGTAATGCTAATCACGATCGATTTCCATTTTTAACTCTACTAAAATGTTACTATTTTTCACACTTACATTTATTCATGACAATTCATTTCAATTAGCAGTATATTATTCTCATCATAAATATACAATACTGGCACCCCGAGTCTAAGATGTGGTGCACACATACTCTGCTATCCAATTCCGGTACATCACGTACATAAGGACCACGTATTTTGAATCTCTCAGGAATCGTTTTCAATAAACAACAATCACACAAAATGGAGGCGAACATAGTTCACATCACATGGGTCACACACATACCTACGCTCCCATGATCAGCAGACTTATTAACTTCTCAATAAGTCCTTCTCTGACCTATGTCCTCGAGGTACCAATTTAAATCCCCCCGTAGGCACACAAATATTAGATGGCCCTGATCGAACGCCGACCTCCCGTGATAGCAAGTATGGTAGGTATGTTATACACAACTAACTACATTTACCAAGCATGGACACATCTTCGGTATTCCATAATATTAATAGAGGTATATTTCTCATTCCTATACGGTCATTCCATGTTACACGTTTACAAGTCCCCGAATTATATATATTAAAGTTATCAACTCTCCTCACGTCGAAGTTTTTAGACACTAATATCATAACCCATAAATATCATTCGGATTACTACAAAACTCTAAGTTTTAATCCTTAACATACTTCTAAATCTCATAACTATATCCACTATTCAACAAGGGGAGGATTACACTCAATTATATAAGTCTTTTGAAGGTTCGAAATAAAATCAGGCCTAAAAGGCATTCTGTCAACTCATTAGAAATCTCATTTGAACGAGGTCGTTCGAACGAACTACCAACTCGTTAGAAGGGGTACTGTCATCTCGTTAGAAGTCTTATTCAAATGAGGTCGTTCGAACGACCTGGGCAGGTCTTCTAACGAGATGGCAGTTTGCGTCCAGAAATTTTCCCAATTCGTTTTTCTCAATTTTTCTCTTCTCTAAGCTCATCCTAAGATCATCCCAATAGAATTTTAATGTTCTTAAACTTCTCTAAACCCTCTTAGGTAGTTTCTTAATATATTTTTGGTGTCAAATCATTATAAACAGCATGTAATTATCATAAATCCCCAAATTTTACCCCAAACCCTATGAACATGAACCCAGAATTTTATTGTGCCCAATTACTCATCATAAATCCATTTTTAAGTCATCATATTTAAGTCTTCGAATACTAAATTCGTACATAGTCATTCTACATGCAAATCCTATCCCAAATTTAGAGTTTCACCAACAATTTCATTAGTTTTCCTCAAAACTTCCAAGACAAAATAGTTCCTACACTAAACATGGAAGAAATATTCAATGCACTTAAAAATATCAAATCACTTGCCTTAGATTTGTTTCTTCTGAATTGATGTTGGTGAATGAAGGATGATTTCTCCCCTTTCTCTACAGAATTCTCCCAAGGATGGTGATGGTGGTTGGAGGTTTCTTTTGGAACCTCTTCAAACTCTCCCTTTAACTCCCATAGCACTCTAACTCACCTAATGCTGATAATGGCCTTAGTGGGTTCATTAGTAATATATTATTTAACCCTAAAATTCGTGGGTTTTAATTCCCATATTTTTAAAATTACCAAAACACCCTTCTAGGTTGCCGGTTTGGCCTAAAAATGCTCCGGGACCCAAACTAAACCCCCGGCTAGTATTTTCTGACTATTTCGACCCTTCCGGACACGTTGATAAAAATATAATTCAATTTTTAATTTAAATAATTTCGTTCCGGACGCGACTGACACGCTCGTCCCAACTAAGTTTCCCCGATTGTCGCTTTTCTGCCTCGTGACAATTTAAATATTTTAAATACTTATGAAATATTCAATTTTTAATATCATAATCAAATACCAACTCACATCTCGCTAGTATTTATATCCGGATTAATTCCCAATTAATTCTCATTTAATTTAATTAATCCCTTAAATAAAAATCAATAAAATTACGGGGTATTACACAGTACCAGGTTAAGCAGAAAATTCATGAAAGAATAGAAGAGAAGTCCAATCAAAGCATGGAGAAGCAGGTGCACATGGAAGTGTAAGATCAACATTAAGAAGATGAAACTAGTTCAGAGGAAGTTCTAATGGTTGATTATGTAGGGAATCTTGTGAGGGACTCAGTATCTTCACAAAAATCAGGTAGATCAAGTACTGCTAGTTGATTCAAAAAAGGTGGATTCTCAGAAGATAGTTGAGCACTTATGGAAAATTATAAATATTTTTATTGCTAGTGCGAATGTGGAAGTGGATGGAAATTGCAATCTATCTCCAAGAGCCACTGGGTTACCTCCGTATGAAAAGAATTCAGTATTTGAGAGTTTGGCCTTATCAGGTTCTGAACAGTAAGGTGATCATCCAGTGCCTCTGACAGAAGAGCTGAAGATTTTCTCTGCGTGGTTAGGGAGAAAAATTGAGAGAGATAAGAAAGCAAATGAAAGTGATAATAGAGAAAAAACTATGGTTATTAAGGGAGACCAATGCAGCATCCAATAGGGTATCCTCAAGAAAGTGAAAGATAATGATCCTATGTTCAAGTGTGTGACAAGATCAAGAGCAAGATCCATCAATAGCTCCACATCCTCAAATCTTAGATGATCAACTTCATTGTATGGATTGTGAGGGAGATTGGAATTATGAAGGTAAGGAAGCTATATTAAAATCCTTTTTCGGCTTTAATGGAGCCAAAAATAGATGATATAAGCGGAAGCTGGGCTATCAGAGCATATGCTCCAACCAATCTAATAAGATTTGGTGTCTTTGGAGATATGGAGTTTTGAGTCACTATAACGAGGAATGAAGACAAAATTCTGTGTTTAAAAGTGATGCGCTGGTGACTTAAGGAAGATATTTACATGTCTTTGGTGTATGGTAAATGCACTAAAGTCGAGAGACAACCTTTCTAGGAAGCTATGGAGGATATTTCCACCAGGTTTTAAATGCAGCTCACTTCATTATTAGTGATTTTTATGTTGTGTCTGACCAGAATAAAAAATTGGTGGTCTGCGTATTGAGTATTATGCTGTTCAGGTGTTTAACAATGTAATTTTAGCTAATGGGTTAATTTTGAAATTATTTTTTTTGGCTCTAAGTACAGTTGGTATAACGATAAATATGATAATGATGTTATCTTTAAAAGTATAGATAGGGGCTAGCTAATTCCAAGGGGATATAGAATTTTCCAAATGTTTGGTATCTCATCTTAGTAAGACATGCTCTAATCTCTCCCTTATTGCTTCCAATGAAAACTCCTATGGATGTATTGCCTAAGCTTTTCAAATTTCAAAGGATGCAGTGTAGACATAAGGAGATTAGAGGAGTCATTGATAAGTCTCTAACAAAGGAGATGGAGGGGTATCCGATGAAAAGAATTGATGTTAAACTCGAAATCTCAAAACTGTGCTTAGGCAGTGGAACAAAGATAATTTTATATGGACATTTTCTAGTAGGTGAAAGATAGTGAAGTTGAGGTGATGGCTAGGGAGGACCAATATGGGAATTTCCTTTCAAATCAAAATAGAGAAAAGTTAATTACTACAAAGGCCGAACGTCAGTGGGTGCTCAAATGTGAGGAAGATTTTTGGCAGTAAAAATGAAAAGTCAAGTGGTTAAAAGCGGGAGAACTGAACAAAATAGGAAGCAAATGATGATCCATAGAGTTAATATTGTGACAGATCGATGGCCGGAGTCTCAGTCTGGTACTCAAAGTTCTTTTATAGCACAATCAAACGAAGATTGTTTGGCATAATTGTTAAATTATGAATCAAAACTCAATGAATGGTTAATCAAATAAGAAGAATCGATGTAAATGTATATGTAGGAAATAATATATAAATACATAGATAACACATTAGAATATGTGATAAAACATATAATGACCTAAACCAATTGTAGGACATGATTTCACAGAAACATAACTTACAAAGTGTACTTTCAATATTATTACTAAGATAAAGAATTGTCTTTATACGTTTGAATTCATCATCATTGTAATAATAATTGCATCTCAATTGCATTTGTAAGCGTTCTTATTTTGATCCCAATTAGGATCATTATCTTTGTTATGATTTATCTTTAACATTTTGACAAAATAGTATCACAATCACGGTCACAAGATATTGCACAAAATAGATAGAGCCTTACACATCTTCTCAAAGCCCCAAAAAGTCAATGAAGAAAAACCTAGTTAAATCCTTGTTGAACTTATTTATTTTCCAAGGATTTTGGATTCAAGAGGAGAAAAAATACATTAGGTGGTAAAAGAAAAAAAGAAAGAGACAAAAGCTAGAAAAAGAAAAAAGAAAAGATCGATGCAGTTAGAAAATAGACCGCAGCCCTACAGGTACGGTGTTCGAACCTGTGATTCTTTCTATTTATAACCATAATGTTTGCTTTGACTTTTTTCTTTTATTAATGGAAATGTGTTTTTAGAGGCTTATTTTATAAGAAAAATAAAAAGGAAAAACAGAACAAACATGTTTTCTTAAGTTTGTTATGATTTGATGAGTGAGACTATTAGGGATGTTAAAATTCGTGGTTTGCCTTGAATATTAGATGTTGAGGTTTGTGGGGAAATGAAGTAAATTGCTCGTCAATGGCAAAAAAAACAAAAATAAACAATACAATTTCTAGAGAGAGGGATAAAGAATTTCTTATATTCAAGATAAAAGCCCTCTACAAATGAGGACTACAAGAGTATTTATAGGGAGAGAATTACTTGCCAACGAAATAATTACCTAAAAGACTAAAAAGGACAATCATTAACAAAAATATACCTAATTAGTTTCAAACATGCTTGAAGACCAATTAAAGACTAAAAAGAAAATAAAAGAACTAAAATGAATAGAAAACTAATGACAAATATTAAAATGACAAATAAAACCTAAAACAAAATAAAATAAACTCATTCTCATCGTTCTTCTCGGCTTCGAAAAAAGTTTATCCTCAAACTTGATGGATAAGAGGTCAACGTGGTTAGGCCCCCTTCAAAGAATTATTCAATTTGAAAAGGGAGGAACCCGTGTACGTGACTTGTGTACCTACTTGCAAGAAACCCAAAAAATATAGGTAAGAAACACAGGCGTTTAGGCTTTCTTGATTTTCTTTCGCTGTCGAGAAATTCGGGTCCTTGTAAAAAGGTGGGGAATTCTGAATCGTCGGTGTACCCGAGGAGTTTAGGTTTTTTGGTTTGACTGAGGAAATCGGATGTCAGCCCATTGATGTTGGGAAGACTGGTAATGTGAACAGGAGTTGGATCGGTTAGGGATCCTCTCGACAGAGGTGGTCCGCCAGATTATTTCGGAACTTTCGCCTGACCCGAGGACGACGAAAGATCCTTCTAAGGCTGGCACCAATATTTCAAAGATGGCCACCCTTTCGGGCTTATGTGGGATGGATTGGGTGGTTCATTCTTGTTTGTAGGAGGCGGAGTTGTGGAGAAGAGTTGGAAGAGAACATCAAATTTATTGTTTAGTTCTTGATTACTTTCCTTTAATTCTTTAATGCTTTATTTAAATTCTTAAATCTCTTCCACTTGTTGTTTGGATTCTTTTGGAGTCATTGAAGAGTAATGTACGATTTGGTGATAAGTATACACAAATACACTAATCGGGGGGAACGAAACCTCACTCTGATATCAATTTGACGTAAACTACACGTCAATAGATAAAACAAATAAAATCAACACAATTTCTTGGGAAAAAAATAAATAATTTTTTTATATTGAAGATTGAAGCCCTCTCCAAGTGAGGATTACAAGAGTATTTATTGGGAGAGAATTACTTGTTAACCAAGTAATTACCTAAAAGACTAAAAAGGATAATCATTGATAAAAATATACCTAATTAGTTCTAAACATGCTTGGAGACCGATTAAAGAAAAAAAAACTAAAATAAAAAGAAAACTAATGACGAATATTAAAGTGACAAATCTATATTACACATCTAATACAATAATATTAGAGGTATATATATTGTTTAAATACCATTTAATGCTAAACAACCTACAACACCCAAGCGTTGTCTTACTCCCAAGACCCAAGCGTTGGCTTCTCTCTCACTCATCTCTTTCATTTAATACGCTCTTTTATCTCCCCTAAATAATTGATGTATATAATAAAAGGACACACAACATAATTTTTAATTCTATTTCCCCCCTTTAATCTTCTCCTCGGCCCACCCTTTTTCTTTTCCTCTTTATTCATGTCGTCCCATATCCTCTCCTCTGTTGCTCTCTACAGGATCACATATGTTTGAAACAAGAAGAGTTTTTTTTTCTATCTGGTGCAAGAAGAGTTGTTTGAGATAGAGACAAAGTTTAATTTTAAAAAGTTTTTTTTGTGAAATTTGTGAATTTGGGTTGTTTTTGAAATGGGTTTGTAAAGTTAAAGTGGTGAGATCTGAAGTGAAGGGGAAAGAAAACGACGTCTCCGCATGGGTTTTTGTCTTCTTTGTGGGATTGCATATCTTTCTTTGCCTTATTTTATTCTTGGCTTCATTAAAGGTAAATGTTAATTTTTGTTGGTGTAATTTATCTTTGGTTTTGTTTCTTCTACTGAAATTCCTTTCTCCTCGACATGGGTATACATTTTGTTTCGATACTATATATTTTTTATTCAAATGGGTTTTCTATTTCTCTACACAAAGGATTTAATTGTGCTTTTATAAACCTCTAAAGGGCTCTCTTAAAAAATTATGGGGTTCCACTCTCTCTCTCTCTCTCTCTCTCTCTCTCTCTCTCTCTCTCTCTCTCATATATGATACTATTAATTAATATTTAGCCCCCCCAAAATAGTTCATTTAATATTTAGTCCAACATTTTTTCAAAAATAATTTTTAGTTCTCATAGTGACCTATAATGATACACATATGCATTGCCACCATCCTTATGTCGTATAATTTAGGACAAAAGTTACCTTTTAAAATATACTTTTTTTGTATTATTATTATTATTATTATTTTAAATATAACTTGACTTTTTAAATAATTATACTTAACCCCCGAAGATGCGGGATATTATGGGGTGGAGGAAGGTAAGCCTAGAGGCCATTTGGGGTTTTTATGAAAAGAAAAGAAAATATGTGGCCAAAATGAATATCTATAGAGGAAAAGAAGTGGGTTTTGTTTGGTGTGTTTTCGTTTTTTTGTAAGCCATGGTAATCACATGAGGTGTTTCTTCCGCAATTTAATCGATTATCCTCATTATATATAACATTTTTTATATTTGTATAGCTTGGTACCATTGACACAATCACTATATGGTATGTCAAAGATATATTGTCTACCAATATTTAAGATTTCTCTATAGTTTCATGGTGTTAGTAAAATAATCATTAACAATGCCTTTTAGAGTCTGAAATTTTGAACTAATAAAAAAAATCACAATGTGTATGTTTTTCTGTTAGTGGTTTGGTGGGATATTTTGATATAATATAGGGTCGATAATCTGAGCACATGTATTCTCTATAGCTACCTTATTACGCTTTTTTCTTGTGGTTTTCTTTGAGTTTTCAACGTTGGTTAAAATTTTCAATCCGTTTTATGCAATTAAGTGGAAATGGTTCCAGAAACTTCGAACTTCATATGTTTTCTTTTCCTCTAACTTGGTGACATATTTTCTTATGTTGTTTTCATATAATATGCATGCGAAATTTGTTGCAAAACATGATCAGTTATCAAGTCAAGTACTGGACTCTCTCGGACCTTGGAATAGGAAGAAGATGATCATTATGCTAGAGTAAATTGTCTTTTTAGTCATAAATTCAATTATGGCAAGTGAATTATGTGAAAATAATATTTTAGTTTTAGTTTTTGGTACCAGGAAACACTATGGGATATGGAAATGGTGTGCCACCCTTCCATTTAACTTCACTTTTAAATTTGTGAATTTAGCCACCCTAACAAATAATCTTAGTATACAATGTTTCTTTTATACTTGATTCTTTATTTGATTACTTTTATTTTTTAAATAAATGTTATAACACGTTCGCACATCGTGCGGGTTGTATGCTATTAAATCCTAAAATAAAAGAAAACAAACACATTCCCATCAGTTATCGTTCCTTTAGGAAACAACAACAAAATTAGAGGGAGACCGAAAGAAATGAGAATGAGAATAGGTGAACACATTCTTGACTCTTACGGATCTTTAAAATACTATGAAAAAAGAGATGTGTTATGCTTTATTTTATAGCATTTTTAATGCCCAAGTTCTTAATGATATCTCTACAATTAATTTTTCATGTTGGATTGTAGGATATTGACGTAAACTACACGTCAGTTGCCAAGAAAATAAACCAAACCCTAACTTTTAGAGAGAATCAAGAGATTTCTTATATTTCAAATGGAGAGTGTTCTCAAATGAAGATTACATGGGGTATTTAAAAGGTATGAGTAGCTTAGGCTTCAAGCTATGACCCTAATTACAAAAATGCCAAAACTACTACTTCCCTCTAAATAATAAAGCAAAAGAAAGAAAAATATAATAACAAAATAAAATAAAATATAAAAAAAAATAAAATGATAAATAATCCCTAAAAAGGACCTATTTCCATAACTCTCCCCGGCTTCGAAAAGCTCGTCATCGAACGTAGGAGGTGAACGGTAAGAAATCAAGGCCAGTAGACTACACTGAGGCCAAAAAGCTCAAGTACAAAGCAGCAAGGTATGCGTTAGACAAATGAGTTATATACAGGAGAGGATTAAGAACTACACTGCAGCGCTGTGTTCACCCAACATAGGTCAAAGATCTAATATAAAAAGTTCATTAAGGATCCTATGGAGCTTATGTGGAAGGAAGATCATTACTACATCGGATGAATACTCAAGGGTATTACTGGTCGATCATGAGGGTAGATTGCATAAACTTTGCGAAGAAGTGTGACAAGTGCTAAAAATTCTGCAATATTCACAAAACTCCACATGTATCTTTGACCCCCATTACCACACCTTGGCCATTTTCTATTTGGGGTATAGACTTGGTCGGGCCACTGCCAAACACCTGAGGAAGATTTAAGTACTTTGTCGTAGCTGTTGACTATTTCACAAAATGGGTTTAAGTAAAACCATTGGTGGATATGCCTTATGAGAAAGTGTACCAGTTTATCTGAAAAGGCATCATTTATAGATATGGATTACCATATGTATTCATCACTGACCATGGCACGCTGTTTGACAGTGAAGAGTTTACATCATATTGTGCCCAGTCCTTCTTCAATATAAGTTCTGATGGGATCCATCCAAGATGGTCCCATATCTACTGTAATGAATCTAATCATCAAATTTTCATCAATGCTTCGGTTGGCCAAATTTTCAATGGGAATAGTTCTCCTGAGCTCAATTCTAGTCACTGATGCCAGCCGAGCAAGTGCGTCAGCTCGGGCGTTGTCCAGTCTGGGAATTCTGCTCATCCGAATAGTTAGAGGTTTTGCTACAACCTCTAATGCCTTGGCTAAATATCTTGTCATTAGTTCTCCTTTGGATCCATACAAACCCAAAGTTTGGTTCACCACTAACTGAGAATCACTGTGTGCCACAACTTGCTCGGTGTTCTCTGATTGAGACAAACTTAAGCCCATAATAAGATCTTCATACTCTGCTTGATTATTTTAGGCCTAAAATTAGAATCGCAATGCATATTCAATGTTTATCCTGTCAGGGGTGTTGAGTATCATACATGCTCCACTTCATGCTGCACATGATGATCCATCTATATACAAATTCCATATGGGGATATTATTATCAAACACTTGGTCTGTTAATATCCCATGATGAAATACTTTGCTTCTTGCCTCGTTATATCTTATGGACACCTCTTGCATCCTGGTTGACGTCTCTGGTAAGTCGGCAGCAACTTCCTTTTTACTTATCTCCAATGGGGCCTGTTTGGGTTGGTCGGTGATAACTTTAGTTGTGCTTTTCCCTGTTTGGATTTTCTCTGCCTGAATGTTCCGTTACTCGACAACCTATGGATAATTGAATTCAGTAATGAAGTATGCCATAGATTGCCCCTTTAATAAGAATCTTGGCTCATATACAATATCGTACTCCCCTAGTTTTACTACCCAATACATTAATCCACCAGACTTCTATGGCTTATGAAGAGCTTGCCGAAGAGGCATGTCAGTGTATACCACAATGGTATGTACTTAGAAGTACGGTTTCATCCATTTGGATGCCTCCCAATCTAAAAGGAGTGAGGAAATGTCTAAAAAGATAGAGGAAATGTCATCCGATCCTGAGTAGGACTTTAATTTATATGACCTGGCTCTTTTTGCTAAAACTTTCAAAAAATTTCTCAAACTAAAAAAATAAAATACTTCCAAAGATAAGAAAAGTTTTGACAAAGATAAAAAAATATAAATCGAGTAAGAAAAAATTTGAAAAAGAAAAGAAATATTTCACAAAGAAAGACGTGGAAAGATGTTACGAGTTTAAGGGGAAACGTCACAAAGCTCACGAGTATCCGACTAGGTTGTAATGTCAAGAGAAAGGCAAAGTGGCCTTAAATGTCACGCTTAGAGATAGCGAGGTCGAGTCAGTGAGTTTGAGGGATGAATCACCGCATGGATGTAACTTTACCGCATTCAGGGCTAGTCATGTTAGTAAATCTAGTGCACCTCACGATGATGAGGAAGCAACTAAACATGAACACTTTGACTATGAGTTAATCGTTCCGAGGAGAGTGAGGGAGAGAATGTTTTAAATGAGAGTGAGAGTCACCTTGAGCACACCTATGTCGATATTTATGTTGAGTCCCTTAAAACTAAGGGAAAAAAGGGTTAGCTATGAGAGTTTTAGAAATAGAGAAATAGTTGAGAGAGGCAAGAAAGGGTGAGTCCTCAGTGAGTGAATCTTTAGGAGAGAAAGTTAGTTTAGTTGAGAGAGAGAATTGGGACTTAACCAACATGGTGGCAAGTCTTATGAGAGATCTCCAAGCATTCGCGTATACTCATGAGAAACTTAAATCCCATGTATCCCAACTCAATAAAGATCTCAAACATGCCCAGGAGGTTAAGGTAACTATTGAGGACACATCGAAGAAGGTAGGTAAGATGATCCTCGACCCCGCTTTAGGTTTTGGTGAGAGGTGTGGAATATGTTTTGACGGTACATCCGCTTCTCATATGTAGACCTAAATATGTTTATGTTTGGCCATTACGAAAGAAAAGGTCACCTTAGAGAGTTTTACTATAAATTAAGTAGAACTAGGCGTATACATACTCCCCTACACCACTTTAGCGACTTTCAAATTAGTTTGATGAATCGATCCTAGTGGATGATTCATTTGATTGATTTTAATTCATTTAGAGTAGTGCTTGTGGGGATTAGACTTACTTTTCTTAAAGAATATTCAATTAATTCATTAGTGTAATGAGATTTAGCTTTTGAATTAAATAATTAATTTTAGAAATTGATCATATTAAAATAGTGCAAGCTAGATTGATTTGTGTGAAGTGGGTGGTTTTCCATCCCTTGAACATTTTTCTCTCATTTAGTTACATCTCACTCATTTTCCGCACATTTTTTTATGTTTTTCACACTTTTATTTTAGTTTGATTATTCTCTTTTTATTTAGTTCTTAGTTTAAATTCACATTCATCTAAAAAATGTTTTAATATTAAAAAAGGTTAAAAAAATTAGAAAAAGCAAAAAGTCCAAAAAGAAAACAAATAAAAATGGATTACATTAGTTTTTCTCTCGTTTCACTCCCTTGATTTGGATTGATATCTCACTTACCACTATATGCTCTAGTTTTATTATAATTTTGTAGGTAACTGAGATTTTTTATTAGAGTAGGTTTACACAACGACATACTAAATGTGACTCTATCAAAATCGCCACTTGAGTACCTATATAAAATGACAAAGCCCTTATTGTTCATGTTACTCTCAAGGCTCAAAATAATTCCCAATGGTATTTTGATAGTGGGTGTTCTAGGCACATGATCGGTAAAGTCTCATTTTTTACCCACCTTGAGGATCGCAAGGAAGGCAAAGTCACATTTGGGGATAGAAGTAGATCTACCAATTTAGGATATGGAAGTGTTGAGATACCAACATTTCCTAAGATAGATGATGTGTTATACATGAAAGGATTGAAAGAGAACTTGATTAGTATAAGCCAGCTGTGCGACACAAACTTTGCGGTAATTGTTTGATCGGTCCGAAGGCAATGTGTGGCCATCTTGAAGGGGGATCCGTGGAGGGCCTCCCCCTTATTTTCCTTTCGACGTGCACATGATATTATGCCCTTTCTCAAGGCACTCAGCCATTGTCGATGCGGTGTAATATGTAGAGAATCGAGTCGTCAGCCTATTTTGCAAAAAACATGAAAAAGAAACGTTGCCGCCTCGAGTGAACGGCATCAAAGACAATACTGATGCTTATGAAACCAAGTAGTTCAAGGGTTCGAGGGCTAAGTTACAGAATGGGAAGGTGTTAAACACCCATCGCTACCTTTTGGTCTCTCATGAGCATGTGTTAATCTTCTCCTGTTAAACTCCGTGAAGTGTGTGCTTATGTGCACAATATAAATGGAGAATGGAATAACTCAACTCATGTCATGGACAAAAGCAAAGTGAGTTCATCCTTAGGAGTGTTCCCGAAATAATAATTCAAAATATAATGTAAGTCTTTGCCAATTCAGAAGTCGTTACAGAAGAACAAATGTATACATGGGACAAGACACAAGCATATAAAATCTAGTGAGAATATATAATGTGTATAAAGGAGGACTCGAGTCTAGGGGTTTACCCAAGATGCCTATGTAACCCAAAGGACATCAAAGTCTGTGTAGTCCAAATTTGGCATAGGGTGGGGTTTAATCCTTAAATCCAAATGGGGGATTTCTCTTATATATGTGTGTAGAGATAAATGTGCTTCAAATGTGAGGATGTGTAGTGATAATCCCGCTTTTAGAATTTATAGGTAAACCCTCTTTATATTGTTTTGCATTTTTTATGAAAATAAAGTCTGTGCAAATACTAATAATAAAGGTTTGAGATTAAGGTATGTGATGTGATGAAATAAATCGCTAAAGTAAAAATAAAGCGACTAATGCTAAAATAAGAGAATTTAAAGATAAGGGTGGAGAATTGGACCTCCTTATGAAGACTAGAAGTGGATATTGGTTGTAGATGCACGGATCTCATGACGATGCGTTGGTGGTATGAGGATATGGGTGAGAATTTACTAAAAGGAGTATTAAAAGGAAGGAAGGAATGTGGGAAATGGTCTTTTTAAATGGGGAATAGCTTTCAATTCGAGAGAATGTTCTCTGAATTGTTGAAAGGGATGTTTAGGGTTGCCTTTCAAAGTGAGGCCATGGCCTTTATTTATAAGGCAAAGGGAGGTGTTGATCGGTAGGGTCCTTGACCTACCTATCGGCATAGAACCCCATAGAAACTGCCGATAGGCAGGGTCCTAGGGGTGCCATTCGGCAGTTTGAGACTGATTTTCTGAAAAAAAGATCGTAAAATGAAAATCGTAAGTCAAAATGATGCACGGGAGGATTGTTGGAAATGATATTCAGAGCCCTTTAAGAATCTACTGAGCCACTCCCAGATTCGAGATTTGATCGAGGTCAACTGGGGCCCAGAAGCGTCCGTCCCCAGATTATACTGAGCCACTCCCAGATTCCAATGGTCACTAGATAAGAAAATTTTAAAGAAAAATAAATCGTTCGTTTGAACTGTAAGGCCGATTCTTGCACGGGATAGACCATTGGAAAGGGTATTCATATCCTTAAAATATTTACTGAACTTCCCCTCAGGCAAGGAAGTTGACAGGAGTCAAACGGGGCCCGAGAGTGCTCGGTGGTCTATAGGTCAATTTTCGATAGTAAAATGGACCGTTCGATTAAACCGTATGGCCAATTCGTACACGGGTTGGATTGTTGGAAAGGGGATTCAGAGCCCTTCGAAGATTCATTAAGCCTTTATTGGCCTCTATATTAGTACTCGGAGTAGGACCTAGGCTTTATGGTGAATAATTGAGTGTTATGTACCTAAAGAGGTGTTGAGGGGGTCCTAGGATGGGGTGTCTAAACAATGTTTATGACCAATCCGGTAAACTTTTAATACAAGGTGTGAGGACATAAAATAATTACTATGGAATTTTGCCCAAGTCCTCCTAAGAGTGCCACGGTTTCCACTATGGACCTTTAGCATCAACAGCTAGGTCACATGTACTTTAAAGATCTTGAGAGATAGTAAAAAAGGACCTAGTTTGAGGATTACCATCGCTTAGGAAACAAACTTCATCGGTTTGTGGACCTTGTTAACATGGTAAACATATTATAAGTCCCCATCAAAAGTTGAATACCAATACCACCTCTTGTGTTTTGGAATCCATTCACCCGGATCTTATGGGTCCTAATCGCTCAAAGAGCTTAGGTGGTAAGAAATATATTACCGTGATGGTCAATGATTTTTCTAGATACTCGATTTTACGATTCCATATATAAAAGTCCAATGCGATTGAGTTCTTTACAACCAAGTTTCGTGCCCTACAAAACCAACACGACGTCTCTATTAATAGGATGTGTAGTGACAACAACACTAAATTTAAATAATAGAAAGCGAATAGCTATTGTGATGGAGTAGGCATCAAACTGAGTTTTTGGTCATTATTTCTCCTCAACAAAATGGGATTGTTGAGAGGAAGAATGGGACGATGCAAGAAATGGTTAGATCCATGCTTCTTGGAAAAAACGTGCCTAGACATTTTGAGGTTGAGGTAGTGATCACCGCATGCCTTACGGTGAATAGGGTTTATCTTTGTCCGCATACACTTCACACGCCTTATGAGTTATGGATAGGGAAGAAGACCAACCTATTATATATCCGTGTCTTTGGGAGTATTTCTACATCTTGCGAGATAGAGAGCCCCTTGGAAAGTTCAACTCTCGGAGTGACTAGGGGATATTTTTAGGATATTCATCAACGATTAGGGCTTACCGGGTTTATAACCTAGATAGCACTAAGTTTATGGAGACAATAAACATCATGATTAGAGATGATGATCCACTGAAGTTTGTTTCTCCTAGCCCACATTATGATCATGATGCACCCCCTAGTGATGACCCATCCTTCCTTATACTACCACGGTGGATTCCACTCCTATTTAGGGGAGACACCATCTTGGGTTCGAAAGAGTCATGACTATTCTGCTATACTTGGCGATCCTACAGTAGGTGTCAAGACTCGCACTCAACTCAAAAATATTGTTTGCAATTTGTGCTAGACATCCCTAGTTGAGCTCAAGAATGTGAAAGAAGCACTCAAGGACAAGCATTGGATTTCTTGAATGCTAGACGAGTTACTTCAATTTTAGAAATAATGATGTATGGGATTTAGTCCCCCGGACTAGAAAGACTACCGTGATAGGTACTAAGTGGATTTTCAGGAATAAGGTGGATGAAAATGTTACCATAGTTCGCAATAAGGCTAGGTTGGTTGCTAAAGTCGACACGCAGATCAAGGGTGTAGACTTTGATGAGACATTTGCTCTCATTGCTAGTCTTGAGTCCATTCTCTTATTACTCGCCACATCATGTCATCTTCTCTTCAAGTTATACAAGATAGATGTCAAGAGTGCATTTTTTTAATAGAATTCAATAGGAGGAGGTTTATGTGCAATAACTAAAAGGGTTTGAAGACCTTAAGCACTCGGGATACGTCTACTAACTTAGGAAAGCCTTGTATGGTTTGAATCAAGAACCTCGTTCTATGTACAGAAGGCTTACTTCCTATCCCTTAGCTCGTGACTTTAAGATAGGGGGAGTAGATAAGATGTTGTTTGTGAGGAGAGAGACAGGTGTTATTTTGGTCTCCCGAGTCTATGTGGACGACATAGTTTTTAGATCCATATGATCCCGCCATGCTCACACCTTTGAGGAGTAGATAAAGAGTGATTTCAAGATGAGCATCGTATGTGAGATAACATTATTCCTAGGTCTCTGGGTTCATCAACTTGAGGATGGGATATTCATATCTCAATATAAATATGCAACATACCTTGTGAAGAAATTTGGTCTAGACTCTGCTAATCACTCACGCACCTCTATGAGTACATTGACAAAGCTTCTTAAAGGCACTTTAGGCAAGAACGTAGAGCAAACATTTTATAGGAGTATGATAAGCAGTCTTTTTAACATAACAACTATTCATCCCGATATTATCTTTACTGTTAGAGCATGTGCGCGATACCAGGCATCCCCGAAAGAATCATATTTACACACTCTTAAACGTATTATCAAATATGTGAGTGGAACTCTTTCATACGGTATTTGATATTCATTTAATACCGATGATCGTTTGTCTTTCTATTCAGATGCCGATTGGGTCAGGGATATAGATGGTTGTAAGATCACTTCGGGTGGATCTTTCTATTTTAGGAGTGCACTTATCTCTTGGATGAGCAAGAAGCAAAACTACATATCTTTGTCCACGGTGGAGGCTAAGACCGCAAAAAGTTGTTGAACGCAACTCTTATAGATGAAGCAAATGTTGGAGGATTATGACATTTCATAGGGCACGGTGATTATTTCCTATGATAATACGAGTGTTATACACATTCCTCATAATTCGGTACAACATTCGCGCACAAAGCACATTAGGATACATGAGCTATTTATTCGTGACCTAGGTGAGGAGAAGATCATGTCCTTGAGCTTTATGAGCATTGATCATAAGTTAGTCGATATATTCACAAAACCTTTAGTTGCACTTCGATTTAAGGATCTTACGAAATCTTTAGGTATTTGGACCAATTATTGAGTTCATATATTTTATCTAGTATAGGACGATTTTAATGTTTATTTAAATATATTCCTTGTTAGATTGTATTACCATTGTACTTATTTTTTCATTTTTATATTTTTAGAAAAATCCAAAAAGAGATTTGTTTTCCTGAAAATTTTTAAAAAATACAAAAAGATTTTTTATTTTTAAAAAAAAGTTGTAAAAGGCAAAAATATATTATTTTGACAAAATTTTTGAGAAATACAAAAAGGGTTTTTTATTTTTTAACATCTTAGATAGATGAACATTAAAAATGTCCGAGTCACCCAATCATTCCATATCCGCATGATTATTTTGTAGTGTTTGAGATATGAAATCAGTTGATATATGTGCTTAATAATGTTCGGGGGCATTAAGTTGTGATTTTATGATAACTAGCTACATGTTTGACTCATTGTCTCCTTTAATACACATGAGCATGAGCTTATTTGAGTATAACACTACCTGTCACATGTCGAGCATACTGTTTTTATCTCAATTTATCTTTAAGACGAGCAATATGTGAAAAATGAGATAAAAGTAGTGCATGTAAGAACCATTGCCCAGATTTAAATCATTTTTTTGAAAAAATTGTGAAATATTAAGCAATTGAAAAGGGGTACAAAAGACAAAAATCTTTGCATTAAAAGCCTCCATTTGTAATGAAAAAACCTAAAAAGATTAGAGGCGTATAAAAACAAAAGTGCCAAGCTATTTTGTTTAAACATTGATGCTTCGCTACAAATGAGCATTAATTTCTAAAAAAATAATTGAGAATACTTTTACTTATGTGATATTTTGAGGGAGTTAAGTCGAAGATCAATGGGTTTGCATAAACTATATAAATCTTGAAAAACATTACATAGTTTGGGGCTTCATTGGTGTGAAAATTACTTACGGTCTTAATTTATTGATTAGGTTATTGCTGCAAGGGATGTTCAGGGCTACCTTTCAAAGTGAGTTCATAGCCTCTATATTAAGGTCCAGGGGGTGTCGATCGGCAGGGTCCTTGACCCACCTACCTGTAACACCCCGTGTTTTAATTACTAATTTTTAGTAATTTGGTGAGAAATAAATTTTTTGGAATCACGGGCTTTAAGAAATTAACTTGGTTTTATCATTAAAACTTTAATCGGGAATTAATTTGGGTTTTAATAAAAGTTGTAAGGATTTTTTTATATATTAAATCAACAGACGCATATTATATTTAACAAGTTAATTAAGTTGGATTTTAAAGGATTTGATTTGGGTTGATTTGATTTTAGGTTGCGTGTGTTGTTCAAACGACATAGCATGTCGTTCGAATGACGTCGCTTGTCGTTCGAATGACACGTTCCGTCGCTCGAACGATAGTGAGGCAGTTGCTTGGTTGAGACTCCGATGTATTTCCAACTCTCAAATCATTTATATATCAAACTGCTCCGGTACTGGGACTTTTAAAATCATATTTCTCTCAAACTTTCTCTAGAAGGCGATTCTAAACCCATTTCTCTCTTATATTCAACCTTAGCCCCAACTTTCAACTCAAGTGGTGAAGTTTCAAGTGGTGTTGTCTCAAGAGGAGTCCAACCATTCAAACCTTGTTTCATTTTAATCGCAGGCATGAATACTCTATTCCTTTCCTTTAGTATTATGCATTTTAAGTGTTGCCTAAACATTAATTACACGTTTTCTTAAAATCAGTTAGTAGTTTAATTAGAGAAAGTGGTCATTTAAAAACTGGGGTGGTTTTTATGAAATCTTTTAATATGAATAATTTTCATAACCCTTGGGCACGTAGGTAGCATGAGTGGATTTTGGGTTTTGTGGGTGTAGGTTGCATGTAGAAAAACCTTGATTTTTGGAATAAACGGAATTGGGGGCGTATAACTTTTGTAAATTGTGTAGAAATAATGAAGGTTGGTGGATGATTTATTAATGATGGAAATTCAGTGTTTTTAAATAAAAATGATTAATTGAGATTAGTTTGGTGAATTTAAGATTAAATTGGAATTGGACTTTTATGCGTTGTTTTGTAAGATGATTATATTGCTTGTTGTGTGATTTGTTATATTGTCTTTATTATGACGGGTTTTGGGTATTGTTGCTCTCCCTATCTTTTAGGATGCTCTCTAGGTATGAGACTAGTGGGTAGGCCTTTATATGATTTACGCCTTCTAGCTATGGGACTAGAGAGGGTAGATTATCAAGATTTGTATCATTTTGGGGGTGTGCTGATTTTCGGTATATTATCGTCGTTATGCTAGCCTAGGCATGAGACTAGGTAGAGATTTAAATTAGAAATTCATCCTATACAAAGGGTAGGACATTTTGATAACTTGGGGACCCTTAGATATGTGACTAAGGGGTATTTTGAGGATCTCACATCGATAAAAAGGGGTGGAGTAATTTGAGATTGTCAATTGAGAAATTTGAGAATTAATACCTAAGATAATAAGACGGGTAATAAAAGATATTGGCGACATAATTAGCGAGGGCCGACAGTTTAAACGGGCCAACCGACGATTTATGTCGTGTCGTGTGTGGAACCTTTTCAATCAGTGAGGGCCAACAGTTTAAACGGGTCAGCCAGTGTTTTGACGATGGGATGTGTTTTTGGTGAAGAAATAACCCTTGGCGGGAGGACCGCCATACCTAATAATTATTGAAGTAAGAACATAAATATTTGAGAAATTGGTAATTGGGTTAATTAAAAAAAATTAACTCCATGGTATTTGGTAATTTAAAATCATATTGGTGTGTTCGTTTAAAAATGGGGATCTCTCGAGTAGATAGTGTAATTGATAATTATCGCGGTTAATTATGCATTTGATTAAAATACTCTATTATGATACTTATTGCGTATAATGCTATTGTTTGGGTTCACAGACCCTATTTGAGGGGAGTAGTGTGTATTCAGGCTCGGGGATCTAACCTCATGTGTTGATTAATATTTTTAGGTTTTAGTGCTGGAGTTGTTGCACAGGGTTTTGGAGATTATCTTAGAGGTACAACTAGAGTGTTTTAGTTGAGCTTGGTAGCGTAGACTAGTTTTTCTTTCCATCGCATTTGTATTGAGACTCAGTTTATAGTTTTGATGCGCCATTTAGTTCCACAGTTGTACAGTTTTATTCAAATATTTATATTGGGATTTCATTCAATTTATATTATTGGAGATTGGATTTATTCGAGTTTTAACATGTGATGGATCTCTTATCTTTCAGTTAGTAGTTGTCATTTTAAATTGAATCAATTAGTCATCTTGTGGATGAATTATTTTATTGTCTCATGTTGAGAATGGTATTTATTTATTCACACCCAGCTTAGTTTTAGTGGCGGCCGACTCCAAAATTAGGCGGGGTGTGACACTATAGGAATAGATACTCAGACACATTACCGATAAGCAATGTCCTGGGGGTGCCATCAGGCAGTCTCAGATAGACTTTTCCAAAAAACAATCATAAAACATTAACCGTAAGTCTGAATCGCACATGGGGAGAACCTTTGGAAAGGTTATTCAGAGCCCTTTAAGAATCCATTGAGTCACTCCTGAGTTGGAAAGTTCATTGATATCAAACGAGGATCGAAAGCACCCATTGGTCACCAGACAGGAAAATTTCAAAGGAAAAAGGATCGTTCATACGAACCATAAGGCCGATTTGCGCTGGGGACATAAGGTTGGAAAGGATATTCAGAGGCCTTCGAGATTTCATCTTTTTTCTATTCGGAGAGTTAACCAAGGCCAAATGGGGCCCGAATGTGTCCGATAACCTTTCGAAGTAAAATGGATCGTTCATCAGTAGTGTAAAGGTTGATTTTCACATGGGTTCAAATCACTTCAAAAATTCATTCAACTTCATTCAAGCTAAAGAGTTTACCAAGGTTAAATGGGGCCTGAGAGCGCCCGGTGGCCTCTAGATTAGTTTTTGAGGTAAAATGGATCGTTCTTCCAAATCGAAAGACTAATTTATGCGAGGGGTGGACCTTTGGAAATGGGATTCAGAGCCCTTCAAATATTCACTGGGCTTATGCTCAGTTGAGGAAGTTTATTAGAGTTAAACGGGGCTCAAAATCACCCGGTGGCCTCTAGGTCAGTTTTTAATCATAAAATGGACCATTCGTTAGAATCGTAAGGTCAATATGTGCATGGAGTAAATCGTTAGAAAGGGTTTTTTGAGCCCTTCAAAGATTTATCGAGCTTTCACTCAGACGAGGAAGCTGACTGGAGTTAAACGGGGACTGAGAGAGCCCGATGACCTCTAAATCAGTCTCGGAGTAGGTCCTCGAGTGTGAATGAGTGAGTTATAGGGACCTAAGGAGGTTCTTAGGGGGTCTTAGGATGGGGTGTCTACAGAGATCCCCTCGACAGGCAAGCTTGAGTCAAATAAAGGTCATTAAATGATGGACACCACATCGACATTGGGGAAGATGTTTTGGGGTGAATTATGTGGACCTAGAGTATGAGGTTGATCGATTCAGTGGGTTGAGGTTAGTTTTGAGGACCTAAGGAGATAGAGATGAACGATTCAGCGAGTTGAGGTCGATACTGAGGACTAGGCATACTAGAATGATCGGTCCTGGGATTTAATGATGTGTTAAGATTATTTTATAGGTTAGGGAGACCAATTTAGCGGGTCAATGTCAATTATGTGGACCTAAAGTGATTTTAGGGGTGGCTGATTCTTAGGGTTGAAGTCAATTATGAGGACCTTAAATTATAACGACCAATTCTGTGGGTCGAGGTCAATTTTAAGGACCTTAAGTCGTAACGACCAATTCTAAATGCCAATGTCAATTCTGAGAACCCTAAGTTATGACCACCAATTTTGAGGTTCAAGCTCAATTCTGAGGACCTTAAGTTGTAAGGACTAATTCTATGGGTTGAGGTCAATTCTTAGGACTTTAAGTTGTAACAACCAATTTTACGGACCAAGCTCAATTCTAAGGACGTTAAATTGTAACAACCAATTCTGCGGGTCGAGGTAAATTCCTAGGACCTAAATTTATGATGGCCAATCCTGAGGGTCGAGGTCAATTCTGAGGACCTTAAATTGTAATGACCAATTCAATGGATCGATCTCTATTTTGAGAACTCTAAGTTGTGATGACCAATTCTGAGGGCCAAGGTCAATTCTAAGGACCTTAAGTTGTGACGACCAATTCTTAGGGCTAAGTAAATTCTAAGGACATTAGTTTGTAACAGCCAATTTTTGGGTCCAAGTCAATTTTGAGAACTTAAAGTTGTGATCATCAATTTTGAGGGTCGAGGTAAATTCTGAGGACCTTAAGTTGTAGCAGGGGAAATTTCTCTCCTGGGAAAATTTGATTTATCTTGAGGGTGCAAGTGCACTTCGGGTTCTACTAGGGGTTGTTTTATCTTTCAAATCCATTGGGGGATGTTTTTGTTTTGGGATGACAACTCAGGAATAGTAGTAAACTTGGATGCGAATATGTTATTGGTTTTGTTGTGTACTATGCTGAGGATGAGAGTGTAAGATTAATCCTTCTGGGGATTTTGAGAGTTTGTGAGGGGGCTTAGTGACCCAAAAATGGTTTTATGGGGAAAATGATGTTCCATAATTTTCAGGGACTTTTTTGGAATGTTTCAGGAAATTTCTGGATTTTTCTTTAATTTTCTGGCATTTTTGTAGAAAATTTGAAAAGAATTGCCGATAAGCAGGCTTGAGGGGGTGCCAAACGATAATGGCACGGACTCTTGAGCTTCCTTGGGAAGAAGAAAAAGTGGTTGTCGATTGGTATGAACTGGGGGCTTTCGATAGGCCCTTTAACCTTCTATAAAAACGGGAGATCCTTCCCCATTTTTCACACCTTCAAGCATTTGGATCTTCTTCTTTGTCTCTCTAAAGACTATTCCTGAGTCCTTTTTTCTTCAAGACTACAAATGGTTGGTTCTTCAAGTGAGAGATATAACACTAAGTGGCAGGTCGCTAATGACTGGACTGCCCTAGAGTGGAAGTTTAGGGTGCCCCTTGCATTGGGTAATAAGAATGCCTTTGATTTGTTCGAGCTTAAAGTTGATCAACGTATTCTACTACGCAAACCTGCATACCACCTATTGATGCCAAAAATTATCCATCTACATGGACCCATCAGAATAGACACCTCCCATACTTTGTGGCAATATATACAGTCAACACTCAGCTGGTCGATTGAGAAGATAGTTGGTCATTCCAAAAGACAGTAGGTCAGCTCAGAAGATAGTAGGTCGTCTACCCGCCCGACCAACCAACCTGAAGAATATGAACCATCAATAGATTAAAGGCCATAGGTGTAGAATGACAAGAGACTCATTTATTATGTACATATGTAAATGCCTAGAGATATAAAGTCATTCCATCTCTTGGGTTCCTAACAACCCCTATAAATACGTGCTCTCCCTTAGCCAAATGGACAAGCCAGTTATTCACAACTCTCAATCATTCATAACATTTCGTACTATGCTATTGTAAAACCCCTGGAATAAATAACAGTGGACATAGGCTTTCTTCAATAGCCGAACCAATTTAAAAATCTTTGTCTCTAATGTGTTTGATGTGATTGCTTATCTTCATTTCATCTTCAATCTCATCTTCATACCTTCACTTTATACCCTAGTGGATGCGTAAGTCAGTGACCTTTGGTATTCAAATTTATTTTTCTATTTGTTCTTTATTCTAATAAAAGGTTTTGCTTCTTTATCTTTTGCAGACTGACATAGTTCCTTCGAGCATTCGGTCTCGAGAGACGATGGGACTGAAGGAGGTTTAGGAGAAGCTCATTGGTTTGGTTCGCAATATGGTTTGATTTTGGTTGTTTAGTGCAGACTTTGGATGAGTCACTACGTTTTAATGCGCTATTGTGGGATTTGGCGGAGAGGTGGTGGGAAACTACCCACATTTTTCATCTTGGCTTTGGGGAGATGACTGAATCTACGGCTGCCAAAGATAAGGACTGATTCAATAGCTGGTTAGACTTTTGCCACGGGAACATTCGAAAGAAGTCCCCCAAATCCTCATCCTTCAGGGCCATTCAACCTTCATTGTGTTCAATCACCCCATAGAACCACGTCTGTAAAAGATAAGAATCAGCAAAAAAATAAAAAAATAAAAAGAATGCAAGGAAATGCATAAAAGGAATATAAATCCAAAGTTACCTCTAAAAGATACATAGCTCATGTAAAAGTCTGGCCGGTGGCACTGGCTAAAAGCATCAAAAGAAAATAATGGAATGTCAAGGTCAGTGTAATACCTCGTAATTTTATGGCTTTTAATTATGTGATTAATTAAATGAAATTGCTTTTAATTATGGGATTAATTAAATTAATTTAGGATAATTAATTGGAAATTAATTCGGATTTAAATAACTAGCGAGACGAGAGTTAGTTTTTAAATATGATGATAATGTTGAATATTACTGAGTGATTATGGTAATATGTGATTATTGAATTTATTAAAATTGTCGTGAGTTGAAAATACGACAGTTTCGGTAATTAAGCTGAAACGCGTGTGTCAGTCGTGTCAGGACTCAATTTAATAGATTTAAAATTATTTTATTTTTATGTCATCCGCATGAGCATTTTAAGTGCGCCAACGTGTTCGAAAGGGTCGAGATAGTCAGAAAACACTAGCCGGGGGTTTAGTTTGGGCCCCGGGCATTTTTAGGCATAACCGGCAACCCGGGAAGGTATTTTAGTCATTTCTATTTTTGGTGAATAGTAACCCATGAATTTTAGACTGATAATATCAGCCAACACTTGAGTCCCTTAGGGTTTCACAACCAAAAATCATAAATGACCATTAGAGAGGAAGAGAAGGAAGTTTCCAATGGAGAACCACCACTTAGAGGCTTTTGCACCACCGTCACCGCCACTAGATAGATCGAAAAGCAAGGATCATCCCCATACCGTCCACTTCAACGGATCAGAATCTTCATTACCAGGCAAGTGATTTAACTTGTAATAATTTAGTGCATATATCATCCATATTAGGTTAGAATTGGAGAATAACCTTGAATAATGATAATTTAATGGATTTCAAGAATTGAAATCATTATCTGGATAGGTCTTGCATGTAGTTTAACGTTTGAGATAATAGCAACCACGAAATTATGATTCTTGGGTAAAGAAATATTAAATTTGTAATGAATTATATAGTGTTCTTGAGGAAAATGGGAGAACTAGGGATTTATATGAAAATTATGTGAAGTGATCCAAGAAATTGATTTCCCATTTGGATTTGATGATTTTAAAACGTTAGAAATTATGTATTTATGTTGGTATGATGTTAGGAATAGATATTTGGGAGTTTGGGACATTATAGTAGAGTATTTTAGGGTTAAGTTTGATGAAACCCATAGGTAAAATTTTTCAGATTCGTAATACCTGCTTGATCGATCGATCGATCCAAGAATATCGATCGATCGATGATCGATCGATCGACCTCTCCTGAATTTTTGGAAATTGTTGTCTTAAGGTTGAATGAAAATTCCAAGGCTGATGATGATTCCTAGGGTGATTAATTTGATATTATCGGACTTAGTTAAGGGCAGTAGGGTCTTAGTTGACGCTCGAAAAAATGAGTTATCTTATGGAATTGAATGCTATTGCTTATGAGGGTCTACCGGTGAGGTAAGGTTATAAATCGTTTGAATTGAAACTATAATGGGAAGGAATGATGATGTAAGGATAAGAACAGTAACGGAGGGTCTTTAAGTTACGGAGATAACATTAGAAACTAATAGGAGACCTAGTAGCCTTTTGGGATGGTTTAAGTACTCCAATTGATACAACGAGAGTTATCAAGGTAAATATATATTACGTATGATGTTCGGGATAAACTTGCTACGTACGAGACTTACTAGATGGAATGTGTGAATGACTACATTGAAATACGATTACTTAGGTTGTGTGAATGCCTAGTGTATGGATTTCTTATGTGTATGACGTACCTACCATACTTGCTATCACGGGAGGTTGGTTTTTGAGAAAAGGGCCATCTTATCTTTGTGTGCCTTCGGGGGGATTTAGATTGGAACCTTAAGGACATAGGACTGTGAATGACTTATTTGTGAGTTAATAAGTCAGTTGACCATGGGAGCGTAGGTATCTGCGTGATCCATGGGTATGTGAACTATGTTCGCCTCCAATATGTGTGATTTGTATTGAGACGGTTCCTGAGTGATTCGGAACACGTGATCCTTACGTATGTGATGTACATGGATTTGATAAAAGAGCATGCATGCACCACAACTTAGACTAGGGGTGCCTTATATGTATATATGTACTGAGAGTGATATATATATATATATATACACTTGTGATTGGTTCACTGTTGCTTAGTAGATGTGAATAACTAAGATATTTGAATGGGCTAAGAATGTGAGAATTTAATGAACACTTTAGATACGTAATTTAATGAATGTGAATATGGGTTATGAATATAACTTGTTTGGGTGTTAAGAGTAGATACCCTATGTTAGAATGCAAAAGCAGGAGTGGTACAGACTAGTTAATTAGCGGCATAACTAGGATGGGTTAAGGGTATACGTTAGGCGTGCACATTAGTTGAGAGGTGAGAAACTCATGTGAGAGTACGCAACTAACATGTTTATAATATGTGTTGTTTAATTGTAATTTAAACACTTGTTATACTTTTAAACTGTTTTCACCTCGGGCTCTAACCCGTTTGCTTCCAAATATTTTTTTTGTAAAAACCTTTTAAGTGCCCCACCACAGGGACACCAAGCATAGGAGTTCCATTACATTGATGTGTTGTAGCTGCTATGGAAGTTATAGGATCTCGGTATTAGACTCCTTCACATTATGTACTTGATTCTACTCAGGGTTTCTCATCTGTTAGGGCATGTCGCCATTTCCATTTAGATATGGAATTTTCAGACTTTTAGTTTTATTTCAGATGTTGGTTTACTCATTCAGACTCTTGTATCATTATTTTTTTTACTCTGGTATTATTATGGGACTGTTTACTCCGGATTCAGTTATTTCATTTTGTTAGTTATATATATGAGATTGTTTATGCGATTGAAGGTTGTTGATTTAATTACTTGGTTGTTGTTAATTTAATTAATAAAATTTGGAATCTCTCTTTTTAAATATTAGGTGGATAGTACTAAATTAATTTTTTTTGACAGTGATGCTACGACTGAACCAACTTGATATTCTGTATTAATTTCATAAAGGAGTAGCTACCCGGTATTTAATTTGTCGGGGTGTCATAGTCAGGCCCCCCCAATCATACAATCAGACGTCAAAAATCATCCTTAAATACGGAATGAACTATATATAGACGACGTTGCCGCTCGTAGTCACCAAAAATCCACCCAGGAAAAACAAAATAAAAAGGCGAGAGGCCTATCTCACTTGCCGCCCATCGGTCACATCCACCCTTATCCTCAGAAGCGTCTCTCTCAAAATAAAAATTCAGATAGAATCCCAGATACGATCCTAGACACATCGGTTTAAGCTGCATGCACCACTTCCGATGCCACCCCCATAGACATTTAGGAGCTGAAGAGGTTGATTGTGAGGGGTTCTAGATAGTGGTGAACATCACATTGACGGTGACACCAGAGGCGATGCATGCATCTTTGGGGGATGTGGGTAGGATTGTATCTGGGGATTATATCTAAATTTTTATTTCGAGAGAGACGCTTTTGAGGAGAAGGGTGGATGTGAATGACGGGCGGCAAGTGAGACAGACCGTCTGCCTATTTATTTTTCTTTTCCTGGGTGGCTTTTTGGTGGCGATGAGCGGTGACATCGTCCATCTTTGGTTCTTGTCATATTCGAGGATGATTTTCGACCTCCAGTTGTATGATTGGGGGAGCATGAACTTGGCGTCCCTTTATTCTTCTTTTGATGCTTTTAGCCAGTAGACTTTTACGTCAGTCGCGTATCTTTTGGAGGTAAATTTAGATTTATATTCCTTTTATGCATTTTTACTGATTCTTGTCTTTTACAAACGTGGTTCTCTAGGGTGATTGAGTATAATGCAGGTTTTATGGCCCTAGAGGATGAGGATTTGAGGGACTTTTCTGGATGTTTTCGTGGCGAAAGTCCAATCGGCAATTAAATCAGTCCTTATCTTTAGCGAAAGTGTGACGGGCTACGAATGCCCTAATGAGCGACCTCGTTATATTTTTTTGTTCTTTTCTGAGTTCTTTCTGGCATCTTCATTTCATGAGTAGATATAGATTCTCTATTAGGGATTATAGGTGACCTTATACCCCTAGGGTGACTCCATGGGATACTGGGGTGACGGGCCTACATGCTCAAATGCGATAGTTGATTGCGCATGAGTTTGGATACGTTTAGTACCTAAGGAGGGGGTGGTGAGAAATATTGTGTAGGAAGAGGTGGTGGTCCCACTATCGGCGCCCTCTGTGTACATGAGGCGGGTGAGAGAAATGTTAAATAATGCCCGAGCGACAACGATGATTGACAATCCCTCTACGCTTTACACGGATATAGTGGCGAGATATGATTATGTAGATTTTGTGACGAGCTGGTTGATGGCCTCTTGTATCTATGATGTGGAGAACATGCCTCCACCTGCCACGGCTTCGAGCAAGGGTATTATCACACCGGTGGGATCTTCCCACACCACAAGTGATGACACATCAGTGGAGGCGGAGGTAGAGGAGGATCTAATGATTCGGGGTACTCCCCCTTCCTATAATTTTTAACTGAGTAGCGGAGAGTCACTTAACGTGCCATGTTGTCCTCATGCATTGGTGTCTGGGTGGACGGGCCTTATGGATGATCCCCTTCGATCTAAGATATAACATTCTCTTTCTCTTATTTTGTTGATTACTCTTTGCTTCTATATTGACTGATTTGACTTTTTCTTTTGTGTGTTTCCTTGCAGTATGTTTGGGTGCCGACCAATAGGCTCAAGGATATCAGGGACTAGATGACCTCCATGTCTGATTATATAAAGAAGTTAGCTCCTTCTTGCTTTGTGCTGCTTGCCACCTCAAATGAGGTTTGAGGTTATGGGAGTGGAGAATCCACTACCCGTCGTCGAGAAAAGTGCATCCACTGCGGAGGTTGAGGGCCTAAGAGGGAAAGTTAAGGGTTCGAACGGAGTCTCGTTTGTATTTTTCTATTTTTCTTTTCTATCTGCAAGATGTAACTGAGTGAGGAAAAATATATATGAAAAATATACATTTTCTTTTTTGGCCTTTTTTTGAGTTAGTGACTTATCCTATATGCACTTTTAATTTTCTGTTAAGATTATTTATTTTATGCAAAGATAGAGATAAGTATGGAATTGGAAGGAAAAATATTTATTATTATTATTTTAGAAAAAGGGAGTAAAAGTAATTAACCCAAGGTAAAGATTTTTTTCGTAAGAATTTATTTTGAGAATGAAAATAATTTTCGAGAAGAATAAAATAGAGAAAAGTAGTAATTGAAAGGAAATGGCCTAAGGGGATTTTTTTAAAATAAGGATTTTTTCTTGGACAATGATTTTGGTAAAAGAGGAAAGATGGAATTTTCCAAAATAAGGGTGTGTCGTTCGGCATACCCCTTGACCTTCATATCGACATGAGCGTCAAGTCAAATCATTCTTAGGCTTTTATTACACTTTCCTACGCATTAGTGTACACCTGTAGGGATGAGAATTAATTGGGTATCCAAAGTTTTTGTATTCTTCCAAGGATTTTGAGTATAAAAATATGGGTATGGGATGTGCCTTCTCCATCAATACCCGTATTTCTCTTATTGCTTCTCATTTCTTATTCCCCAAATGGCTATTCCCATGTAAGAAGAATTATCCTCTTACCTTGATGACCTAGAGGCCATGTGCATATACAATGTGGGTTGTGATGCTTTCAACCTCTGTCGGGTTTCTCTGTGGCGTAATCGAGCCATAGACTTGAATAAGCTAACAACAATGGTACAGTTCTGGAACCCTAAGGATCATATCTTTCATTTTGGACTATTGAGGTATGTCCTACCTATGAAAAATTCCCGGCCATATTGGGGGTCAGACCTAGTGTGGGAGTGGTTATGCCCAATTGTTCCCATTATCCCTGGTCATTTCTGGCAGAGTTGCTCCATATTTCTCCTCGACAACTCGATCGTTGGTTATTAGAGGGATTATTTCTATTCAGGCGGTTATGTAGTCAGTGCGCTTGAGGGGTTTTGAGGATGATGGATTTACTGGAACTATCGCCTTGGGCCTTACTACGATGCTTTTATTGGTGATAGGGAACTTGACGGCAGATCCCCAAGTGACTGCGATAACGACATGGATGTCTTACTGCCATAATCGTTCGATGGTAGTGCTGGCTAAGACCCTGAACAGTCTTGATGCTTGGAAAGAGGGTCGTTTCGACTTTCAAACGGGGGGGGGGGGGGGCGGTAATGTTATTCATGTGGCTTACAAATAGGTTTCGTCTGACATACCCTCCTGTATCCCTTGGTAGGCGTGCTTAATTTATTTGTCTGGCCTTTATTTAATTTTAGCTCATTTGTTGAGAGCTGGGTCAAATGGTTTATGGAGCACGGAGCACGGTGTCTTCGGTGGTCAGTGTTATGGTGGGGAGACTTATAGCATGTTGATAAGCACACAAAATTGTACATTTTATACCTCGAATAGACGTTCTTTAGTTGTTAATTCTCGACAATATGGATCTTATGTGCTTAAATGTTTATCTTGTAGGTCAAATGTCCGTTTGTTGTGTCAAAAGGTATATATCGAGGCAAATACACGTTCAATGGAGCTAAATACCTTATCCCGTAACCTTACCCGAGCCTAAACCTAGCCTACACCTACCCCAGACCCTGTGTGTTTTGTTTGTCCCTTTTTAATTTTTAGTTTGAGTCGTTTTATTTTTAGTATTTATTTTTTATTGATTTAGTATTTTCTAGGTTTTGTTTTCTATTTTTCTATTTTATCTTTATTAGTATAATTTTATTTTATTTTGATTTTTATTAGTTTTTAGTTTTTATTAGGATTAGATTTTTTTTTACGATTTCATTCAATTTTTAGTTTTATTAGATTTTACCTTTTTGTAGAATTTTAGTTTTTAGTTTAATAAATTTCTATTTTTTTATTTTATTTTTATTTTTAATTTGAGTCTTTATTTTATTATTAGAAGTAGGATTTTTATTTTTTAGATTTTTATTTTTTAGATTTTTATTTTTATTAGTTTTAGTTTTTTATGTTTTTTTAGGTGTCCAAATAAAACACACACATAAACTCCCCTGCACCTAAACACACACATACACCACACTCCCATACACACCCCCACACCTAACCATTTCCATTCTCATCTTCAACCTCAAACATTCTCTCTCCTCTCTCCTCTCTCCTCTCTCCTCTAACCCATTATAACCTCCATTAATACACACCGCATCCAACACTAAACCTCTTTTCTCTTATAACCCAAACAAAAAACCCACAATACAAAACTCGGTTTCCACCAAAACCCATACCTATTACCACCATCACCTGCCTCAACCGGAGATCCGACCTCCGGCGTCAACCTTCCTAATCCGTTGAGCCCAGCAGCGCAACACCCATTACCAGCCGAGCCTCGATCCATCCATCCTAACCATGACCAACCTGTGCCTCCACCCAGTCTGACCCCTACCCGATCGCGCCCATGCCCGGAGGCAGCCCTTGTCCGGCGGAGACACACCTCCCTCTCCGGCGCCCATGGCCGAAATTCCACCAACCCGAAACCGACCCTGTCACCGACGAACCATGCCCCAAACTGTGACCTCAACTTACCCCCATTTCTAGCCGCCGACCCCATCCTCGAAACTCGATCCTACCCTGTCTCCTCCATTGCCTTCACTCAAGTTCAAACCGAAACCCATCTCAAAAACCAAACACGATTTCTACCTGCTAAAAAAACTAAAAGCCATAATCCAAAGTCTAAACCCCACATGTGTTAAAAACCCATTTAACCCCATTTTCCCTTTTTACCCCCAACTACTCTTTTTTACCCAATGCACAAAATATCCCTCAAACCAAATCTGATTTTATCCTCACCACCACACTTCCCACATGACCTCACCTCTTACCCATGCACATGTGTGCATAATTCCCTAGATACCCTCACCCAAATACCTTCCATATCCCATACACACTCTTGCACCTTTCTATACCCAAATTATCCCCATGCTCCATGCCTACTATAAATTGAAGATGAAGACCACTTTGAGAGAAGATCTTTAGATATCAAATTCTAGAGAGAATTGTTGAGAGACAAACACCTTTTTTTTAGTTTAATTTTTTTAGGTTAGAATTTATTTTATTTTACTTTTTTTTAGATTAGTGAGAAAAATAAATTAGTGAGAATCCATTTTCAAGTGTAATTGTTAATGTAATTTTGGTTTGATCACACAAATTGGAGGGATGTGAATTGCAAATTCAAGGATTGGAGTTCAATTTCACTTAAAGAGATTCGGTTTGATTGTTCTTCTCTTCTACTTTTTTTTATTATCCTTTGATTGTTTGATTATCATGTTTAATATGATGTTAGACTAAATCCCCTATGAGGGGGTGGGGTGAACCCTTATTTGATATTATTTTAATTTAATTAGTTTGATTACTTGAAAATTCCCTTTGAATAATAATTTTGATCCCTCACCCTTAAATTTATGCCTCGAGAGAGAGTAAATGATTTTCGAGAGAAAATCAAAATTCTAAGTTATAATACCCATTTTAGATTCGAACTAGAGATAGGAGTTTCTTAAGTGTGGTATTATTCCTAGAATTTCAACTCTACATTTATTTTCTAAGATTTACATAAATTTTAATTGATCGATCCTAGCGGGTGATTAATTAAAAGGAGTGTAGATTTATTTTCTAGAGTTGTGGGGTGTTAAACTTAATTTTCTAAAAGGTTACTATTAAAATTACATTTGCAACGAGAGTTGTTTTGTAATTTTGATATTAATTTGGGAGAATTCAATTAATTAAATTAATTAGTTAGAATAGCTAAAATTTGTGGTGTAATCCCACTCCTTGATTGTTCTCACATTTATTTACCTCATTTATCTCATATTTTAGTGTTAGACGTTATTTTTTATTTTAGTTAGTTTTTAGTTTGTCATTTGATCTTTCATTTTAGTTTAGGGTTATTTCACCTCACCTCACCCAATTGCTTTAATATTTGAAAAGATAAAAATTTTGAAAAGTGAAAAAGCCCAAAAAGAAAATAAAATTTGAATTACAATTGAGTTTGTATCTAGCTTACCTACCCTTACTTACCTCTACACTTGAGTTTGATATTATTTTGTAGGTATTTTGAGGATTTTGATTAGAAGAGCTTTTCAAGCAACGACGAAAAATATACCGAAATGTTCACTCTATCACATGTTTTTCATCTTGGAGAGTGTCGGTATATATGGTTAGTTAGCGTTCGCTAGACATTATTCTATTTCCCCTGGCGGCTTCTGCGCCAAATTGAGTGGGAACAAATTTTGCCCCCTCTCATTACGAACTTTTTCTCAGTGGAGGATTTGATTGAATCATTGAGAATGATTCTAGGATCTTGTGGCAGTGCCTCGACCATCTACTCATCCTTCACAATCTTTAGAAGGTACCTGACATGTGTTTGGGGACTACCAAAAACGGTTGTGGTAGCAGGTAGTAGAGAAAATCATGGCGAAAGAGACTGGTCAAAGATCGTTTGTTGCCTTCGACACTATGGGGAAGGTGTTGTGATTTTTTCCATGCTTTTAAGGGTATACCTCTTCATGGAGCACATATGAAGTGTTAACCAGGACTAGGAGACTTGGGGACCTCTGGGGGCCGAAAATAATGATGAAGCGGGGCCATCGGGAAGTTGAAGGCATGTCTAGTAAAGCTTTAGGTGATTTTTTATGGCACAAGGGTAATTTTGGGGGTTTAAAATAATTTTTGGTGTATCTTGGTAAGGGTTAGGTTTGTTTAAGAATGGTTTAGTCAGTGGAAGGGTGTGGTTTGCTTAATTCCCTTCAGTGATACTTTATATAACAACATTGTTTTCCTTATTTAGAAATAAGAACTGATTTTGACCATATTTTATTGTGACTCTTGATGAGTTTTGCATTTGAATTATCTATACCAATCTCTAAGGAATACATAATCATTTTGTTCATGTAAATTATAAAATGGACTGCTGTTATCAAAGGGTATAAAAGAATATCATTTTGTTAAAAATATGGGGTTTAAGCCCATGTATGGTGTATGGGCTGCCTACCTACCTCTGAGGCTTTTTTATATTTTCATGAGTTTCATTTTGAAAAGAAAATATTAAGAGGATCCGGTCCCACGTAGTTCTGTGTAGGGGAAGTGAATATTTTTTTAAATATAAGGGAGATGAGAAGAGTCGTAGTGCACAGAAATTTCGAACTAAGAGTAAAAAAATTTAAGACGGTCTAGGTTGACTGGACAAGACAACTCATCTTCACCGAGGTCTATGAGCATAGTGTCACTTCCTGAGAGAATCTTCTCCACAATATAGGGATCGCTCTAATTTGGTTTGAATTTCCCTCTAGGTCCGAGACGGGTTCTATGATTTTCTTGAGGGCAAGATCTCCTTCCTAGACATCGCACTCCTCGACTTTTTTTATTGAATCGTCACGTTATCCTATGATGGTACCCCTGTATATGATATAGAACCTTCAGCCTCTTTTCACGAAAGAGTAATAATTTGTCCAAGCGTCTCTAATGCCATTCTTCTTTACTAACTTTGCTCTCGAGCATGACAAGGAGGGAATGTATTTTTATCTCAACGGATAGGACCGCTTCCATGTTGTACACTAGAGAATAAGGGGTAGCCCCAGTAGCCATTTTGATTGAAGTGTAGTAGCCCTAGAAGGCACAGAGGATCCGATCATCCCAATATCTGTAACTCTCAATCATCTTTCTAATTATGGTTTTGATGCTTTTATTGGCGGCTTCGATAGCTCTATTGGTTTGGGGTCGGTAAGGAGAAGATCCGCATTTCTTAATTCCATACTCGTCGACTAATTATGTGACCTCAGCTTCGAAGTGGAGCCCATTATCTTATATTAACTCATGAGGAACTCTGTATCGACAGATAATGTTCTTTTTGATGAACTTGGTTATTATCTTGGCATTCAACACTGTGTAAGACTCGACTTCGACCCATTTGGTGAAGTAATCAATGGCGACCATTTGAAGATTTGGGAGTAACCTTCCTTATGATATGAATGCCCCAGGTGGATAAGGGACAGGGAGATGTCGTGTTGTATAGTTATCGAGGAGGTAAGTGTTGGAGGTTAGAAAACTACTGGCACTTGAGGCATCATCGAACATCTGTAGTGCAATCTTTAACCACGGTGGTCCAATAATATGAATAATTTTTTTGGCAAGCGTATGATCGTTCATGTGGGGGACGCATTCCCCATTATGGATCTTCTGCATCATTTCTTTAACATCAGCCTCTATCTGTAGTGTAAATGGGTTCCATCAAAGTTTATCTTGTACGGTTCTTTGTCTCATATGATATACTGGGCAGCCAGTCTGCGTAAGGTAGCACGGTCTTTCTTATCGGGGTCTTGGGGATACCTACTATGTTTGAGGAGGCACCAAATATCATAGTACCATAACTCATCCATATTAGAATCTTCCTCGGTAATGAGTTCAATGTGGTAGCAGTGGGTGGGATTAACTTGTTTCTAAACTAGGAAAGGGGCCATTGTTATTCCCTTAGGCATGTCGACCTTGGAGGCCAGGGTACCAAGGGCATCAGCTAGGTTGTTCTTAGCACGAGGTAGGTAGTGGAAGGTGATATTTTTGAATTGGCAAGCCAGCTATTTCAGGTTGGAATAAAAGGGTAAGAGTTTTTCGTCTTTGAATTTCCATTTTTTGAGGATTTGGCCGATGATGAGGGCACAGTCTCCGTCGACTTCTAGGTATCAGATTCCTTTATTGAGGTCGATCATGAAGCATACAGTGCATGCCTCATACTCAGTCATGTTGTTGGCACAAGGGAAGTCTAGTTTGATGGTAATGGGGGTGTGAGATTCATCAAGGGCGATCAGGAGTATCCTATTGTTGTTACCTTTTTTTGGCCGCTCCATTAAAGAAAATTTACCATCTAAGGTCTTCTTGAGAGGTGCAAAAAATATATTCATCTGAGAATTTAGAGACCCAAACATCGGTCCCTTCCATGGGGTAACTAATAAGGTAGTCGGAGATGGCTCTCCTTTTAATAGCTTTTTACATGACTTACATAATATCAAACTCAGTTAGAAACATCAATCAATGTTCCATTCAACTGTACAGAGTGGGATTTTCTAGCAGGTACTTAACAGGTTCCATGCGGGATATTAGTATGATGGGAAAGATAAGAATATTGTGCCATAACTTCTACGTGACCCAGACTAAGGCAACACATGCTTTCTCCAAAGTAGTGTAGTTGGCCTAGTACCCAGCCAATTTATGACTCGCTTAATAATGGCTCTTTTCTTACGGTATTCTTCAATGCATTGGGGTAGCAAATCTCATGTTAAGAGGAGGGGAAGACCTAATTGCGAAGGCATAAGCACCGGAGTTTGGGTGAGGTTTTCGTTTGGTTCAGTCAAAGGATTCTTGGCAGGCCTAATTCCAGACTTTAGTTAAATCCTTTCGGAGAAGTTTACAAATGGGTTCGCATATAGAAGTCAGTTGGTTGATGGACCGACTGATGTACTGTAGTTTACCCAGGAATCCTCAGACTTCCTTCTCCATTCATGATGGTGGAATATCAAGTATGACTTTTATTTTGGCAAAGTCTTCTTCAACTCCCTTCTCACTGACCATGAATCCCAAGATTTTTCCTTTCATGACGTCAAAAATACACTTTTGTGGATTTAGCCGCAGTTATTTGAAGAACTTTTGAAGGGCGAGAAAGTGACCTTCTCGAGTCTTAGACTTAATGATCATGTTATCTACATAGACTTCGACCTCCTTGTGAATAAGGTCATGCAGGATGGTTGTGGAGGCCCTTTGAATGGCATGACAGAAAGTCCCCCATGAAGTGATGAAGGCAGTTTTCTCCTAATGATCATAGTGCATCTTGATTTATTTATATTCGATGAATCCATCGATAAATGAATTGAGAACATGGCTAGACATTTGTCAATGATCATATCGATTTTGGGAAATGAGTAATCATCTTTTGGAGATGCTCTATTAAAATCTCGGTAGTCGACGCACAAGCAAAAATTTTGGTAAGGGGACGATATTAACGAGCTATATTAGGTATTCGACCACGCGAATGAAACACACTTTCAACTGTTTGACCACTTCCTCTATGACTTTGAGCAACCATTCGGTGTGAATCTTCCTTAGCTTCGGTTTGAACTGCTTGCCCTTTTGGAATGTTGGCATCTAATGCTGAATTATTTTTTAGTCAATATTGAGCATATCATCATAGGTCCATGCGAAGACATCCATGAATTCTTTAAGTAGGTTTTCAAATTGTCCACGCTCTTGATTCTTAAGGGTGGATCATATCTTAATCTCCTGTTAATGGTTATTAGAACCGAGATTAATAATAACAATCTCATCATCATTAATTCGAATGTAGTTATGTTATTTGTGATTATCCTTATTAACATCGATTGAGAATTATTCATTTGCAAATTCATCATCATCAAAGGTTTGATTAGAGTCAAGACAATTAATGTAAGGCACAACAAGGTACTCAAAATCCTCATTTATTTCATTCTTGATAAAAATAGCATTGAGAACCTCGTAAAAATAGGTCTCAATTACATTGATATCAGAAAGAGGAACAACAATATCCGTTGAAGATATTTGTATAGGCTAAATAGAAAGGTCAAGTTGAATCTGAGCATGTTGAGAAGGCAGGGCATTCTCGTTGAGGAGAGGCGTATCATTATCTTTAATTTGATTGGATGGGTCTGATGGCGCAACATCTGAGCGGATCATGTAGAGACTCGGCCTAGTGTCTGAAGGTCGAATGAGTCTTCAAAATCACTTTCCTTCGAGTCCTAGGTACCAGTCACGACTTTCCTTATAAAAGGTAGCACTATATGTTTACAGTCTTTAGCCCAAGAGCTACTGTCTTGAAAATAATTTACATCCCCAATTTTATATTCTTATCAATATAGTTATACCATGGTTTAGGAAAGCCATAAAAAGGGAAGTCTTTACCCTCTTTGATAATTCTTCCATTCAAAGAGTCCTTTGAAACATTCGTTTCATCTTCCAAGCTTTTTTTCGGTTAGGGTCATCAGAGCGCTTTGAGTTCATCTGGTGAAAGCTAGTATCACAGGCTACATGGGGGAAAGGCATCCTTCAGGATTATGGGCTCAAGGATCCCTTATTGGAACCACCCTATCCCTATTTCGAGCCTGAAGTGCATGTTCTTAAAAATCTGAATCATATTGATGTTGCCACGAGGGTCGTGTTCCGGACAGACTTGGTCTCTGAAATCATCTTCTATTGTAAGGGGAAGGGAATCAACTCTGAAGCCAAGGAGGAGCATGTTATTCATCCCATATTGGATTTCCAATAATGGATTGTTAATGTTAGCATTTTCTATATTGTCGTTGTCCCCCTAGTAATAACTTGACCTTCGGCTAAGAACTTCATTTTATGCAGCCTTTAGTAGTAAATAAGGGTTCGCCAAGGCTTGGCACCTCACTTAGACTCAACGCGGAGATTAAGAGGTGGGATGGGGGTGGGGGTGGGGATTTTTCAAGAAAATGTCCCCAATACAGAGATATACCATTGATATGTTGACTTTATGTTTTTTCCAATGGAATATGGGCAATTTGACCATTTCCCAGTCCAAATCTTACCAAAATTTAGGATAACAAGACTCTTTAAGTCCTTTGACACTTTCTCAGTCTCACCACTCACTACTTGGACAAAAGAAACAGAAAATAAAAATTCCAACAATGCTACATGTCAAATAATTTGTATTTCGATTTTGATTTTCTTTTCACAAATTAGAGTACATTTGTTATAAATATGTGAATATATTTTCTTTTGCTGATTATTTGATATGTATAATATTATGTAGATTTTGATATCTTAAGATACAATCTTTTACATATAGTGTATTAAATATATCTTCTTATGTATTTTTTTAACCATGTATAATAGTAATTTATGCTATAAATTTCAAATTTTAGATCATAAAGTAATCTTATTATCACACATGTACAATTTTTGCATGTTTTATACAATCTGCACCTCACTTCGCGCGCCTTATGCCTAGAGTGTGGGAGACATTGGCGCCTTGCACGTTAAATAACTATGGGCTTATTACTGTATTCACACTTTTGACATAATCTTAATACTATATAGAGATATCGTAGGAAATGTTGCTGCGCTAATTAATTCCCAAGTTGCTTATGATATGATTGTTTGTTGTGTGTAGTTTTATCTAATTGTTTATGCTAATTCAAGTCAAATTGTTATAAGAGTGCAATTCACTTTTGGTGTAGTAGTACTTGTATATGTGGCAATCGTTCATGGATCAGCAGAGTGAAATCAAATGTCAGCTTTCAATTCGATGAATGGTTAAACTCCATAATCCGAGCCGGATGGTGGCTGAACTTTGACAAATAAACTAAACTATAGATAAAATCGAAGAACAAATGTAGTTTTCAACACCTTTATCAAAACTTATGAAAATGCGGTGTGATGTCAATTTAATAAACTTCACAATTTTTAATTTTTATAACTTATTTAATTAGAGTCAATCTTATATTCAATTTTATTGAACCCAACTCATGCATCTATGTGAATAAAATAAACATGCAAATCTAACAAATAGAGATTCAGGAAAAAATCCCTTTCGGGTAAAACTTTTATTTCACTATGAACAATAAATCATAACTTACATCTACATAATGAAATCATCAATGAATATCTAAGAGGGCAACCTAGTCTTAAAAGAGTATTGCTCGATATAATATCATTAAGAATATTACTCGAGAGCCAAGTGGCTAAAATCGACTAGGTCCAAGCCCGTTGAGATGAATTATCTCTCCTCGATGAGAGAAGACTAAAGGTAGTTTATCATAATTAGGGCTACCAGCTACGTATCACACAGGCATTCAATAAGAGGATCAAGAAGCAAAACATCTAAGAGGGCAACCTAGTCTTAAAAGAGAATCTCATACCTACCCAGAATTCCGGAGGTAAATTTGCACCCAATTGGGGAAGGGAGGACCCTACCTTGTCTGCAAAATAAACTTTGGCGGGGCATCTATTTTAGATGATCTTAATGGAGTCACCTTTTTCCCATTCTTCAATCTTGACTGATTGAAGAAATTATTTCCTTAAAACGCGTCAGCGGTGAAAAAGAAAAGACTGGTTTAAACACCAAAATAATCGGTTGTTGCGGGTATGAAAGACTATGCAAATCCATACACATTCCCGACCCTACATAAAAAAAATCCCACTTGTACCACCAACCTTTCGTTTAAAGTCAGCTAAAGACACTAAGTCCCCAACCATATCACCCCCGAGAGAACTATATAGACCTGATTATTCGCAATATTTTTATCACAAACATTCAACACAGACACCTAGTTGTCCTTGAATATGAGATATGTGGGAAACCCGGCATATCACTTCGAGCCCGGTCTAAATAAACAAAAAAACCTCATTTTTATGAGAAAACCCTATTTATGGTCATTATGCCCTCGCTAAAAAAGAGACGTCACAGTCTAAATAAACTAAGTGTCACGTAATAAAACAACGTTTAAGTCATTATAAGACTCAATAGGGTCATCCTTATTTAAAACATCAAACGAAAGTTGATACCACGAAAGAAACGATTAAAAAGAAGCCAAAAGGGAGAATACACTACCCCTATACACGTCTTTCCTAGAAAAGTAAACACCATACACCATCCCCTAAAACCACCCACATCATTGGGATGGATCATTAACAATCAGACTCGCTAAGACCCCCTCGCAAAACGACACCTTATCTGGGATAAGGAACGACTCTCTAATTCTAAAACTACGTCAAAAGGCTCTCACCCGATCACTAAAATAAAGAAAAGGGACATTTGCTCCCTCACCACTCCGACGACGTCAGTACAGACAAAGGACTCTTCATCAAGCGGATAAAAGTCGTCTCTCTCCAAAAGAAAACTCTCAAAAAGATGGGGCACTTTTGTTCCCATGTGTATATGTATTTTTTATTTTTGTGTCACCCCCATTTTAATGAAAGTACTTAGAATAGCTTATGTTTCCCTACATATAAGTATACCTCTTATTTTTATATATTTTCCTTTCATGTACATATTTATTTCCACCACTTTAAAAAGGGCTTAGGCCCATTCAGTCCATTTGGACACTCTTCATTAATATAATGCGTAGAATACTAAAATTAAGCGAAGCACAAAGTACAAATCATTTGTCAACAAAAAGTAAAATTTTATTATTTATAAGCATGATGTGTGACGAACATCCCATACACGTAAAATAAAGTGTATTGAGGATTCTTGTGTTCCCCCTAAGTGAAGAAGTAATAAACGGGGCCTTTCCCCAACCAAAAAAACCACAAAAAACACTTGTTCAAGAGGTTACATCAAATCCCACCCAAAAGGTCACCCAAAAAAGTGTTCCACCAGACTACCAAATACGAGGCCTCTTTATCGAATGACCACCTAAGTAACTTCCACCCACATCCCCCGGGTCCGGCACTCTCACCCCCGCCTCTGATAAGTATGCACCAACCAAACACAAAGCAATGCCCGTAGACAACCACAAATGAATCTCTTCCCACCTCGGAGGTTGATTGATGTAAATCCAGGTGCGTTAATGACTAATGCGTCTGTATCTCCTTCAACTGGACAGTATCGATCAACACCTTCTAGAGAGTTATAAAATAAAAAATCATTCAACCATAAGAGACAAAAATACACAAAAGAAAAAAATAATAAAAAGGAAAAAAAATCACGTCATTGACGAAGAAAACAGGATTCAAAGTCGGTGCCAACATGCCAAAAGCAACGTCATGTTGATGAATATGAATTAACTGATCCTCACCATGAGAGAGTGGAAAAACTTTCCCAAAAATGGAAATGAGCATTTGCATTAAATAGGTTTCGAGCTGATGAAAGGAATGATCGAATGGTCAATGGTCCCTCTGTGTATAACCGATCAGTTAAATCCCCTCACCCATTTTCGAAAATCCCATTCCCCTCTGCCCCCCCCCCCCCCCCCCAAAAAAAAAAAAAAAAACTTTCCACTTGTTACCCCTATACCTTACGCTTCCCCAAGAATAGGCAAACCTATTCTTTAAAAAAATCCTTTTAAATTTTGAGCAAGAGTTTCCGCATGCGCACACTCTTAGTCGACCGCCTTTGTGGACACCCCGATGTGCAATCGGGGTGTGGTAAATTATATCCGGTAACAATTGGCCACGGACACAAACCTCGAAAAAATCTACAAAAATACTAACATCCAAAAACAATAACAAAATTTCAAGGGGTCAAAAAACCAAGAACAAAACCTCCAAAGGGGTTAATATTTAAATAGGAAAATCCACAAAAGCGATCCAAACAACCCCTATGGGTCCTTTAATTGATCGGTTAAAGGCCCCTCCAATCCTTTAGCTGATCAGTTAATGGTCGTCCAAACCGATAATCTATCGGTTATTCTCTCCCAGAGTAAACATTACGAGATCTTTGGAAATATATTCTCAGCCATACACATGTCTTACCCCTCTAATCCATAATCCAAGGGCTTTAACCGATCGATAAAGGTCCCATTCAAAACCCCCATAAATAGATGTCCCCACTAATCAAGAAAAGGGCACTAAAACCCGACTACGATTCGATTTTTTTCACTTTCTTCTCCCCCAACCGCTTGAGATACTCGAGCTCATTCTAAAAAGTACCGAAGAAGTTCATACTCGCGGAAAGATCGGACTTCTCCAGAGTCACTTCAGTTCCGAACGAGGTTCGTACTTCAAAAAAGTAGCTTTCGAAATAAAAATAGAGGCAAACCTATGTGCGCATTCCGCAAAAGTTGGAACTTCTAAACTAAGTTCTATCCGACTAAAAATGAATGTCTTCCCACCTCGGGCACCTCAAGTGGGGACAGTCCCCCGAAAAAAAATTCGGCTCACGCTACATGGGTAAAAAACCTTTACCCAAATTTCAGGTCAAACACCTTTATATATACTGTGATAAACTGTCCATATATGTACATCTTTTTTAACTCGACCCCTATTTAGGGGACCGAGTATGCACTTTACAACATTTATATCTTAAAGCTCGATTTCTAGCCCAACACCTCTGTTAATTGACTTGACATGCTCATATGTAAAATAATGCTAATCAAATTCCACAATGACCATTACAAAACATGAAAACATAGTTTGAAACTTTACACAAACCAAAGTCTAAAATTTGACTACTCCCGCCGCTTTTCCAAACGAACAAAGCGTGTCCCTGTGGAGGCACCCCGAATATGTGTTTTCATATCAAATACTTGTCAAACTTTGGCATTTGATTATACATACTTATTAAAGTATAAATATATCTATCCAACACAATGAAAATGCTACATTAAGGACTAGGCTCCATAAATACTGCAATGTTGTATATTGTATACCCGATAACCCATTGCCTACACCCATAAATATTTTTTCCCGTTTGTTGGAACTACATTGGCTTTGATCCCAAGTCTCTTTAGGTATATAGGCGCTATACCAACTAAACTCGTGAAGCCTAAGCCTCATAATACATCCCACGATGTATTATTTCTTAGGGATGCATTCATCCTTAGTCCAAACTCTCCTACTTCCACCTCTACCCCATAGCTAAAGATGTCTAAAATATGATATCTTTAACTTTACACATCCAAACTAGCCTGAAGGTTCAATAACACCTTCGAGTTAGTGATCGCCCCACAAGTGATGGATGTCTTTATCAACGACTTCAGGTAGACTCCCATTTTGAACCTCCATCTAAGTTAACCTTTCGACCACATATAGCTTCTCTCCATCACAAGAACATCACGTTGGAGCACGTGAACATTCGAACTATGTAGGCTTTGATCTCATGGCTACACAACTACGTATGTGCAATACCAAGTTCTTCTTGTGAGGACAAGCCTCAACAATATGTATCTCGATATATTGTCCCCACAGAGATGAAATCATTTCTCACCTCTCACGCCCTTTCATTCATACTACAAACGAGATATAAAAGTATTCCAAAGCCGAGATCCCTCACGCACCTCACACAAATAGACAAACATGTATACATACTATACACCACTGAACTACGTCCACCCACTTATCACTAAAAGTATGATCCATGGATTATCCATCCACCCACTTGAAAATTGTATTCTCTATTGAGATGTTGGAAGAAAAATATATATATATTCATAGTTGTTAGCACTCTCATGATTAAGCAGTCTATCTTTCATGTGAGGCTCATACCTGGCTTGATTGGGACTTACTTGAAGTGCGAGTGTAACCATTGAAACAACCGTACTCCTCCTAAAATCAAGCATACATATTTAAAAGGACATAAAACCATTAGCCCTCACCACCACCACCCCCATCTACTTCGTAAAAAACAAATAAGATATCAAACTATCTTTAGCCCCGACTTCCCGCGCAAACCTACAGAAACGCTCAAACACATATATGCAATCGAACTATGTGGGCTTTGATCCCAAGTCTTCTTGGGTACGTAGGCTCAATATCGAGTCCTTCTCATGATCACGAGCCTCAATAACATATCTCTCGATACGCTGTCACTGCATAGATGCACCCATATCTCATATTACCTTTTAATCTCTCCTCAAGGAGGGGTGCCAATTGGCAAGGTTGTTTTGACCCAGGGTGCCGATCGGCAGGTATGACAAAAATATGGGGAAGATTTTGGCAAATTTATAATTTGGATATAAGTTTTTACCCATATGTCCACTTGTTGCATAGTTTTCACCATTCGAAGAATGATTCAAAGGCTTACAACTTTCATGTTTAACATTTCAACGCACTCAGATATTTTTAGGAGTTAAAATAGTATGGATTACAAGTGTATTAAAATTGTAGAGTACAAATGAAGTTGGATCCTTAAATTATGGAAAAGTAGTTACATATTAAACTCAACAAAGAAGATATAATGGTATTAAAATGAGTTGTTAGCTGAAACCTAGGATCTTGAATTACTTCTTTGAGTACAAGACATCATAAGTAACCTAGGAATACCTTGACTAGCCCTTCATTAGAATGCCATGAGACCTCATCATGAGACATTATATTGGAGTTACACCTTCATGATAGATACGTCGACTTCGGCTAGGTACTTAGAATGGAATATATAATGCCTAAAGTTCCACGTTAGTATATACGCACAACCATTAAATTTTAAAAAATATTTCATTTGGCCAAATAGACTCGTCTGATTCGCATAAAATATTGCATATTTCTCCCCTATATCTTTATGCATTCTAGTTCTTTTACGATCCTTAATGCCTATATTTATGATCATTAACCATACAACCTTGGATTTGGATATATACATGCTTTCCAGGGGTTAATTGTGCTTTTATAGGTATTGGAATGCTAAAAGTGAGAATCCGTTGCATTTCGGAGAAGTTTCGTCGTTGGATGCAACTTCAAGGGAATTTTAGTCAATTCATGTTTCATCTTCGACTCATGGAATTTCCAAGGATGAGTAGTTCGTTGAACAAGCTTCGCGTGGCCATAAACGATGCGCGATTCCGAGTCCGGACAGTCAAGTTATGGCCGTTTTCGTTTGCAACCTTTTCCCCATCTTCATGGACCAAAGAGCTGCCAAAAACAGAGTGTCGGTCGACCGCGGTTTTGCATTTTGCCGTGGAAAGGACACAATACACTTTTACATGAAGGCTCGGTCGATCGCGATTCTGATGTCGGTCGACTGCGGGTTTATACTTTACCTTAGATCGAAGACAGTGTGCCTCAAATTGAAGGCGCGGTCGACCGCGCCCCTGCGACCGGTCGACCGCGTATACCAGATATTTTGAGATATTTTCCTTTTCTTTTCTTTTTCCTTTATTTCTTTTGTAACTTACTATATAAACCAATTTTGGTTTCATTTTCAGATATACTTAGATATAATTAGATTTTAGAGAGTTGTAGGTTAGGGTTTGGGGATTTGAAAGATCTTCTTCTTCCTCTCTTGGTTTGACACCCTTTAGGGTTTGTAATTGGTACTTTCACATTCCCTCTCCATTAATATAGTTGTATTTACTTATTTCTTGCTTTGTAATTAGATTTACATACTTTATTTACATGCTTTGATTTAGTTGCTTTCTAGTGTAGTTTTATTGCGCCTATTTATCGTGTTTATTTATCGCGTTTTTAATATGCTTTCTAGCTAATTTAGTCTAGGTTGTGTTTGAATGGAACTCACTCAGGTTGACGTGTTGCTTTGCTTTGGTGATGGTATTTACGGGTCTATTTCAGGTGCGTTGTCCTAGTTATTACGCCTAGGAGATTTGACGGGGCATATTATGTATGTCCCGTGCTTACGACCTTGTGTACGTAATTTCTAGGGTATTTGTTGACGCCAAAATCGTATTAGGATTTTATGCGGATTTAGGAGCGTGACACCCCTTGGTTCAATTAACTGTCGAAACGAGATGCATTTGTAATAACTCGTCGACCCATGTAACCATTTTATACTAATTAACTCGAGTGAGGGATATTCAACGCAACCTATAGTTTTACTCGCTTTGTTAATCTAGTTTCAATACACTCGCCTAGATTAATATTTCCCTTTTATGCATCTTCTCCTTTTTAATTTTTAATCACCTTTTTCCCTTTTATTTAGGAGTATTAAATCCTATAAATTCTAGCAACTCGTCTCTGTGGATTTTCGATACCCGACTTACTGCTATACTTGTATTGCAAGTGTAGTTGTAATTTCGGTTTGTTTGTATTATTACGATGAAACGAAAACTACGATTGTGTCCTTACATGAACACACTTTTCACGCGTTAATCACTTATCTCATTCCTCATTGGCATGCGTATAGTGAAAAAAAAATTCTCCATGTTATCAAGCATGGTCGACTTGAGTATCTGAGAATGGGAGACCTAAATACAATTTAAAAAATAATTTCTTTTTTAAAACGACAAAGGGTACTCAACATTCTAAGAGTTTACATAACAAAATATTTTATCAAGATTAGAATCCAATCTAATTTTATTTTCTTATTAAGACAAGTAATTCTAATATTATGGAAAGATAAAACAATTCACACAACACTAGATGTACGAGAAAAACGCAGTAATGGAGAAAAAACTTCAAGCCATAATGAACAACAATGTACAGTGGTAGAGATTTATAGAAATATGAAAATGACTAACAATCACACAAATGCGCTATCTTCCTATAAACTCTTTTGCACCATATTCTCCGGAGAGAGCACCAATAGCTGAACTACACTATAAAATTGCGACCAGTTTTGGTCTCAATCAATGTCTACAAATCTTCTTTTGAAGTGAAAGACCACCTTATTCCATCTCAATGGAACCACGGAGTAGAATTAGAATGTGTAACGATATCCTATGGTTGAAAACATTTAGTGACATGTTTGGTTTAATAGAAACTCATAAAGTGTTTTTCAAGTTTTTTTTAAAGTAGATTATATTCAAGAACAAAAGTACTTTGGAAAATAATTTCTCAATACAAGCTCGAATATGAAAGTATATATTTCTTTGATTCAAGAATGAATCAAAGTAAACTTGGAGAGCATAATGAGAACATAGAATAATTTTTCTCTTAAAAGCTAAGGTATTTTTTGTCTGTAAAATTCATTTTTTCATTCTTTTGGAGTAATGGAGCAACAATTTATTATATACACAAGTGTGTGAAGACAAGTGGGATATAAGTTAAGTGTAAAAAATTCATAGGTCAAGAAAATATCAATTTGGATGCCCAACCAAGATTGTATCTTATCACAAGTACTTAAGAAAACTATTGGAAATATCTCCTTAAAAGTAAAAAATCCACTAGGTTCGCGGACCCCTCATGGATGCAAAGAAAGTATTCACCTCAACAAAGGCTCAACAACAATAAGTCACACCAAAAGGTAGATATTTTTTACACGGTTTCCAAAAGATCACATCTAGCAAAAGAGACATTTCGTTGACGTGAAGTTTTGCTTCGTTGCAATGAACAACCAAAAACAAGGTTGAGGCCAAATCCAATGTTTGTTTATTTTGCAAAACTTCACAAAACTCATAATTTTCTTGTCGAGTCTATGACTAAGTAAATTATAAATACAAAAGTTTTGTTTAAAACATATGTTTAATATAAGAAGAATATATAACATTATGTATTTGTAAAATCTCAAAGTCCACAAGGTTAATTTAAACATTTTTCAATTTGAGAAAATAGTTAACCGGGTGGGTGAATTTAACACCTCTAGACAATGTACATTTATCCTCAGTAATTAACTCGGGGCAATGACATGAATGATCCTCTATGAATTTGATGAAGTTTTCCACGGACTTGTTGGACTAGACTAAACATGAATTTTGTAAAACATAATACTATAATCCAATGACGTGGGGAACATGAGTATACACATACTCTTAAAACATCAATCTATCCATTTATAAATATTTGAAAACATTTGTGATTCAAGTTATTTTGTATATATATATATATATATATATATATATATATATATATATAAAAGAGAGAGAGATGTGACACCCCGCCTAATAAAATACCGTGTGATCAATCCTATACCAAATTAAAATAGGAATCTCATATGGTTCATTTTCAACATCACCATCGAAAACCAATATATTACTAACAATCTATTAGGCCTCGCATCAAAATTTCAATTTAGTAATCTTTTTAACCAAACCAACCATAAGGAAAACAATCACAACAGTTTATATACACATAACTGAAATGAAATAAGATAATCGAACGCTCAGTATAACATATAATACAACCAAATTGAAGTGTCGCAAACTAAAATGCGGCAAAAGAATAAAAGAATACAGTTGTGCCATCAGCCTGAATGTTACTACAATACCTCCTATCTAGATCACAAGGATAGAGGCATCTAAAATAATCCTGCTTGCATCCACAACTGCGGCAACAACGTCTGACTCGAAAGAATCATCATCCAGGCGTCCCTGTGTTTGGACACCTAATATATATACATATATAGCAAGAGAGGGGGAAAATATACGCTGGTCTCGGGTTCGAGACTTAGGAGTGGTCTCTTCATATTATAAAATATTATGGGGTAAGACCAGCCAACATCTGCCTTTTCCAAGACCCTGTAGTGAAGAGGGAGCCTTGTGCACTAGGTACGACCTTTTTTTATAGACACGTCGGTGGCCCTCTCAAATTCTAGTAATTTGAAAATCGACGCATTAGTGCATCCACACCTGCATCTGTACCCGCATTAGGACACTAAGAGAACCCCATTTGTTCTCATAATGTTCATTGACAATTCCACCTAAACTCATAAATTACATTAAACCTCTAATACTATTTCAAATTTGTAAATAATTTCTTTAAATTATCATAACAGGCAATATACTCTATATTATTTAAACCCAGTGAATTTTAATTGAGTCATTGAAAAGACCAAACTACTCTCTCACTTTACAATAAAAGTCGAAGTAGTCCTTATTCTTATATACTACATAAACATATCTATAACAAACTCAAGAAAAAGTTACACGCATTATCACACCCACTTAATTAGGAAATAGGAAACGCTCAGAACAAAAATTTTTGTTTTTATTTTATAAAAATGATTATTCTAGGTCAAAACATAAATTAGACACATTTGATGTGACACTGACGTGTCACACTCATATTAGCTTATATTTGTTGATTTTTTGTGTCGGTGTAGAAGGACTATTAAAAAAAGTGTTTAATCTTCTGAACTTGCACCACCTCCCTCCTACTCTGTCATCATATCTATCAAAACCTAAAAATACACTAATCATTACAAGCCAAAGGAGTCCATCACCACCTCCTCTCAACCATAAGGGAATTTTGTCGGATAAAAATACTTAAGGAGTGACCCGTAAACACCAAATAGTATAGGGATATAATGTATTAATCAACCATACTTAGAAACAATCCAAATAGTCAAAATATACAACTACCCAGAATAAATACTGACGGAAAAATAAAAACATCATTGAAAGTGCGAAAAATTTGCCATTGATCAAAAGGTAATCAGAAAGAACAGTGGCTATGTAGGCTTATTATTTTTTACAATGCCCAGAATACCAATAATAAAACCGTAATTATCATTATAAAATAAAATAAAAAAGCTTCGATGATGTTTGTTTATCGTCACTAATTATTATTAGTAAAAATACTAACACCAATGAGTTTTTAGCCATCTATAAAAGATAAGGCAAGAATTTGAATCCCCGTTGGAAGCGGCACATACTAAAGCAATTGTAGCGACAGCGACTAAGGTTGTTCGCGGTACGGTAAAAATCCATACTGTACCTTTTTGTACCGAAAATTAATGGTAATGGTTTACGTTTTTTACTTGTCGAAATCGAAATTACCGAATTTTTCGTGGTTGATTTTATTTTTAACATTTTAAAAATTGATTTATCGACTATACCGTACCAAAATGAAATACTGAAATTAATGTACCGAAATACCAAAATGATATTACCAAACTTACCAAATTGATAATACCAAATTAAATAAAAACAAGAATACCCAATGACTAAAGTCAAAAACAATCACACTCTTAAATTTTTTATATGTTCTTTGTTTAGATTTTACAACCCTTGAATCATTCACAACACAACAATACCCTCTCATATCTCCTCTCTCGCAGAACCCCTTACTTCGTCTCTCTTCGTCAACCCACCATCCTACCCATTCATCTTCACCTCAACTCACTTTTACGGTAATACTTCAGATCACACATTTTTTTATTATGTTTGGATTATATATGGTATAGATTTGGTATAAATCTTATTATTTGGGAACAACATGGGTTTCTTATTATTTGGAGAAAAAAGAAACAGTGGTATGTTGTTTATCTTCTTATCTCTATTGAAGTACTAATTGATTTGTTCAAGGATGTTGCATGAAATTGAGCAGAATCCTTTATGAAATGTGGTGTTTCCAATAAAAACACACGGATGCTACATGATTGCTTAGAATCTAAACTATACACCAAAATTTTCATCCTCAAGTAAACTAATATGGAGTCGATGTTCTATTCACCACTTCACTGCTTTTAAAAAAGTAAACAAATCACGTTATGGGCTAAAAAACAAATCACGTTTTCAAAATTTATCGTATTTTTTGAAAAATCGATTTTATCGCAAAAAAATGATTTTACTGATGAACCGCACAATTTGGTTTTTGTTTATGGGGGTGCACTGGCTGGTAAAACTGGTAATTTTGGTTCGATGCTTTCAAAGTTAATTTGGTATTGGTATGTCCCATTTACCGAGCAAACCGATCAAAACCCGACCCTAAGAGTGGCTATTAATTTTGTTGTGGACTGTGGTTACATTTCAGTTTGTTTCGAGGGCTACCGCATTCAAGTGATCCATACGTTAACATCAGCAAAAGAGGGTCTTTCTAAGATGGGGGGAATCATTCAAGAAGCCCGATCTCTATGCTCCCGTCTCACCGGTTTTAATTTTTCATTTGTTAGGAGGGAGAGGAATGCCTCGGTCCGCACTCTTACTTAGCATGCGAAACACTTATCTGGTGTGACGAAGCATCCTCTTTTCTCGCTCCTTCTCCACAAATGATGTGTCTTTGATTTGAGGTTGATATAAAAATCTGTTTTATTTCAAAAAAAAAAAAGATAAGGCAAGAAAGAAAATTGATAACCGTCTATGAAAAGTGTCGATTGAAGGATAATTTTGGTTTTTAAAATGATTAATTGCGGTCATTTTACTATGTGATCTAATTTTGTAAATGAAAGTTACAACATCATAAACTTAAAATGAAATCAAAAGAATAGTAATCGAATTATTATCAATACTCGGTTAACATAATATTATCTACGTCAAATTTGACCATTATTTTATTGTGTTATGCATCAAATAAAAATTTACTAAAAGAGTGGTGGCCTTGAATTTTTTGCATTTGTAATGTTTTGGCTTTCAAACTTTTTTTATAACATTTGAGCCCTAAACTATGTTAAATTTCTACAGGTGACACTTCCGTCACTTTTTTTGTCAAATCTTACGGAATTAGTCCACACGGCAAGTTATTAGCCCAAAAATGTCTTTTATCAACACAATCGTCACATCCTATAATCAAAATAACTCTAAACCATACTAAAATTCATTATTAGGCAAAAACGACTTGAATAAAACATGTTATTACATTTCTTATACTGTGTTTGCCCATGTTTTGATGTTATTCTGGATATGGGTGATAAAAGGTAAAGAATTTGACACATGGGTATTGTTTTACCTAAGACATTTCTTAATTAGTCTCAATAAAACAAATAATCCTTGATAGGTTCTATTTGCACATATTTTATATAATCAGTACATGTTTTCTAATGGTATCTATAGGATCAAAATTGTTTATAAGGAATCTTTTGGACCAAAAAAATGTAGGGGTTATTTAATTACATATTAACAAAGAGGATCTATTGGTAAAAATCCTTGTAAGATATTTATGTCATGTTTTACAAAGAAGAAAATAAATGAGGAACAAAACTTTACAATTGGCAAAATTATGTAGCCCCACTATATATATATATATATATATATATATATATATATATATATATATATATATATAGTACTGCTCTTGTGAGAATTTAAACACACAAATGGAGCAAAGCTCAGTGGCACCTCCTATCACTCATCGCCATAACATGTAAGTTCATCTCAATTTTCATTAATTAAATATATTTTTATTCAATTCCCATTATTTCATTCTATTTTTCTATCTAGATTGACACACTTTCTGGTGGTAAACTTGGGGTATTATCTGTTAATCCTTTAAATATATCATTTTTCATTTGGGCATATCCCAAGTTTTGAACCATAAATTATAGGTTGATTTGGGGTTTAAAATTGACTGTCAGAATGTAGGAAGCATGATAAGATTAAAAAAAAAGAAAATTTGATTTATAGTTTAAAAGGATCATTAATTTCGGGTTATGTGTGTACGGTTAGTTGACTAAGTTTAACAGTTACGTTTTGGGGTGTGTTTCGCTTGGATTAGATCAGAATAGGGTGTTCGGGAAAAAAAATCAAAATTTTTGGAATTTTAAAATCCTTTCGAAATCGAAAAAAATAAAAATTGGAAAATCAATTTTTTTCCAATTCGGCTGATTCGGAATATTTGGAAATTTCGAAAAAAAAATATTATTAAGGAAAATATGGAAAAATGCATAATTATTAGTTTTATCTTTTTCAAAAAATATCAAAAATATTATTTTTTCCTAATATCTCATTCCAATCATAGTTAAAAATGGGTTGAAAATATATATTAATTGTGAAGTACACATTATACGAGAATACTAAATATAAATTATAATCCAACAATTTCATAATATCTTAAACATTGTCTCACATTGTGGTTGTGGGTGTAGGTGTGGAGGTAGCACTTATTTGTCATTATTTTGTGTTGTGAAAGTAAAGTTAGGTTTAGAGTATTTAGTTAGTGTTTATATGGGGATATCAATGTTTGAGATTTCTTGAAATAGATGGTCCTGATTATTAACGTACAAACAATACACTTTATATAAATAAGGTTAGTAAATGACATATAAAAAAAATATTTCAAAAAAATATCAGTATTTCGAAATTTTATATATGATTTTCAATTCCATTCCAATTTTTTCGGAAAATCGACAATTTGAAATGATGCTAAAGTCGAAAAAAAATCAGATCGAAAATCGAAAAATTTGGAAGTTCGAAAATAATTAACACCCCTAATTAAGCTGATTCATATTTTAATCAAAATACCCCTACAGTTTATACAAATACAGATAATATAATTTTCATAAATTCATTTACAAGTTGAATGAGAAAAAAAAATTCAGACTAATCATAAAAATTCTAGAAAATTTTAAAAATCAACCTTTAATTTTTTTTTATAAAACTATTTTCATTTTTTCTTTTAATTTGCAGAAATTTCATCAAAGTTTTTCCAAAATAAAATCCTCAAAAATGCACCAAATTCCAAAATAAAAATTTTTGATATTTTTTAAAAAATATTCTAGGAAAATACAACAATTTCAATAGTTTGATTTTTTTTATTTTAGGGATTTTTTTTATTCATTTTCCTGGAAAATTCTAAAAATCAGAAAATGCAATCCCAAAAAATGAACTTTAATTTTCCATAAAACTTATTACGGCAATTATTTTTTTCCTTAAACTTTAAAATTGTACATGATTCTCATGTGTCTATATATTACCAGTAAATTGTCCACAACCCATTGTGCCAAGCATGGGGGTGGGGTTATCTATGCAGAATTTCTTTGATGAAATTGTCATTTTATTCAGTAATTTGAATGAATTCCAAATTTACCTTCTTGAGTATTTTATTTTCATAATTTGAAATTGGGCATATTGTTTGCATTTCCAGTTGTTGGACTTGCATTAGAGGGTAAATTAGATGTTCGGGTAGTGAGAAGTGAGAAAAAGTATAATGAGGGGTTTCAAAATGGAGATGCTGATATTGTTGTTTCCGATTAAGCAGTTGTTGCTACCGATGATGGTCGTTGCTCTCAAATTGGTGTGTCGATGCTTAGACAAGGCGGGCATGCAGTTGATTCTGCTGTGGCAACCGCTTTGTGCCTTGGTGTTGTCTAGAGCTGGCAACAGGTCGTGTCGAGTAGTATTCGTGTCAGTTTTTATCGTGTTCGGATCTTATCGGATTCCTGTCTAAATGGGTGACTTTTTTACCGTGTGAAAAAATCATATTCAAATTCGACCCGTTATCTTAACGCATCATGTCATGTTCACCCGTTATTACCCATTAAGATAATGAATTATTTTGAATGGTATATATGTTGACATATTAGTACATTTTTGAACACAATTAGACCCATTAATTCATTGACATTACTAACTCTCTCATTTAGTAAAATTCGTTATGAATAAAGTAACACTAAGCTACATAAACTCTTTATAAGTCTAAAAAATATATTTTATTTACTTAAATTAACGGGTCTTATCGGATATTAACGGGTGAAGAAGGTCAACCCTAACCCGACCCGTTAACTATCGTGTCTTATCGGGTTGGCACTGATATCACCCGAACCCATTAAAGGTCTGCCCTTTAACTTATAACTTCGTGTCGGTTCGTATCGTGCCGTGTCTTGTTTTGCCAGGTCTAGTGTTGTCAAGCGGAATAGGGGGGAGGTTTCATGGTCGTTCGATCGTCAAAAACATTGCAAACCGAGGCATTCGACATGAGGAAAACTGCCCCTTTAGCTGCTTCACGGGTTCATATTTCTATCTTTGGTAGTGGAATTATATTTAAGACAACTTAACATGTTACATTAGGGTTGGGGTAGGTAAAGGAACCAAATTTCACTTCAATGTATTGTTTTGATCAACTTCGAAACAGAAATACTTTGGAAAAGCATTAATCGTTGTTGGTCATGTTTTGGTTTGTTTCGAATTTTGCAGAAAAGTTTTTTCTTCCTTTTGTCAGGTTTGAGCCTTGGGTCATCAAGTTCCCAAAATTAAATCGTGAGTAGTCTAACTTCGAAATTTGAATTTTTTAAGGAACATACCTTCAACGTAAATCAATGGTCAAACATTTCAAATTACTTGTCATTGCTATAAAGCAGTCCTAATTTCGGACATAAAAATTATGGACATATTTAGCCCAATTTTAATGGAGAAAGTGTGTTGCACATCAAAAACCATGTTGAGGGTATAAAAATGTACTGAATTTGCCCACAAGTGTAAAAAAATTTACTTTTAGGTTCGTTTTGATTCAGGATGAATTATACTGCACCTAATGCCTCGTTTGGCTTGGGGTTATATATTTTCCACCTAGTTCAAAAGTAAAATGATCAAAAGTATTCTCACATATTTGGAGCTCAAATATTTGTGCAAACTACGTGACTTTATGTACAAAAAAAGGAGCTCGACAAATAAATCATATTTACATAAAACATTTTCTGATTGGTCCTATCAAAATATTTTTTTCTCAATAGGTCATATTTATATATGTACTGAATATTCACCCCATGTTTACAAATAGGACCTATCACAGCAAAAAAAAAAAAATCATGGCACCTATTGGAGTAAAAAAAGATTGTAGGACTTATTTAACTACATACTTAGTAAATTTGACTGATTGGTAAAAAAACAAAAAAAAAATGAGTGGCTTTTTATCAAATAGTGAATAAAATTAAACTTCAAATAGATTAAATTACTTTAACCATTTTAATTTCACCTAGGGAAATATTTTACCCTGAACCAAACGGTGCCCAAGTAAAAATATATTTCACCCCAACCACAGAGGTATTTGGTTATTAACACTTGGATTCCAATGTGCATTTATATAGTTTGTGTATTTCTCGTCTCATTATGATGATCATCAAACTGAATATGTATGAGAATAACCCTAACGCCAAGTATAAGGGGGCCCTATCAGCAGGTGTTCCCGGTGAGATTTTGGGCCTCCACGAAGCTTGGCTGAAATATGGACGATTGCCTTGGAAAACGCTATTTCAACCGGCCATTAAACTCACCAAAGTCGGGTTTGTGATTGCTCCTAACTTTATAAATAATGAACTTGGGATATCATATGGGGAAGAAAAAAGAGTAAATTGCGCATTTTCTCCCACTAAAGTATTCTTTAAGTTTCTATTTAGTCTCTCAAATTTATTTGCAGTCATGTTATAGCCAAAATAATTTGAAAATGGAGATTGAAAATTGTATATTTTTCAGAATTTAGCAATAATATTAATAATAATATTATTATTATTATATTTCAGTCCTTAGATTTATTTTGTTCTATTCCTATTAGAAAATGGAAATCTAAGTTTAGGATTACTACGCTTAGAATAATTTATTTATTTTTGGAGAAACACTTAAAATAATTTAAGAACTCAAAAACCTTTTGGGCCTGAATAAAAACTTGACGCATACTTTAGAAGCCGAATAGGTAAGTTAACTCAAAGATAACTCTTGAATATGCAAATTTTTGGAGTGATAATTCTTTAAATTGCAGCATCCTGCTCTTTCTTGACTGAATATATACATGCACTAGTGAAACACAGATCCTAAATATCTTAAACAGCTACGAGATGTCTAACGAGGCAAAGGGACCCTTGGGTTTGCATTGCTTAATCGAATCGTTGAAACACATGTTTGCTGTCTGAATAAACCTGGGGGACCCCGATTTTGTGAATGTCAGTAAAACCATATCTGACATGCTCTCCCCTTCTTTCGCCGAGGAAATTAAGCAAAAGATATTTGACAACACCACTTTTCCTCCTGAATACTACATGCACAGGTAGGTAATAATAAATATATTCATCTATTCCGAATTAAAAAATCAAAAAGTTCGCATAAAATCGTATATAACTAAATATGATTATAGTTATAGTCATATGATTTTGGATAAGATAGTGAACAGGATTTGTGTCTGAATAGGTTGAAGTATAGTGAAAAGTATTTCACCTTGAATTAAACAAATCTTTGGCTATTCAAAGACAAACTTCATAATCTGCTCACCATTATCATGATTCTGTGGTTTTTAATCTCTTTATTTACCAGGTGGAGTCAGCTTAGAGACCATGGGACAAGCCATTTCTGCATGTGGATCCAGATCGGAATGCTGTATCGATGACAACCACATTAAATTATTCTTTTGGATCTGGGGTTCTCTCTCCTTCCACAGGTATCGTGATCAATAAAGAATGGGTGATTTCTCGACTCCCACGGAAATATCCACAGATTCCCTCCCTCCTGCCCCGAGTAATTTTAGCAAGCGTAATTTTATCAAACCAAACAAGAGACCGTTATCTTCCATGACCCCACTCATCATTGTCAAGGTATAGAGAATGCCACCTTTTAGTAAGCCATTCGGCTATTGGCCTCCAGATTGGAGATCAAAATTTAGTTTAGCTCTTAAAGTTTTCATTTATTGGACTTAAATTCTTTTTTTTCTATGATTTCGATAGTTGACCTTGACAAATCATAGCAAATGACTAAAATATTCATATTTTAGCTTCATTTTTATAAATAGACATCAATCCAAAATATTTTGGCCATTTGTTATAATCTATAATGGTCAATAACAAAACTTAAAAAATGGTGTCGAGGTTCTATAAATGAAAACTTAAGGGGCTAACATAATTTTTAGTCTACACAGTGGGTCAAAAGCCAAGTGTCACTGAGATGTATATTTCGAAGTAAACTACGTCTTTTATCTATCTTGTTGCTTGTATTTTAAAGTATTATTTATTGCTTGCGCACTGTTTACAGGATAATCAATTGGCTGGGGTTCTTGGTGGTAGTGGAGGTATGAACATTGAACATAATTCCAGCAGTGGTTCAGGTTTTTATTAACCACTTCATCTTGGGGATGAAACCTTTAACTGCTGTTCAGAGACCAACAGTCTACCACAAGGTCCTGTCGCTTTATATTAAAACATAAATCTTATTTTTCTCTATTGAGGTGAAAACATTGAGCGTAACAATGATACCACGTCATGTTGATATCATGTCAAATATTTTGTTAGTTTTGTTTCAAGATACTAGGAAAAAAAAGAGAACATTTTGGATGTTTCATTAAAGGGCTCAGTTTCCCTCCATTTTGGATGTCAAATATTAATGGAAGTCTAATATTGGTGCAGCTAATACCAAATGTTGTTTTGTACGAAAACTGGACGGTCATTGATGGTGATCATATCAAGATACAGGATGATACAAAACACTTCTTGAAAGAGGGGTCGTAAGCTAGAGGCTAAAGCAGTCGGAGCCATCTGCCAGTTCGTCGTTCAAAATCTTCATAACCTAGTCAACTTTGGCAGAAAGAATATAAAAATATATAAAGATCAAGTACTACGAGGGACACTGCCATTAGTGACCCTAGAAAAGATGGCAGGCCTGCATGCATCTGATAAGTGCCCCCGGTAAAGAGTGCAAAGAAGCTTTGTTACATTGCAAAGTTAAAACATTTTTTCGTATATATGATTACTCTCATGTAGAATAATCCTGATGTGTACTATCCTGAGGGCATATTTGTAATTTGCTTAGTTAAGTTTTTAGTGTTATGTTTATTTTGGTTATTTCTCTATTGTAGAGTTGATAAGTATAGGGTGCCCTCTATAATTATTTTACTTTTTTAGGGTTATCTTGGCTAGCAAGATATCTTTACCCTACAAATAAGGCCCTTGGTCAAAATTGTAGCGACTTTATTTTGGAGACTGATTGAATGAGAAAAAGAAACCTTATTATTTCTAAATGCTGTTGTTATAAAGCCATGGGTAACACTTGACTTGAAGAAACCGGCGAGCCATTCCCCCAAACTAGACCCCCGTTGTTTGCGGTCACACATAACCGTACATATCTCCGCATTTGGATCTGACATCTACCGCCAGATAGGAAGCTGATTTGACTGCTTCGGAGTCCCCACAGCCTTCGACGACGTCCGCCGACCCCCGTTGTGGCTGCACAATTCTGTTGGGGTCCTGATAACACCTATTGCAGCCTCGGGTCACCTGAACTACTTCATCCAAACCAAATATGGGGTTCAAAACCCCTATCTCCACTTCACACCGATAGATCCAAGCCTCTAAGAAAATCCGGCAGCCATTGCTGGCATCGTACGAAGGCTGGAAAAACCTATCGAAATCAGATTTGACCAGAACTTCCTCCTTTCACCTTCAATCGCAACCTAGAAAGGTGCTTAACCTGGCTGGAGGAGCCACCAATCCAAAGGTGTAAGGTAAATCTAATTTTATTTTCCCTTTACCCTCCCCATGGTCTTCAAAATATTTTCACAAATACCCCCATAAAATTTTGGCCCTACCCCACAATTTTTTCCTTTATTCCTTTAACCCAACATTTGATAAATTTACAAATCAACCCACTTTAATTTGGAAGATTATTTGGACCCCCTTCCCACTTCTAAAATGTAACCTTTGGCCCTGTACTTTCTGAAAATCGGGAATCAACCCCTGATTTTTTTTTAAATTACGATCACCACCCCCTCATTTTTTAAAATTGTGATTCAGTCCATCCCTCATTTCTCATCTCTCAACCCTAGCTTCTTGTACCAGTAAATTTGACGATTATGTAACCAAATTGGAGGCAGATTACCAACAAACTCAAGAGTTGATCGAGTTGTAGGAAAAACCGAGCCTCTTAGTGCAACGAGACTATCGGTATCCGTTATATGTAGATTTCGACAGATGTCTATGAGGAGTGTCGTTTGAGGGTGACTTAGTGCACTTGATTTATTGGAGATCTGGAGGCGGAGTATGAGGAGGTCGAACACAAGTGTAGGATTGAGCTATCTAAGGCTATTTTTGAGAGTTTAGGATGGAAAAGAAAAGAAAATAAAGGTTTATTACGAGAGAAAAGAAAATAAGGGCAAGTTAATAATAGAGAAAAGAAAAGGGGAGAAGAGAAGAGATGAGAAAAGAATAGAGAGATGACATAACAACTTTCTTTCTTGTTGTTTGGGAGTTGGAAAGGAAATAATTTTTCCAAGAGGAAAAAGACAATTTTCATTAAAAAACATTCATTTCCCTCCATTTCTTTCCGATTTGGGAAGAAAGTTTTGCAGAGAAAAGAAGAGAGTTTTTAAAAAAAATCATTTATTATCTCTCCTTTTAAACTCCCAAATGAGAGAAAGTGTTTCATTTCTCTCCAATTTAAACTCTCAAACGAAGGAAATGAAACACTTTCCTTTCTTTTCTTTTCTTTTATTTCCAATATAGAACTCGCAAACATGCTCTAAGCTACATGCCACTGCAAATGATGTTGCATGTTAATTGGTCTAGCGGGAGGCCTCCATGATGGCTCACGTGCATGTTCCTATTGAGTCTAGAGACCATCTATCCTCCATCTCTGCCAACTCCAAATGATTTTTCAAGTGTGCTGAGGATTACTAAGGACTACCTTGAGTATTTTAACGAAGGACTATCTTGAGTATTTTAACGAGGATTTCTTCTATATATTTGGCAAGGACCTGACGTAAACCACCCGTCAAAGGGCTCCTAAAATATCTAAACACCACTTTAGAGAGAGAAACTCTTTTATATTGTCAAAATTCAAGTCTACCTCAAATGTGGCTTACAAGTGGGTATTTAAAAGAGAGGAGTAGCTTAGGCTCCAAGCTAAGTCCCTAATTACAAAAATGCAATTACTACTCCTTACCTTTAAATATAAAATAAAAATAAAGAAAAATACAAATACAAAATACAAAAGAAAATAAAATGACTAATAAAACCCTAAAATAAGGCTCATTTTCATCACTCTCCCCCTCTTAAAATCAAGCTCGTCCTCGAGTGATAAAAAATTTGGGGATTCGTGAGGAAATTCCAAAAATTGGTGTCAAAAACTTGTGGGGCCAAAAAGTAATTTCTAAAAGTTGAGGAGTGCACATCCACAAATCTTGATCTTTATTTCTTCATCTTCTCTCTTCTTCTCCACTTTCTTCATCCAATCAAGCCCTACAAGTCTCCACCTAGGTCAAAAACCATAGTTTGAGAGCAGGTAGAGGATACTGGGGGGTTATGTAGGGCAGGCCAGGGGATTTTCGAGCAGGTCTAGGGTAAAACCATAGGTTTTGAGGAGAAAATCGGGACTAGGGCCTGCGCGACCACCAATGGTGGTCGGCGGCAAGGGGGGAAGGGGTTGGGATGGTCGAGGTTGAGGCAAGAAGGCAGGGGTGGGCTGGGGCTGCTGTCGACAGGTGTTTTTGGCTATTGGGGTGGTCGATGGGTGGGCAGGGAGTTGTCGAGGGGTTTCGGGGGTTAGGGCACCCTGGGTTTGGGTTGTTTTTTTTGTTGGGGCGGCAGGTAGGGTTTGGGGGGTAGAGTAGAGGGTCTTGGGACTCCAATGGTGGTGGGGTAAGGCTGAGGCAGTGAGGCGGAAGCTAGGGTTAGGGTTAGAAGGGGGACGCTAGGGTTTGTTGTTCTTGGGTTGGGGCAACCATGGGGGTTGGAGGGTTAGGTTTAGCCCTAGGTTAGCAAAGAGTCTGTCTATTTGTTGTTGCAACTCCGCAATTTGTTGCCTCAACTCTCGATTCTCATCTTCTTGTTGTTGTTTGGATTTCTTGAAGCCATTAAAGAGTAGTGTACGATTTGATAAAAATAAACACCGATACATCAAACACCAATGTGGAGCGACACCCACTCTGACACCAATTTGACGTAAATCACTCGTCAAAAGGCTCCTAAAAATATTTAAACATTCAAGTCTACCTCAAATGAAGCTTACAAGTGGGTATTTAAAGGGGAGTAGCTTAGGCTCCAAGCTAAGGCCCTAAGTACAAAAATGCCATTACTACTCCTTACCTTTAAATACAAAACAAAAATAAAGGAAAATACGAATAAAAAAAATACAAAAGAAATAAAATGAATAATAAAACCCTAAAATATGGTCCATTTCCATCAATTGGATTACTCGGATGAGTGCCAAAGGTGTTCGACTTCACGGGCTTCTTTCCCATCTTCTGGGAAGGCGGGTGAGGTTATTTATTGGAGACTTTCGAGAGGCGGAGTCATATGGTATTGTTGATTGAGTACTACTAAATTTATAAGAGAATTTTTTAGCGAGAATTTTTAATTACACACTTTCTTAAAGTAGTGATGAATTTTGCTAAAACTGGATCTTGTGGGTGGATGTGATTGACAGAGTATGTGAACCCATCCTGGGATGCAATTTAGGCACGTTCGTAGTTTAATTTTCATCATTGCCCAGCATCAAGAAGGCTCATTATGGGTGACTCGACACTCTTTTGGCATCATCGGCCCTCTACAAGGCATTGGTGTGATATGTGTCATTGTGGCAACGTTCGGGGCCACGTTCTTATTCATTGGCAGCAGTTGAGCTTTATTACTACCCTCCATAGTCTTTTTACTAGCAAATATGCCGGACATTTTCGTGGAAGGCTTGCATTTTCAAATTGGGGGGGAGGTAATATACTTAAGTAATAGCAATTTTTGTATCACAAACAAATAAAATTCATTACTCTTAAAAACTAGTTACAATGGTAATTTATTTCATTGCAATGAAAACTTGAGATTGTGTTGCTTGTACAAAATGAAAGATACAGATAGATACACACAATGTAAGCTCGTTATGACTAGAGAAGAGAAGTCCCAATTTGAGCTCGACATATCTAGAGTGTCGGATTGAACTGCTTCTCATGATGCTTTGTCCATCAGCTGTATGGGAGCGAGGATGTTAGTCTTGCTTGTCTCCACAATACACCCATTCATCACCATTTCCTCCAGCATGAAATGTGCTTTCTCTAGATGGAACATTATGTCCAGCTCGCACTGCAAAATTAATCATGCAAGAAATAAGAGAAACTAATACAACACTGCCACGTCTTACAAGGATAAACATGAAGAGAGAGGGAGAGCGTGAGAGAGGGAGAGAGAGAGAGAGAGAGAGAGACTGACTGGAAGACTTACCACATTTCCAAAGTGGCGGTCCATAGTTTCAACTAACAGATGTATAAATTCCAATATTGCAAGCTCATTCTGCCAAACACACGACAATAAACTTATTATACAATGAAAGAAACACAGACTGTATGGTTACTCGAAAAATAAAATTGAACAGAAAAAGTGCCGCAGGGTGAGGGAGACTTTTAAGATCTGTGTGATCTATGTCGGGCTTTAAATTTTCTATAAGCATCATCTGGTACGTAGAAGAGACGAAGAAACTTACTTCTTCATTGTCAACTCCAACCAGGAAAAACAACGACGCATAACGCCTGTAGAAAATTTTGTAGTTCCGATGCTCGACATAAGAACACTGTCCCCAGAAGCAGAAAATTTATCAACGTAAATCTTTCACGTAAACAATATAAAGATCGCGACAAAACAACCACTACAATTCGCATTTACTTTATTATTTAGCACAAAAAATCAGTGATGTTATGAATTGTATATGATTTGCAGACTAGAAATCGCTCTGACAAAAGTCTATTCTACTTTCGTAATAGAGGTACTTATAATTAAATTCCCTGGTGATTAAGTATACAAATTCTTCTTAAAAAAATTCTAGGGTTCAACTAAAGAACAAAAAAAAAATAAGAATCAAGCACAAAGAACTGCTATTGCTATGGATAGTAATGAAGTATAGAAGACACCACCCCTTCATAGTTGGGACATCTAGGTAGGCATACGTGTTGACTATATTTATGAGGGTGCAAAAACTGAGTTTTCAGGTGCTTAACTAGGCAAAATGATTGCTTCGAGTTTTGATCCTTATTTGAACCGTTGTGCGACTTAACCATAAGACTTCTAGTTTTCCTTTTTGATTCACTTATTCATAAAGGGCATAAAATTATAATTTCGATAATAACAATAATAATTATTATTATTATAAATAATAATAATAACAATAATAATAATAATAATAATAATAATAATAATAATAATAATCTCTACTACTTTAAAAGAGGAGAGTTTCTCTTTAATGATATAAAGACTATTTTACCCTCATACAATTTAAAAATCCATCAATACCCTTCTATCTTTCTCTTTCATTCAAGAATATATTATACATTGTATTTTAATCCCACCCACATACACTGCACTTTAATTTGTACACTGACCACGATCTCCTATGCACAACTTCCAACCCAATACACGAAAAAGCCCAATTTTTGCTATGAAGACTTCCCAAGTGAAACCCACTTCTCAAAATATCTCATCTCTCTCACTAAACCATCCTCTAACTAATCACAAAAAAAGTAGAGGATGTGGAAGGTGGACTAGAAATAATCTTAGCAACACTAAACCGTCCCAAACATATATGCCATTGTGGAAGGTAACTCAAATATGAGGTTCGAATTTACATTTAAATTTGTGATCATTTTGTGTAGATCTGTTTATCACGTTGTTTATTTTATTTTAGAGATTAATATGTTTCATGTTACATAATAACCTGTTTAAAGCCCCCAAATTTGAACACATTAATTTATCTTTTTTTTTATGAGTTTACATTATATAATTGGTGTAGTGATGTATATAGGTTTAATTCATGTGCATAGGTTTTAACAGTTTTAAGAACAAAAACTGTTTGAAAATGGATGTTTTAACAATTTATTGAGTTTTTAAAACTTGAGACTGTAATTTAGTATGTTGAATTTTGATCTTGAGACTGTTAAAATAAGGATTTTGATCTTGATACTTTTTAAATAATACCTGAACAGGAATCCACTTGGAACATATTTGGTACGAAATTTACACGGGTGAAGACGTTATTCGATTTTTAATCACGACTCCGGTTCATCTGCATTATCTTTATTTATTTCTTTGTGTGTATACTCCATTTGTCAGTATTACCGACCATTGTATTTTTTTCATTTTGACAGTAAAAAGACACGTATGGAGAGAATCTGGTTCATCTGACTATGTTCTTATTTAAAATTATGACATTTAATCCTTATTATTAACTCGAGAGAGTATAATTGTAAAAAAACACGGATGGAGCTCTTTAGATTTCATATTAATTGTTTTCTGGGGTTTCATGATCTCTGCATCTCTGAAAATACACCTCTAGCTCTATCTCTTATACATAAAAAGAGTGATTTCCTCTTTAATGGTATAATTTTTTTATGAAAATTATAATGTTTATAAAAACCTTATTTTTTAATTAAAAACGTCATTTCTTATAAGAAAATATTGTATTCTTAAAAATATGTAAAGAAAAAAACAAAAAAATATAGAAAAAAATTGTATTTTTTTTATATAAATTGTATTTTTAAAAAACGTTAGTTTTTTATATAAAAAACAATAAATTTTTTTTGTTTTTATAAAAAAAATAGTATTTTATTTATTTATAAAAAACAGTGTTTTTATAAATGCATTTTTAAATTGTATTTTTTATAAATACAAATTTTAACAATACAGTTTGTTTTAAAAATTAAGTTTTTTAGTAATACAGCTTTTATACACAAGAGTTTTTTTATTAAAAAAATTACAATTTTTATTAAAAAAAAAGTGTCTTTTTCTTTATATATATATAGTTTTATAAAATAATATGTTTTTAAAATTTACCGTTTTAAAAAAAAATATGAAATCTTAAAAAATATATTTTTTAATCTTAGGATTAGACCTTGACATATGTTTACAACCTCACTTTTCCAACTTTTCAGGTAAGTTTGTCTTACGTTTTTAACAAATATCTATAAGCTCAATTTTTATTGTTCATAATTTGGGCACGCTATATTACCATTATTGGATATTGGCTCATTGTTCAACCAAACACAAGGTACTTACTTCAATTAATGGTTCAAGATGACAACGAAAGAGCAACAGTCACACTGTTCAAGGAAACATAGTCTTTCATTGCCTGCAACATTCAAACTTTCATCGTTTCTAAAGAAAAGGTAATATCATTCTTATTAAAACTTAAAATTCATGCATACATTTCAAACGTTCTATACTAATTTCATATACTTATTTTTTTATGTTAATTTATTCCACAGGGAATTGTGCACTCGGACTATATTTGAAAGTTATATACGTGCATTGGCAAAATTAGCAGATTCTACATTAAAGGAAAATTGCTTAGAGATTATAATCGAAAGCCTGCACATTTTGTCGCTCATAAAATTGAAGATGAATAAGACACATCGAATTCTAACAAATGTTAAATGCAACATATTTGATAGAGCTGGCAATTTTTGACCCGATAACCCGTTTACTGTAATAACCCGAAATGACCCGAACATGACCCGATTTGCTTGTATAGATTTAGGAGTGCCCAAAACATATACTAAAATAAAAATCAACGCGACCCGAAAATGACACAACTACCCCGAATTGCCACCCCTAATATTTGACGATTATATTTTAATATTTTATCATTACAGTTTGTTATTATCTTAGTTCTTCCATAAACAATTTATCTCTTCCTCTGCATTTTACATTTTAAATAACTCGGATTCATTGACATTGATTTTTACTATTTCATGAGATTTCATATCTTATTATGTGATTATCGCTTCATTGTTTTACACATTGATTTCATTTACTTCATTACTTGTACATAATTTGTTATAGTTTTTATGCTTTATATGAATAATTTTTAAATTCACAGCTTCTTATTCATTTATTCAGCTAATCCAATTGAATATTTGGATTTGCCCACACGTGCAAAGCACGTGGGCACATCTAGTAATAATAAAGGACTTAGTATTAGTGAGACATATAATTTCCGATACATATCTCTAACTGCACTCTTATATTATCTTCAAATACTATTCTAAATTTTGACAATTATCTAAAGATATTCACACATAATGAAGGATATGAATTGATGCATAAATGGAGAAAAAATAAGTATTGTCCAGCCAAGTACTGGAAGTACATTTCTATTTTTATTTGTGTAATATCTTTAGAGTACACAGGGCTCTTTAGAGCACCTAACTAAACTCCAAGATACATCTAGACCCTCAAAATATAAGTAACTAAAAACTTCCCAAATCAAATCATAAATAGACAGTAACCATGCGATCAATTTGGCTCATCAGTCAAGGTTCTAAAAGCAATACGGCAACATCAAACCAAGAATATAGATTTGATCATTCACATTAATTGTTTTAATAAGAAGCCAAAGTATATTACTACATTGGAATAAAAGTCCAATGAGATTGAATGTAATAAAGGTCAAAATGATTCATTTCAAAGTTAAGGTTAAGCCTATGTCTTGGCATTTTCTTATCAAAAAGCGAACCATAAGCCTCAACCCGTTAATCTGTAAGCTATATGTGCATATGATTTTTTTATATGAAAAATTTATATTATATCAGCTCAATAAAGCTTTTATGGATCAACAAGAATTTTATTTTTGTAAAATCAGAAGCTAGAAGATCTTTCTTAACAATCTCCCACCAAATGAATTGAGGTCTACCTCTTCCCCAAACACATCACCATCAAGGGGTCAATATTTACCAAGTAATAAAGGGTCTTTTAGACTTTAATGACTATAATACGGTCACTAAATTTAAATGACTTTAGTATGTCTTTAGTTAATGTCCAGTTAGGATTAACTGTCTCGTGCACCTGATCTTGTAAAAATAAAATCGTTACAGAAGCAGAAAAAAAATGGAAAACTATAAATGTATAATATTTAAAAAAATCCAAATAAAAATGAACATGACACGGGTCAATGGCACCAAAAAATAGAATAACTTATCACAATACTCACTGAATAACCCCATCCTAGAATGAGTATGTACAAAGGCCTGGAATGAGTTATATACATAGGCCTACAATCTAAGGTCAGGAGTGATGTTACCCATAAGTGGCATCCCTTATGACAACACTAATGGTACCTTCCAGATTTCTCAATACTAGTTACAATATTTGACTATAAAAAACAAAAAAGTAAAAAGGTAGAATATAGAAGAAAACAGATGATGAATAAAAAACGAATATTGCTATTTACCCCTTGTATTTGCAATTCAGATCAGATTCCCCCTCTTAAAAGAGTTCCTTCACAAACTCAAAAGGCAATAGTGGAGTCTAGGGGTTTGCAATCAAAAGCTCAGAAATTTTGGGCACCGTGATTTATCAGACCACTTTAACTATACTTAGATTTTGGGGCCAAAAACATTAACTCCAAGTTGAAAGAAAAGGATACGAATCAGCAAAAAAAAAAAATTGAAGCCCGAGTGAGAGATCAATAACTAAAGAATTAGGCCCAAAATGAATTCTCAGCACATGCAAAGTGGTCCAGCCGGACAACAACATTTACAAATGCTACTGGACCCCAAGGCCCATTCCACTCAAAATTTTGGGAGAGCCTAATGAACTTCTGTGCATTTAAGACCCAACAATTCCTTCCCTAATATTGGCACAAAAATAAGAGGCAAAGCCCAAGAGAAGCAGCTTCTAACAACAAATCTTTCTGGGTAGCTAAGGTCCAGTAACTTTTCAAAGAGTGTCCCAGCAAAGAGTGTAACGCTTGGAACCATTGGAGCTTTCTTGCTGATTTCAGGCAAGTCTTCTCAGCGGATCTCATCGAGATTTCAACCTCTGACCACCATTGAACTTGTCATTCATCGCTCTCAACTTTGCCTTTCACCTCCTACGTCATCAAAACTCAACTGAGGGCTGCGAAATATATCCATCTCCGTAAGACCACCCCCTACGTGTTGGCCATCTTCGGAGTTTGGGACATCAGGGGTCCTGCCGGAGTCAGATCGGAGATGGTGGCTATCGTTTTGGCACCCCATTTTTTCAATCTCTCCTTAAACTTCTTTTCTCTGGGTGTCAGAGCTTCTCTAGGGTCTGAGTGCCACAAGGCAGAGGGTTTTATCCCCTCTCATTTCTTCTTCCTCATTATCTCAATTGTAACCTTTGCAACCCTAAGGCTGCATTAGGGTCGCGATGATTCATTCCCTTCTTCTTTGGTTTGTTAATTACTTTTGTTCGGTTGGTAGCAAAAGCACAATGGTGGGGTGCTGTTTCTGGGTGTAATTATGTGGTGGTGTGCGGGGTGCTGGAAGGAATGGTGGTGGTGGCGGCGGCTTGGGGTAATAGGTAGGGTGGCTGTGAGCGCATTGATCTGCTCAATAATGGCCTCGAGAAAGACCTCCAATTGGGTGATGCAACATTCGAGGCTCAGTTGTGATCTCGTTGGAGTCATTGATGGTGTGACAAGTTTTGGGCTTACACACTCCCACAATAAAGGAAGAAACCTTGATTGACGTGACACACTTCAATGACACCCAGTAATAAAATAACAACTTAGCACAAACTCTCACAAATGTATTGAATGAACAACCTTCAACCTGTGCTAACAAGTCTCAACTAAGGAGATAACCACAGACAAAGAAAAAGTAAAAATGAAACAATTAAATAAATCACAAATAGGCCCTGAAGACCACTCATACACATCACTCTCTCCAATTGAGAAAAGCTTGACCAAAATTTGAAAGTGGGAGGAGTGATGGTCATTGGTTGCATGCAAATACCACCGTTCTCCCCAGTTGACAAGGGAAGTCATCTATAAAAGCCCCTGGCATATCGGCTAGCAAAAAGGCAAGGGCAAAGTTGAGGGCGTGTCACCAAAAATTCCAACCATGGCTGAAGAATGTAAACTCGACCCCGGACCTTGTCATCATGGTAATCAACACACCAACGCCTCAGAGGGCCAACAATGCAAAACAAGGGCCATGTCACTCACAATGGTCTGCTTTGATGATCGGTACGGAAAAATGACCTTTGGTCATGTCTCGGCCAAAATGGATCGACATGCCCATGCCCATAGTAAATCATGACCACCCCAAACAACATATCAATCTCATAACCAGTGTTTTTAAAAGCGCGCTATTGCGAACACAATAGCGCGCAATAGCGTTTTGCGGAGCAGAAAAGCAACGCAAACAGGATTGCTATTTGGGATGCATGAATTGCGCACGCTATTTAGCGCAAAAGGGCGCTGCAGATACGCAATCGGGGCTTTTTTTTTTAAAGCTTATGCCTTACCAAAACGTTGCCGTTTTAACGTTTTGGTAAGTACATAGGTTTTAAACAAAAAAAAAACCTTCCTCTCATTTCAGCAGCTATTTTTGCCCGATCCCTAAAAAAAAACCATACCTCTTCACCGGAAAACAGCTTCCGCCCAGCTTTTTGAGTCTCCGGAACTTCAGCAGCGTTTTTTTCCCCACTTCGGCAGCTGTTCTTCACCGGAATCTTCACTGATTTTCTTCGGTAAGTATTGTTTTTTTACATCAAGGGCTTTTCTTCACTGATTTTCACCGGAACTTATTTTTTTTGTTTTTTCACCTACTGATTTTCTGTTTTTTATATCAAGTGCTTTTTTTTTATTGTTTTTGAAATTTCATAAATCCTTATATAACTTTTTTATATAAAGTGAATCTCATTTTTTATAAAAAGAGATCTCTTTTTAATAACATTTTTTTCATTTTTTATATAAAAAGAGATCTCTGTTTTATATTTTTCATATGTTATCTGTTTTTAGAAATTTCAGTTTAAATTTTAATATTTTATAATTTTCAGTTTAAAATCTTACTTATTTACAAAATTTCAGCTCCAAATATTTACTTGTTTTTATAATTTTCAGTTTAAGTGTTAATATTTTATAATTTTCAGTTTAAATTGTTACTTATTTACAAAATTTTAGCATAAAATGTTTTTTGTTTTATAATTTTCGGTTTAAATTGTTTATTTGTTTTAATAAATATCAGTTTAAAATGTAAATATTTTATAATTATTAGTTTAAAATGTTACTTATTTAAAAAATTTCAACCTAAAATGTTATTTGTTTTATAATTTTGATTTTAAAATGTTATTTGTTTTTATAAATTTCAGTTAAAATGTTAATATTTAATAATTTTAAGTTTAAAATGTTAATATTTAATAATTTCCAGTTTAAATGTTAGTTGTTTACAAAATTTCAGCTTAAAATGTTATTATTATATATTTTTTTTATTTTTTTAATAATTTTCAGCCTAAAATGTTATGTTTTATAATTTTCAGTTTAAAATGTTAATTATTTTACAAATTTCAGTTTAAAATGTTATTTTATATGTGTTTCTAATAAAAAAAAAATGAAATGCACGAATTGCTTGCGCGATGCGCGACGCGACCCCGGAGCCAAAACGCGACACCTTGCGCGACCGCGATTAAAAACATTGCTCATAACAGCTAATCTATGCAAAATCATCACTTTCCCAAAAAGTTGGAAGAAATCAAATATATCATGTGTTGAAAAATATTGTGTTTTTACACAAATTAATAGATTGACCAAATTAATATATTGGTCAACTTTGAGCCATTATAAAAGTAGGATCCGCACAACAAACTTAGTGGGATCAAGTACGTACACATTCCTTGTATCAATACGTGCAACATGGTATACTCATTTGTTAAAATCGAACAAAAGATGAATAAGAAGTTTAGTTTCAAAGTGCCCCATTTATTTATGAAATTATTTGGAATTTTATTTAATTTTTTGGGACGAATTTTCTGAATTGTCGCTAAAAATTGTGACAGTTCGCTATATATAGTGATTGTTTTCTGGAACCGTCGCTAAAATCGTGACTGTTCACCATTAGTTGTGATTGTTCATGAAAAACGTCTATAAAGTGACAATTAACAAAAAGACATCTCTTTATGAAAGAACAATTTGTTTCCTATAAATACAAGACTAGTGGAGCGAAAAAATATTTTTCAATACTTTCCATTCATAATCGAGTCGGAAAGAGTATCAAACATAATTGCTTCGTGGGACACGCACATTGAAGTGCTTCTTGCGCGTGTCGAGACCATTTCATCCTAGGAGGCAAGCACTCATTGTACACGCCCTAAGCATCGTAGCGGGAGCGCATTTTGTTTTAAGGAGAGAGTATCCAACACTTGAGTCAGTTATCTTCTTCATTTTCTATTAATCTAATTTTTATTGCACAAATATGTTTTGTTTCACATTTTAAATTGATAAAACACAAAAGCACATATTTTCAATAACATTATATCACGCCATTTCCCGAAAATGCAAGTGAGTCATCCAACTAGCTTTAGAAAACATGTCAAAGAAATTGTCAAAATAAAATCCAACCTCGTCTTCCCTGAAGATGGGAAAGAAGTAGTCCCCAAGATCAAACACTTTCAGATCCCTAATGGGTTAATGGGTTAACGGATGAAAACATCCTTAACCCGTACACGACCCGTTAAGACTAACGGGTCCAATGATAATACCCAAACACGATCCGTTAATATTAACGGGTACACGACCCGAACCGTTAGCATCTGTTAATATTAATGGGTCTAAATGGGCAACGGGTTGGGTGACCGTGTATTACCTGTTAGTTTTCATTAGTTTAAAAATAATGGATTTTAATAGTTATTCTTATAATGGTTGAGATTAACTTAGGGATTATGTATATATTGTTTACTTACTAATGGGTTATAATGGGTGTAATATTAGTTCGGGTCACATGACCCCATAAAACCCGGTACCACTAACAGGTGATAATGGGTATAAACGGGTTTAATCGTGTAAGAATACATACCCAAACACGACCCATTATGATAATGAATCGACCGTGTTGACCCGTTAATGACCCAAACCCGATAAGACTAAACCCATTAACTTATAATTCCGTGGCGTGTTATCGTGTCATGTCTCATTTTGCCAGGTCTACTCAAATGACACTACTCGTGGTGATCGCCAAAATTCACCCATTATGGATACCCGTAGCGTCGTTGCAGTGAGTGATGCAGGTGCATCTAAAATGATGCGAGGTGCTAACAACCAACTTAGCATGCTCCCTCCTATTAAATGGGTTGAGGTTGTCCGAGGCTCTCAAGGCTTGGACTCATGGGGCAGACTCACCCTTTGAATATGTGAATTAAGTTGCGCCATTACTAACAGCTATAGCTTTTGGTACAACGGTAAGTGCTTGCTCACATCAGTGAGCAACTCAGTCATCCTCCCACAACTTGATCTCCTTCTTAATATCCTTGAGAGTTTATTGGTAATCGACCTCCAATTGAGGTATATTTATATAATCGTCAAAATAACAAGCTATTAAAATAGGGTTGAAAGAGGGATTGATTTGCAATTTTCATAGATGAGGGGAGGTTGATCCTAATTTTCAAAAATTTCAAGGGTAAAGTTAGAAATTTCACAACATATGGGGGTCGAACGATGATTACCAATGGTAAAGAGGGTAATATAATTTCCAAAGTTGAAGAAAGGATTTGTGGAGATATCAAACGTAGGATTAAGAAAATAAGGAAAAAGTGTGAGGGTAGGAGTGAATTTTACAAGGGGCTTTGTGCAAATATCTAAAGGTCAAGAAAAAGGATAGAAAGGTAATTAAAGAGGAAGGGACAAATTTGGGCTTTACCTTAAAAAGTGAGATTTTACGGCAAATGAAGCGCTCTCTACTTTGGAACATCATCTAGCATAACCACCGCTTATGGATTAAACCTAGTAAGGGTGTAAACAGATATTCGAAAATCCGAATCGGTTCGGTAATCGAATCCTTTTTTTGCAGATATTTATCCGAATAGATATGTGGAAGAGCAGATTCGGATACTACTATAAAATATCCGTGAAAAATGGTATTGGATACTAAGGTATCCATCAAGGATAATTCGGACTATCTGCATTGACGGATATCCGTATCCGTAACATTATCTAATCTATATTATACTTCTAATACATCCTTAATGAAGTACTTAATCGTTTAGAAAAAGGTGGAGAATCTAGTAGACCTGCTAGCATTACTGACCTAAGGCATCAACACCCTAAAAAATGAGTTAAGGCAACATATGAATCAGCATGATAACATGCAAATTGAGATTACTAATCTCAAGAATGCCTCTTTGCATTCTAATCCAGAAACTTCAAAACCTGGAGATTTTGTGGATTATTTGGGTGTTATGAGCCGTGTACCCACTCAGAAGTGGTACACAACTGTCAACCTGGTTATTAACAAAGAATTTTCTTTGTGTAATATCATTGCTCTTGTTGACAGTGGGGCTAATATGAACTGTATTCAAGAAGGAATTCTTCCTACTGAATACTTTGAGAAGACAACTCAATCCTTGTTTAATTCCAGTGGTGATAGCATGGGCATTAAATATAAATTAACTAATGACGCCATTTGCAACAATGGAATTTGTTTAGACAATACCTTCTTGCTTATCAGCGATTTATCTCAACAGTTAATTTTAGGTACCCCTTTTTTATCTTTGCTTATGCCTATAGATAAAATTGATTCTAGTGGTATATATGCCACCATTCAAAACCAAAGAATTGTTTTTGAATTCATTACTCAACCAGATATTAAGAAAATCAACTCTTTGACTAATAATATTATTTTCAAAGAAAACCATTTGAATTTTCTTCAAAAAGAAATCTATTTTTTAACTATCAAGCAGAAGTTGGAGTTACCTAATATACTGCAAAAAATTAATGTTGTTAAAAACCAATTAATAACTGAAATTTGCAGCGATATCCCTAATGCTTTTTGGGACAGAAAGAAACATATTGTTTCTCTTCCTTATGAAACTAATTTTAATGAAAAATCCATCCCTACCAAGGCCAGACCCAGTCAAATGAAGACTGAATTCCTTGACCTTTGTAAGAATGAGATTCAGAGTCTTTTAGATAAAAAGCTTATAACTAAAAGTTATTCTCCTTGGAGTTGTACCGCTTTAAGAATGCCTCCATTGTTGGCTCAGTGGGCAAGTTGGTGTCGAACATGTCACCGATAAACTCATCGTCTTCTGAGTTTTGGGATTCTCCGGCAAGACAGAAGAAGGGATTATCATTCTTGACAGAGGCCATGGATGTATCATCATCCGAAGGAAGTGGAATGGGATTAGAATCATCGTTGAGGGGATTGATCTTCATTCCAGGAAAATCAAAAGCCAATCTGAATTGGCTTTGAGTATAGTCATAAACCTTCTGCAGTAGCTCCTGCTCCGTTGCTTTGGGAAATTTCTTCTTAATAGCAAATTTTAAATCCTTAATTGGATTAACAGTTGGCTTCATCTTCTCAGCTAGGGGAGGTGAATCTTCAACCGTAGTCATATAGTTCTTTAAACTATCTTTTATTTTAGAGACCGTATTAATAATGTCAACACCACTCCACCATCTATAATAAAAGATTCTTTTACGTAGGGGCACATTAAGATGGTTAACTCTACATTGAAGATCCCATCAAGAGATCCAGAGAATGCCTATCTCGGTAAAAAATTGTAGGCTATTGAGACCTACTGGGATATTGTTATCCTAAATGCTTTAAATGTGGTAAATATGGCCATTATGCTAATAAATGCAAAATGGAAACTAAAATCAATAATCTTCAAATTGATGATCATTTGAAGATTCAATTAAGCAAACTCTTGCTTAATTCCAGTTCCTCTGAAGAACTAGAGGACTCCTCTGAGAGCGATAATGAGCCTTACAATATTCAAAGCTCTAGTGACTCAGATATCTCCGAGAAAGGAGATTGCCAGTGTAATAATTTGACTAAGAGATGTGATCATCTCCAATCTATTCTTCAGATGAATGGATTAAGTCTTAATGTCCTTACCAGTCAGCAGCAAACCATGATTGATGTTATCAATCAGTGACTTGATTGATAACATCAATCATTTACGACTGGAATATTGATGGAAAATCTGAAGCATCGATACATGAGATGATTCATCAGATGGCCATGTATTCCACCATTTGTAAACAGAATAATATTGCTCAGATGATCATTGTTGGAACTCTTCGTGGTTGGTGGGGGAATATTCTCACTGAAAATCAAAGAAATGATATCGTTAATGCCGTAAAAATTGTCAAAGATGAACATATGCAAGACAGAGGAATACAAGATTATCTGGAATTTCTTCGCCAGAGTGCGCAAAACAGGGGAAAATTGAGTTCCCCTCCTAACCCCTTTAGCAAAAAGACTGCTAAAGAAGTCTTGGAAACCATTAAGTATGATTTCATTCCTAATCAAAGGACTTCGGAATTGATACTCATCCTCAATGACGAAGAAGAGAAGCAGATGTCTTCTCCATGGGAAATTAAGTCCCTCTACCTTGATACACATAATTATGATGTGCAAGAAGGAAAATATCGGACGGTGTATGAGGCGATACTCATTGAGACTGAATCCGTGGTGTTTAATCATACTAACAAACACCAGAATAATTTCAAGTCTCCTATGGCTTATAGCAAGGCTGTGTTAAACCATTTCATCGGTCCCCGAGAATGGGGAATTCATCCTCTTAAGACGCGAAAATTAAGTTCGCACACTGGATCCTATAATTATTGGGATTATGTCCAGGCTTGGACTAAAGCATTTTATTACCAAAATGCTGAGCACAAACACACATGGTTCTTTGTTTTGTGCCCAAACTCTTTGAAAGAGAGTTACCCAGGATGGGTTATCAATTGGTGGGATAAATTTGCCCAGGAATTTATATGCTCCCTGATGAAATCACCAAGGAAAAACTCTTTCTTCCTTGGACCCAATTTCATCCAAAATTAAGGAGGAAGAACAAGATCCCAGTAGGTCTCAATAGCCTACTATTTTTTACCGAGATAGGTATTCCTTGGATCTCTCGATGGGATCTTCAATGTAAAGTTAACCATCTTAATGGTCCTCTACTTGAAAGAATCTTTTATTATAGATGGTGGAGTGGTGTTGACATTATTAATACTGTCTCTAAAATAAAAGATAGTTTAAAGAACTATATGGCTACGGTTGAAGATTCACCTCCCCCAGCTGAGAAGATGACACCAGCTGTTGATCCAATTAAGGATTTAAAATTTGCTATTAAGAAGAAATTTCCCAAAGCAACGGAGCAGGAGCTACTGCAGAAGGTTTATGACTATACTCAAAGCCAATTTAGATTGGCTTTTGATTTTCCTGGAATGAAGATCAATCCCCTCAACGATGATTTTAATCCCATTCCACTTCCTTCGGATGATGATACATCCATGGCCTCTGTCAAGAAGGATAATCCCTTCTTCTGTCTTGCCGGAGTATCCAAAAACCCAGAAGACAATGAGTTTATCGGTGACATGTTCGACACCAACTTGCCCACTGAGCCAACAATGGAGACATTCTTCAACTCACTGAGTTCAGCCTTTCCAACACGAAGATTGGACGGTAGCTTTCCTAACCTGGACCCAGAGGATGGCCTAGATGACTTGAGATAGCTGTCCCACAGCTGGCCCACCTGACCCCTCAAAGATGCTCGTCGACGCTTGAAGACAAGGCTTGGTAGACTCGATGATAGTGGTAGGACCCACTGGCCCATCAGCCAACAACCCGTGATGAATGGTAGGACCCATTGGCCCAGCAGTCGACGCTTCAGGACAAAAGACTTTGTCAGCCTTGAATATGAAGGGACCCAAGGGTCATTTTCTTAGGAATTATTTATTCCTTCTTTTGTAATATAAATAGAGGACTCTTCTTCCTCATTTCTCACCTCCTTCTTTACCTTCTCTCTCTCTCTCTAAATTTGTAATAAGCTTGTGGATTTTTCGGCCTTATTCCGGTGGACTCTTATTTCGTTTGTAAGTTTTAAGTTTGTTTTAATTTCAGTTTGTAATAAAAGTCTGTAATATATTTCAGTTATTATTCTGCTTATATTGATCCTCTTGTTTATGGTATCAGAGCCATGATTGGCTAATCTGTGTGTTAATGTTTAGATTAGTAATACTAATGGTCTGAAATTTATGCCGTAACAGTAAGTTACTATTCACCTGAATAATAAATTATTGTTCACTGGCGTAAATAGTAATTTACTATTCACATTAAAAACCTAATTTAAATGATAATAATAAGGAGAAATAGAAATCTGGTTTTGATATGGACTGGTATTTGTCGCGTAAATGGGTTGCCGTGTTGCCGAGTGATGGCGTTGAGGCTTATTCCCGAAGTAAATCGTTGACCACTGGGTGTCAGAAGTGATTTCTAATTCGGCTTATTATATTCTTTTAAATCTAGATTTTTTTATTTGCATATTATTTTCCTATTTCAGATCATAAGGTTATTACTATTCTAAATATTAACATTTGTATTATGGATTTAAACACCATAGATACACACACTTCACAAGAGTTCGTGAAGAACTCTTCTTTAATTGAATTTGATGTTCAAAAGGATTTGAGCAGGTGGACTATTCCTAAAGTCCAGCCTAAAACTATTTATAATACTAATTGGTATAACTTTAGTAGCAAGTACACTATAAAGACTATGGAACAAACCATTAGTCTGAATGAGCAAGATAAGTCTATCGAGCTCTTTAAATGGGATGATCTTAAAGATCATATAAAAGATAAAAATTATCATTTTATTCATGTTGGTTTAATTCAAATTGCTTTTAAACCCTTGACCCTTTCTGGTATGAACGCCTGTTTACAAGCTACTCTACGTGATGGTAGGTGTACTAATTTTAGACAATCTTTGATGGGAGCAATTGAAAGTAGTCTTTGTAATGGACCTGTTTATTTTGATGTGTTTCCAAATATAACTTTGTCTTTGTCTGATATGCACCTTTGCAAAGCTTTGAGTCTTAGGGTTCAAACTAAAGGTTGTAATTTTCTTCCTGGATCGGAAACTATTGGGATTATCTATAGGATTTATTACAAGGTAATAAATACTATGGCTCCCAATATTAAACAATTTAGTCCTTTTGGTAAAACTGTGTTAATTGACGAAATTGATTTCCTAAAGACTTGGGCAATTAAAAATGGTGTTCCTCCCCAGCCACGTCAAAATGAAGAAATTGGGGATATAATTGAGGATAAAGATGGTGATGTTTTCTTAAATTTTAAATTATTTCATAGGTGTCAATCCTCTAGAGGTCAGTCTTCTAGAGCTCCCTTTGTTACCTATCCTCCATCTACTTCACGAAATTCTTTTTGTGACGAAAATCCTAGGAGCCATCCATATCATGATGATATGAACCTTCATGGTATTTTACCAATGAACAAATACCTCATGGTATTTATGAGAAGAATACTTCTCAGCGTAGAGAATCTCCTACGTCGTTTGAAATGAATGTCAGACTTTAACTTCCTTTCTTTTCTTATGGTTTTTACAATTAACAGAAAAGAAATTAATGCTGAATTTTACTTACCAGGTTATGCTCCCTTCAGAACTTGGTACTTTGCTAAATACAGCAAGGCTGAATTAGATAATTATGAAAATGAATTTTATAATTGGGTTGAAGAAAATCAACTTGTTACCTCTTTTGTGGTTTGGTTTCAAATGTTTTCTAAAGATAAGCATCTTTTTGTTCTTGAAACCAAGGATAAACAGATTCTTAACACTTATGAAAAACATCTGACAAAATGGAGTGCTGCTAACAACCAGATTATATCTGTTGTTCACCCCCAACCAAAAACACCAAACCCTTATTCTTCATATCCAAATTTGTACCACCAACCAAAAACACCAAACCCTTCCTCTTCATCTCCAAACTGGTATTATCATCGGAGACCAGAAAACTCCCCAAAACTCTCAAAAAACCATTTGTAATCTCACACCATATATAAATATTGGGTTCGCTTGAGTCTATTGTCAACCCGATTCAACCCACACCGGCCATTGAAACCATGGGATCTGGGATCTTTACTCTCAACATATCTACAGTTAATGGTTCCTTGAACTTAAATACTGGGATTGTTCAGGCCACGGCCACTCAAACGGTTTTTGATGAGAACCCGATCGCCATTTTTGGTGTGTCTAGAGTGGGAGTCAATAATAATGAGATGGGAGTTTGCCCCCACTGTATAAAGAATATTATGTGAAAAAGTAAAACACACAACAAAACATAAGACATATCCTGTCTTTTTAACCTTATGTTTTTGGGTTTCAGTTTTTGAGAAATTGTATTCGATGGAAGGAATTAATGGAAACATTAACTCAATTAATTTTATTTTCTTCATTTTATTTTTGTCATCATTTCTTCCACGGAATATAATATTGTAATTGAAGGAATGGTCATTTTTTTCCATCCATGGAGATATAGTCAAATGGGGTTTTACGAGTGAGAAACATATATTGAAGTTACATGTCCGAGTCTTGGCATTTTTAGTTTTTTTCATTGGTAGAACAAGATTTTTGTGATTTAGGCATCCCATTCGCCTTCCTCTCTCTCTCCAACATTATTACGAGTTTTGAGATTTTTTGAAATAGTAAGTAATGTAATGTAACTCACATCTCCACGTCTGTAAACATTCACTAATAGGGGAGAGAGGGATGCCAAAGACTATCCTTTATCTTCCTGTCCTCAAAAACTTCATGGATGTATCTACTCCTTTATCTACTTCATTGGAAGCAACATCCTACTATCTTCTTTGTAATATTTTTTATGTTTAAGTTTTGTTTTTCTATTTCTTTGGTTTCAATTTTGTAGTTTTAAAATTTTTATATCATCTTTTTCTTTTTTTTGAGTCGTGAATTTTTGTAGCTTTTGCATCACTTTCGTATTTAAGTTTTTCTTTTCTTTTTTTATTTCCATTTTTTTATATAAATTTTGTTTTTTTCCTTTTGTTTAAGCATTTTTTGGTTTAAGGTAAGTTGTTTCCTTTTTTCAGGTAATTTTTTTTGCCCTTTTATTCCATGACAGATTAGTAGCTTTTGTATCAATTTTTTTTTTGAAGTTTTTTTTTTCTATTTCTTTCATTTCAATTTTGTAATTTTAAACTTTTATATCATTTTTTCCTTTTTTTTTTAGTTCCGAATTTTGTAGCTTTCGCATCACTTTCGTATTTATGTTTTTTTTATATCAATTTTGTTTAAGTTTTTTTTATTTCTTTTACATAAGTTTTGTATATTGTAACTTTTATATCACTTTTATTTATTTAATATTTTTACCTTTCCCATCCGAGAGTGAGTCATTAGTCTAATTAGTATTTTTCATTTATATGTTTTATGGCCTTTTTGTATATTTTTCCCCTGAAAAACTATCCCTCTTTTATCTCTTTGTATAAGTTTTATTTTGGTTTAAGGTAAGTTGTTTCCCTTCACATTTTTTTTCCTTTTTTTTTGTTCTCTACAATGTGAATATTTATGGGTTTATTTACCTTCGCATTAGGTTTGGTCATAGAAGAAATTGTGTATGGGGGTCACAGAGGAAATATGATATGTATATAAGTAAATAGTTAAATTTTGAAGGGAATTTTTATAAAGAATATGTTTTTTTGGCTATTAAAAAGATAAATAAGCGATTTTCTTTTTCTTTTAATTGTTTTTATATATGATTGACTCTTGCAAAGTATGGGTTATAGTAAAAAATAAATAAATAAGTAAAATGGATTTAATATTATGTTTTGCTAAATGATTTAACAAATTTAACTATGAGTGATTTTGTCTGGTTTCGATTTATTTTTGAGTGGGTTTGGATAGAGGTCATGGTTGGATTACAGTAAATGAAGTCATTTTTTAACTAAAGATGTATAGACTGAATTATATATGTGTGTCTTGATGGAAACATAAATCGTGTATATAGTAATCTACACGCGTGTATTTTACCGATTGATTGTTTTAAATTCAAATAAATATATAATGCAAACCTCCATGACATCACGTGAATTTTGGATCAAATTTGTTGTCCGCCAAAATTGCCACTCTTTATTTTTTATATAACTCATTCACCACAAAATACTAAGCACAGCATATTTACAAATTCTATCAATTATTATCTATTCATATTATTATGACTATTTTAATTAAATTTTAAGTAGTTTTTTTATAAAATGCCTGCGCTAGGGCAGGTTACATGCTAGTATTATATATATATATATATATATATATATATATATATATATATATATTGTAATTTAATTATCTTGATGAATTTTTGAAAAGAATTTAAAACATTAATTACTTGATCTATAAACACAATAAATAATCATTTTTCTCTCGTCTTTAATACCATCTTAACACACTATGTCCCAATTTTACATTGGTCGACATTGTCTCATTTGAGTGACATATTCAAGGCTTTGACTCCTATATTAAGGTATTGCTAATGCAGTGTAGTTGGGACTCAATCTTTATTTATTTATGCGCTCACTATAATGCTTTCTCAAACTCTCATTCACAATATATGACATGTTATCAGTCAATAAAGGGTCGCCCAATACACATTAAATGTTAGCATTTGTTTCATTGGCCTTCTAAAATTGGATTCTTTATTTTCTAGTCATCCTTAATAAAATATTTCACATTATTTAGAATGTTGTGTAAAAAATATTTTTGTTAAAATACAACAAATTTTCATATGAATGCTTGATAAGCACAATGTATGCATATTAAATAATACAAATGGATTCGGATACTATCAAAATCCGAGAAATCCGAAAGGACACGAAAAAGGATAGTTATGTATATTATCCAAGTGGATACGGATAAAAATATGAATAAGGATAAAAATATAAATAATGTACATGTACATGAATACAAACAATGGCTAGTATGGTATTTGCTCTATATCCGTTCGTTTTTTACACCCCTAAAACCTAGTCACCGTAAGCTTACCCCCCAGTGATTGGTATCGGAAGGGTGTGTCGGTTGCCGATGAAAGGACTCTGAAGGTTTAATCTGCTGTTATCCTCACGTATCTAGGGTTTCGGCCATTTTCTTAGCAAATGGGTTTAGGTTAGATGAGAAACGGGATCCGGCAATTGAAGGGTCATCTTTAGGTGGCGTACCTCAAGTCATCCTCGCCTCCCCTGGTCGATAGTCATGTGAGGTCTGGAAAGGATGGGGAGCAGCTGCCGATTTCGAGAGGGGCCGGATCTAAGGTTTGCACCTCACCCAACCTGTTGTGTAGTGATAACCTCGCGATAGAAAGCCTTTTGTGGCGAAAAAGCTTCGCCAAGGGTTAGAGTTCCCCATCGACGTCTCTTCGCCTAGACACCGGTGATCAGCGAAGCCCGATGGGGCTCCAGCAAACTCAAAACAACTTCATATTTGCAGTTTTGGGAGGAAGAAGCCCAGATATGGTGATGTGAGGTATTTAGGGTTTGGGAGCTCGCTCTAATACCAACTTGATGTAAGCAAAAGCAATTTTAATACAACAACATTCAAAAATGATGGAATTCTGTCTCATTCAATCATTTTCTTCAAAATAAAGTGACTACAATGGCTGGCCCAAGGCCTTATTTATAGCTTAAAGGTATCTTGGTAGTCAAGATGATAAAATGACTACATAGGTCACACTAGAATATTCCAAGGGAATAATACCTCAACGTTTGCTAACAACTCTAAACTATGGAAATAACCAAAAACGGACAAAAGTTAAAATACAACAATTAAACTAATTACAAAAATGCCCTTGAACCTCTTGTACGCATTAGTTTCATAAAAAACTGGAGGAAAAAAAGATAAAAGGGAGAGAAAGTGTACAAGTTCTCTCACTTGGAAGTTTGAGTTTGAGAGAAAGGCAGAATATGTTTTTCTTTTTTAATTTTAATGAAAACCTTAGTTTAATAATATTTTTCGTTAACTTTTTCACCCATATTAAAATTTACAAATTACCATACTTGTCCAACTAGGTTTATATCATAAACCCATATAAACAGACCCAACGGGTCACTACCCTCCTCGCAAACAATCATTATATGACTTCTCCACATTTCTCATTTCGTGAAACAACTACTTTCATCACCACTTCACTTCTCACACGGTGGGCGCTCCTCTCCATCAGGTATGTATATTCTTCATCAACACGCGCAGATATACATCAGTTGGGATCACATGCATGCGGTCTTTATTTGCGGTCTAGTCATTCAATCTTTAATGATTTCTGGGTTATGAGATACAGCTGGCCGACAATACTAGAAGTGGGTCAAAATAAAAACACTCCTCGCACGCACAACAGCACTCTCTAATGTATACCATCTCTCTCTCACACATTCAAAATCAGCAGCAATCAACTCGTCCTCTCTCTCTCTCTCTCTGATCATCATCATCATCAGTGTCACTACGAAATTCGGTAAAATATGTCCTCTTCCATTAAGATATCCAACTTCAAACCTGACCATATATAATGTCTTCCTCCAAACCAAACCAAAACAAATACATCCATGTGATAACAGTGAGCCCAGGTGAATTTTCACATACAAAATGAAATGAAAATACATAAATATATCAATTTGACATAAAACTCGCACCAAAATTTGTACCAAGACCTGCATCTGAACTTGAGCTCAGTTGCTGCTTGAGAATTGTAAATAACATCAAGTCTTGGAGTGATTATTTTCACCATACCGTACCATTTTGGTTTACAAAATGGTCTTACTATTTTGATTAACTGGAATTACTAAAACCAAAAAATAAAACAATAAATTCGGTTAGTATAAAAAAAATTACCGAAAATAAAAATATCAATATAACCGACAATTATTGTACCGAAAACAAAGAAAAATAATATAGCAAAAATACTGATGTAAAATACCAAAATATAATAAATTTCTCAAAAAACTAACAATATTGCATTTTACGTGTATTGTTTTAATGTAAAAGTCAGAAATTCATGTCTAACACATATGGGAGATTATACCTAATTATTTCCATATGAATAACAATCAACAATCATTTGTTTAGGTTTTAGCTTCATTTATACAGACAATAGCAATAAACAGTAATGAAAACAATTTTCAATAAAGAAATCTGACGGCAACAAACCTATATTGATAAGCGCTAAATGTTCAGATTTGGGCTGAAAAAGGAAAGGGGTTTGAACTTGTTTAGGGTCGAGTCGGGGGGAGGGGGAGAGGGAGAGGTAGATAGAGTTAAAAATGAGGCCGATGGTAAATAGTATCACTAGCGCCCCCATCCTCTCCCCTCTCGACCCTCCCTCGTGGTGAAGTTAAAGAGGTCCGGCTTGATCTGGTTTTGTGAGATAAAAAGGGGACCCATTAGAAAGAGAGAGAGAGAGTGAGGCTGGGTCTGGAGATTTGGTCTTACAGATGAAATTTATTTTGAACCATTTCCAGTATTGCCCGGCCCAGCTAATAACCCAGTAATCATTAAACCCCGCATGACTACACCACAAATGGAAAATGCATGTGATCCTTACACACACACACATATTATATAGAAAGATAACAAGATGTTAACTGCACTACTATGCTGTTGCGTCAGCTCGGCGCACACTGTACATATATTTATGTTGATATGAGAAAAGAACAAGATTGTATAAGATGTGTATCTTGTCGTATTGTTAATTGAATTATGTGCTGCTTCAGTTCAGTGCATAGTAGATGCAATGATTTACAACTTTCAAATTAAAATCTACGTTTTGCAGTGCTGTTTGTTTGTTTTTGAATAACGGATTGCTCATGCAATTGTTAATTATGAGCATCTACTTTAATTTTTCCAATTAATTCTTCATGTAATATATTGTTTCTTGGTGAATCATTTTAGTTTAGTCAAGTTATGCATATTTTATATTAGTAAATATATAAAAGATAATCGGAAACTTTTACTAAATGTATAGTCATGAGAATGAAGAAGTTATTATGTTGATAAGATGTCCACAACTAGTTGTGGTTTAAGTTATGAGTTGTATTATTATATAGCACGTCAAAGAGTTCGTAGAAATTATACAAAGAGTGCAAAATGAGTTAATGTTACAACTCTACCACATCAATGGATGTCGCAATGTTTTATGAGAACGCATGTCATCGTAGAGACTAGAGAGAGAAATAATATGACCAGGCCATGATTGTGTGCTGGCAAATGGGCGGGCCATGGTGGATTTGGGCGGGTAAGTCACGGGTTGGGCAAGATATGGGTGAGCTAGTAACGGGCTGAGGTGGTGAGCGGACCAGAAATGGGTCGTGTGAGCCCGCCGACCCGGGCATGAATGTGAGTTATATTCAATGAGTGAAAAATCTGACTCAGGCCAGTGATCCGCAACTTGGGATCAAGAGAGAGGGATCAAGAGAGAGAAAGAGAGAGAGAGAGAGAGAGAGAGAGAGAGAGTCTAACTGAAAATGGGAAAAAAACAGAAATAGGATTGACTTACTGTGTCTTCAGCTTGATTTGAAGAGGCTTAGAGAATTATGATGGACTTACTTGGACTTGTGATGATGAGGCTCAAGAAAGAGAGCTTGAAAAAGAGACTTAGAGAAATAGGGTTTTCAACACTTGCAATATATACAATGTGAAGGACGGATTAAAAACGGGTTGTTCTCAACCCAAAAAAAAAGTTATTCCCAGCCCATTTTGGCCCATATTTCTGAATCGATGGGCCCCAATGTAGCATGACCAGGGTAGAAATGGGCAGTTTCTTGTATTCGGGTTATGACTTCCAGCTCAATTATGTGCGTATGTTTGTGAACATAATATAAATTCAGTGATGTATCTTTGTCATCTTGTATAGTAAGGCCCAGGGAAACTATGAAATTAATAATATCCTGAGCCAATATTGAAAATATGATGTAAAGAAAAAATAAAAATATTGTTCTTCTAACCAATACTAATACTGATAAGGAACCATTCTCAATAGAACTGATGTGGGACATCATCTTTTGTTCCGCACCACAGCTCAGGTCTTTCCTTTTTCTAGCGAAGTGCATGTGAATTAAAACGTCTGGATATTGATGTATAATCATATGTTAGTTTTCTCTTTTTTTTCATTTCTTCTCTTATAAACATGCAAACAAGTGGGGAAGAAAGTAACTTTCTATTCTCTTATTCTCTTGTAAACTCACAAACAAAGCAAAAAAAAAAAAATAGTTATCCTTTCTCTTATTTCTCCTCTTAACACTTGTTCTTCGCTTTTCTCTCCTAAACTCTCAAACATATGTTCTAATAAAATTCATTTAAAATCAGTGGTGCCTTTCCGCATGAAAAATTCTTGGCATAAACTTTGATACAGGATTTTGCATTCCAAATTTCGAATCCTATGGTAGATATTTTCCGAGTTTTCTTTATTATAAGGTCTAAAAGCATAGTTGTCAAATCACGAATCGTATCGTGAATCGTTTACCCCCCGAATCGCGAATCGAATCGGGAATCGAATCGTGAATCGAACCGATCGAATCGGAATCAAATGATAAAAATAAAATAAAACATACGTAAATGGGATTTGACACTATAGAATTGGTAATTAAGCAAAATATGACAAAAAACTAATCGTAGCACATGATAATATACCAAAATATAGCCCAAAAATTAACCATAGCACATGTTCTCAATTGTTTTAAGCTTGAAAATGTAAAAAACAAAAATAAATCATAAAAAGTCATCATCAATGATCATTCTTCTTCATTCATCATCATCATCATCAAGGCCCAAATCACCATCATCGTCGTCATCATCATCCTCCTCTATGATAATTTGATCTCCCCCTTCTTCAAATTCCTCTTCATCTTCATCATCGTCCTCATCATCAAGAATTTCAATATCATCATCTGCCACTTGTTAGCCTTTTCCCTTGGCATTTAAATTCCTTGGCCCTATATAACACAAAATAATTTTGACATATATTAAGAATAAGATTAGCATATATATATATATATATATATATATATATATATATATATATATATATATATATATTAGTAACAAATAAACGATAATTATAATAATTCCACATATTTTCACCTCGCTTCCTCTTTTTGCTAGGCCCTTCATCTTGGAAGCATTAGTGAACATCCAACCATGAATGGTCGGTGGGAAGACATGGTTCTTCTATATCCCTCTCAGTGATCCACTCATCATCGTCCTCCATATCGGATAGACAGATTGGATCGAAGTCACCACATTCTCTCCTTTGCTCTCGTCTCTTTTCAAGTTGAAGATTATACTTCACGAAAACAAGAGCATTCAACCTTTGTTGCTCCAAACGATTTCTTTTCTTGGAATGCACATGATCAAATGTGCTCCAATTTCTCTCACAACCTGTCGCACTACATGTGAGACTAAGAACTCGTATAGCAATCTTTTGAAGCTCCGGTACATCTTCACCAAAACTTTCCCACCAATTGGCTACATAAACAAAATAATATAAAATTTCAGCAACATATAAATTAACATAAAAAAATCAGTAACATATAAACTCACCGGGTTATTTTTTATCTCTCGTTAGCGTTGCCGAACTTCTACCGAACAATCCCGCACACGTTTTAAACTTATCCATTTGCTCGTGTACGGTGATAATTGTATCGGTGTCCAAACATATCCTCTCTATAGTGTCATACAAACCACGCTTCACCTCTCTATCGGCCTTAAAGTCATCGCTGAAGTGAAATCTTCAAATATAAACAAAAAATATATTTTAGTCCTTTATATAATATAAATTAGAATATAATGGAATTTTCAAGTAAAGAATTTAATATAAATCATGCTACTTGGGTTTAAATAGTATCCCGCGGCATGAAGTGGCCTATGAAGTTGGAGATCCCACCTCGTATCAATTATTTTCCAAATCTTCATATATCTCCTCTCAACATGATTAAAATTAATCACAATTTGCTCCTTCGCCCGATCCATAGCTTCATATATGTAACCCATTGCCGGTTTTGCATCTCCATCAACAAGCCTCAAAACTTTGTAAAGTGAATGTACACTTTTCAAACAATATTTAATCGCTTTCCAGAAATTTGGGTCACCTAAAATGATACCCTCCACTTTCTTCGCATCCACCTTGTTGGCAAAAGTTCCATTCATCCAATCAACCGACGTAAACATACGCCTCAATGACCCTTTATTTTCTACAAAACTCTTCAATGTGAGAAAGTAAGTCGTAAATCTAGTTGCACCCGCTCTAGTAAGTTCCCTCTTATTTGAAAATCTTCTAAACAAATCAAGCGCCCATGTATGCCTATAAATATACATGGTAACTTCTCTTTCCTTTGTAATTGTGTTTTGAAATATAGGCAAGTTACCAATGTCGGTAAGCATCAAATTAATCAAATGGGCGGTACATGGGTTCCAAAATAAATTCTTTCTTTTCTCTTCTAATAACCTCCCCCCGTCTACATATGCCGATGCACTATCGGTCACCACTTGCACAACATTTTCTTCCCCAATCTCTTCCACCATACTATCAAGCAACTCAAACAATCTCACCGCATCCTTAATGATCGAGGAGGTGTCCACGGATTTAAGAAAAACCGTCCCGCTTGGGCTATTCACTAAAAAGTTAGTGAGCGATCTTAATTTTCCATCGCTCCACCCATCCGACATTAAAGTGCACCCCGTTTTTTTCCATTCCTTTTTATACCTCTCCAACAAGCTATGCACATTTTCCACTTCCTTTTTCAAATACGTGACCCTAGCTTCATGATAGCTAGGGGGCTTCAATCCCTTACCATAGTCTCCAACCGACACCAACATTTTTTTAAAAAGTGGACACTTCACAAGATTGAATGATAGAGCATTCTTATAGAAAAACCTCAATATATCCTTACACACCGGCTCCCTATCCTTTAGCATTTGATTCATGGTTAGTTGTTTACCCTTTCCCCCACCCCCCCTAATAACAAACCTATCCATTCCCCCTTTCGCCTTCCCCGTCGAACCTCCCTCATCATCGTTCCCCCCTTGAAAGCATTCATCTTCAACAATTGCTTGACTTTGATTGCTACCAACCGTGGAAGTAGTATTTTGACACAAATACTCTTGAAAAAATCATCTAACGGCCTCGGGACATTGTTCACACATACTAGTATCGCTATGAGTCCCGGCAAAATGTTGTTTCATTCGGAAAACTCCTCCCCATTTTATTGCTCCACAATAGTTACATTTCAATTGCATTCTATTGTTCTCATTCACCTTGGTGCAATGAGCCCAAGTTAGATCGTTTTCTTTCTTGCCCTTTGACTTTACCATTTTGATTTTCAAAGATCAAACAACCTACAAATCAATATCAATTTATTTAATAAACAACTCAAACAATAACTAAAAAATTTAAGCAAATACAACAAATATAACTAAAAAAAATATGGTTTTATAAAACATATGCAAATAAAACATATGGTTTTATAACTAAAAAAAATAGGTTTTATATGTGTTTTTTATAACTATAAACAGGTTTTATATATGGTTTTATAACTAATAACAGGTTTTATATATGATTAACTAAAAAAAAATGGTTTTATAACTAAAAAAGCAGGTTTTATATATGGTTTTGTAACTAAAAAAAAATAGGTTTTTTATGTGTTTTTTATAACTAAAAACAAGTTCTTTATATGGCTTTTATAACTAAAAAAATATGGTTTTATAACTTAAAAAAAACAGGTTTTATAACTAAAAAAAATAGGTTTTATGGTTAACTAAAAAAAATATGGTTTTATAAAAAAAAACAGGTTTTATATACGGTTTTGTAACTAAAAGAAGGTTTTAGTTATGGTTTTATAACTAAAAAAAATATGGTTTTATAACTAAAAACTAAAAAACAAAAAAAACAAAAATTACTTACGATTTTATAACAAAAAAAGCCCAATTATGGTTTTATAAGTAAAAAACAGCAAAATAACTGAGAAAAACAAAAAACCGTATGGTTTTATAAGAGAAAAACAAAAAACGTAAGGGCCAATATGAGAGAAACAAAAACCGTATGGTTTATAACCAAAAAAAAAAGCAGCCGTAAGTGATCGTAAGAAAGAAACACCAACAACAAAATCAAATAAAAACAAAAAATAACAAACTTACCTTCGATTGAGAATAAAAGCAGCCATAAGTGCTCGAATTGGCTGAAATACGGCTTACGGCAAGAGGGTTTGGCAGAAATAGGGTTTTTTTGGCCGTAAGGTATGTTTGGTGTTGGTTTTTGTTCTGTTCTGCAAGTTAAATGAGTTTTTTTTAAAAAAAAAAAAGAACGTATGCTGAACACGTGGGTGAAAAGGGCCCATTTTTATGAATCGGTATAATGGCCGATTCCCGATTCTGAATCGAATCGTACGATTCTGAATCGAATCGTACGTTTTTTTGTTCATATCCGATTCTAACATTGATTCGAATCGTTTTAGCATGGAATCGAATCGAATCGTCCGATTCGAATCGCGAATTGGACAATTTTGACAACTATGCGCCTATGGTAAATTTTTGCCCTAATTACGTGTGGTGTGGCCATATATGAATTTAGTGCAAGTTTATTACCAATAAGACTTGATCAACAAGAATATCACCTTAAAATACAAGCCTTTACTAGGTAGACTAGTTAATAAATAAAAATTAGGGGAAAGATGTGATAATTTGGGGGTAGTGAGTGCATTTGTTTACTTATTAATCACGAATACATACATATATGTAAAACGAATATAGAGGAATAGAACCTGTTGTTCGTTGCGAGCGAGGCATTTGCGAATGATTTCACCCTCGAGAGCTCGTCTTTCTTCGATGGTAAGCTACTCGTAGTACTGGGCAAGACGAGTCTGCCCTTGTTTGTTATGGATGGACAGACAGACAGATAGAGGATCCCCATTTCTCTTGATCCGATTACTCACCAATTTCAGTGTATCTCTGCTATGGATATATATCGGATCCCCATTTCTCTGCATAGATAGATAGATAGATAGATAGATAGATAGACAATTTCAGTGTATCTCTGCTATATATATATACATACATATATATATATACATACATATATATATATACATACATATATATATATATATATATATATACATACATATATATATATATATATATATATATATATAGAGAGAGAGAGAGAGAGAGAGAGAGAGAGAGATCGGATCCCCATTTCTCACTGAAATTGGTGAGTAATCGGATCCCCTGAGAAATGGGGATCTATCTATCTATAGATAGATAGATAGATAGATAGATAGATAGATAGATAGATAGATAGATAGAGAGAGAGAGAGAGAGAGAGAGAGAGAGAGAGAGACAGAGAGACAGAGAGGGAGAGGGTTTGGATTTAAATGTAGGAAAATGATACGTTGATCGATTTTTTGACTCGTGGCTTCCGGGAGATTGTCTGTGCTTCTTAGAAAGTAACTTTCTAGTCTCTTGTATATTTAAACAAAGAAAAAAAAAGTTATCCTTTCTCTTATCTTCCCTTTTCTCCTATTAACACTTGCTCTTCGCTTTTCTCTCTCCTAAACTCTCAAACATATATTCTAATAAGATTCATTTAAAATCAGGCGGTGCCTTTGCGCATGAAAAATTCTATGCACAAACTTTGATACCGGATTTTGCATTCCAAATTTCAAATCCTATTGTAGATATTTTTTGAATTATAAGGCCTAAAAGAATGCACCTATGGTAAATATTTTCCCTAATTATGTGTGGTGTGGCCATATATGAATTAAGTGCAAGTTTATTACCAATAAGACTTAATCAACAAGAATATCACCTTAAAATACAAGCCTTTTACTAAGTAGGCTAGTTAATAAATTAAAATTAGGGGAAAGATGTGATAATTTGGGGAATGTGAGTACATGGATATATGTAAAACGAATATAGAGGAATGGCAACCTATTGTTGGTTGCGAGCGAGGCATTTGCGAACGATTTCACCCTCAAGAGCTCGTCTTTCTTCGATGGTAAGGTATTCGTAATACTGGGCGAGACGAGTCTTATATATATATATATATATATATATATAGAGAGAGAGAGAGAGAGAGAGAGAGAGAGAGGGGGGGAGGGTTTGATTTAGATGTAGGAAAATAATACATTGGCCGGTTTTTTGACTCGTGGCTTCCAGGAGAGTGTCCGTGCTTCATAGAAAGTAACTTTCTATTCTCTTGTAAACTCACAAACAAAGAAAAAAAAAGTTATCCTTTCTCTTATCCTCCCTTTTCTCCTATTAACACGTGTTCTTCGCTTTTCTCTCTCCTAAACTCTCAAAAACATATATTCTAATAAGATTCATTTAAAATCAGGTGGTGCCTTTCCGCATGAAACACTCTTGGCATAAACTTTGATACCGGATTTTGCATTCAAAATTTCAAATCCTATGGTAGATATTTTCTGAATTTTCTTTAGTATAAGGTCTAAAAGTATGCACCTATGGTAAACCGAACCGGGCTAAAAAAAAACGGCGGTTTCGGTTCGGTTCGGTTCGGTTTTCGGGTCGGGCGGTTTTTTTGAACACCCCTAGAATTAAGTGCAAGTTTATTACCAATAAGACTTGATCTACAAGAATATCACCTTAAAATACAAGCCTTTTCTAGGTAAACTAGTTAATAAATAAAAATTAGGGGAAAGATGTGATGATTTGGGGGTAGTGAGTGCATCTGTTTAGTCATTAATAATGAATACATACATATATGTAAAACGAATATAGAGGAATAGGAACCTGTTGTTCGTTGCGAGCAAGGAATTTGCGAACGATTTCACCCTCAAGAGCTCGTCTTTCTTCGATGGTAAGGTATTCATAGTACTGAGCAAGACGAGTCTGCCCTTGTTTGTTCACCATCAATATGAATCTGATCCCCATTTCCCCTGAAACGACTACTTATCAATTCTCTGCTATGGAAAGAGAGAGGGACAGGGTTTGGAGTTAGATGTTTTCGGCTTGCAACTCTCCAAACAGGAAAGATTAAAAGGTGGGAAAATGATACGTCGACCGTTTTCGGAGTCAATTTTTTATTGTCATCACTAGGGTTGGCAACGGGGCGGGTTTGGGGCAGGTTTACCCCCAAACCCAAACCCGCCTTCGTCCCTCTCCCATTTACCTCACCCCGTTTAAAAAACCCGCGGGGCCCCCGAACCCACCCCAAACCCATCCAAAATATTATTTATTATATTTTTTTATCTTACTTTATATAATTTTTCACGGATTTCAATTTTTTTTAAGTTTTGTGATATGAGAAAAATGATACTGTTTTTAAACAAATAAGATTATAAGCAAATCTGTAAATAAACTAATCAGTTTTATTTATAAAGAGATCTGTCAAAAAACAAATCCAATTTGTTTATAAAATCTGTAAAAAAAATAAAAAGTCAGTTTTGTTTATAAACAAATATGTAAGCAAATCTAATTTGTTTATAGATTTGTTTCTGTAAAAATAATCTGATTTGTTTATAAACAAATCTAAATTGTTTATAAAATCTGTTAAAAAAACAAATCGGATTTGTTTATACAAAAACCACCATCAACAGATCTTACATTTGCCCCATCAACAAATCTGGTTTGTTTATAAAAAAAAACACCATCAACAGATCTTATATTTGCCCCATCAACAGATAACAACGACACCATGATCTCACATTTGCCCCATCAACAGTTAAATCAGAAAAAATAAATCAGATTTGCCGTTTACCAGAGATCGATCAAGAAAAAAATGTAAAAAGAACTTACATTTACCGGAGGCCGGAGCGACGGTGATAGTTGCCGGAGGGACGGGAGCGTGAGGGGGAGATAGAAATGGGAGAAATGAAACTAGAAATTGAAAAACCCTAAAAATTCCTCCCTTTTTATATAAAAGGGTAAATTTGTAATAATACCCCTAAACGGGTGTTCGGAGTTTTCATATAGTAAACCCGACCCGACCCGACCTCGACCCGAACCTGATGAATTTTTTTATCTCAAACTCGACCCCGGACCCACCCCATTTATTTGCCCTAAATTCCTCCCATTAGGGGCGGGGGCTGATCGGTTCCCCGACAAAACCCGCCCATTGCCATCCCTAGTCATCAGTGTAATAAATTATATTTGTAGTAGAATTCATTTGACCAGTCGAGTAAACACGCGCCATTCAACGTAGTCATGATACATTAATGTGTCTTAAAATTAAATTTAAAATTTAAGTTTTCATCGCACTACTCTAATAAAAGGTAACACTAGTCAACTAACCCTCGCACTTAAAAGTGATTCTACATTGTGTTTGGAAAGAAAGTGTTCCACTCGGAGTAAAAAATGAGGGTGACTTTAGCACAACTCATTTTAAATTTAATTGGATGGATTAAGTACAATCAATGCCTGTATAAAAAAAACTAATACCAAATTATCCTAAAATAAAATATCTTAAATAAAATTTTAGGGCAAATAATGTTTAGTGCTTAAACATAGAGGCGGGGTAGGGTACGGACCACCATGTGACGACTACTTATAACCCAATCCTTTTATATAGTAAAAAATTATTTTGGGCCAATATTTTTTTGTGTTTAAACATTAAAAAAATCACTCAAAATGATCATTTTGACTATTTGAAAAATCAGCTCAAAAATATTCATCATTTTGAGCTTTTTTTTTAAATAACAAATAAATCATTTTGAACTGATTACTATTTTGGGGGTGGGGGTTGCTAAAATGTTTGAACATTAAAAAATATCAACCTAAAATATGTTTTTTACTATTTTTTTTAAAAAAAATCTGCAACTAGTCCTTAAGTAAGTGGCTGCATTAGATCATCTTCGCTTAAATATTATTTACATTAAATGTTTAGATTAATCACATTACACATTTAACAAAAAGTCCCTAAAACATAAACACATATCCCTTATAAAATATTGCGCACTAGCGGCACCACCCCCCTTGGCGGTGCCCTACCAACATCTATTTTTTCGTCGAAAGGGAGAGAGAGGCTTTTGTGAAGGAGTTTTTGTTCAATATATGATATAAGTGGTTTAATTGTTTAAAAAATAATATATTATTAGCGTTCTGTTAATTGCCCATAATTTTAGTGTGCACATAGCAAAAACATTTCGTAAGTACAACCAACAAAACTTTTTTTCCACAAATTTGTAGATTTCAAAAAAGATCTTCATCATTTCCCCTCTTAATTTCTCCTATTTAAGTTTTCATCATTCGATGTTGAAGAAATCGCACAACTCAAGCATAAAAATGGTGTAACAAATCAATCACATTTCTTAGGAAAACAGAGTGTTCACCTTTTTGGTTCCAACATTTTTTAGGTTAACTATGATGCTTTTTTTAACAATATTGGAGTGGGAATATGTAAGTTATATTTTGAAGAAATCGCAAAACCCAAGCGTAAACAACTGAAAATTTGTGTAATAATTCAATCACATTTTTTAGGAAAACAAAGTGTTCACCTTTTTAGTTCCAACATTTGATAGGTTAACTATTAAGCTTTTTTTTACAATATTGGAGTTGAAGAGATAGTTATATATCGTCTAAATTTCATAAATGTGAGCCTGGAAAGTTTTGAAGTTTATAGCAATATATTTCCCAAAACCCCAAAACCTTGATTTCTCCCAACATCAACAACAACAATTCGACCTAAATCAGTCCTACACCATTTACAACCAATAATATATCCTCAAATCAAATTAAAACTAAGATTTAAGGGTTTAATCTTCAAAATCAACAAATACCCATTTATGGGTTAAATCTCCAAAACCTAACTATACATGCAATTTATCACATTAAATCAATATCTAGCAAGTAAGAAACTTGCCTCGAGGTTCGTAGTCTCGGAACACCTCCGGTAGCGACGGATTCCGGCCCAAATCTTCCATTTTTCTCTCTTTCTCTCCATTTCTCCCAACTCTCTCTTCTCTCTCTCTCTCCTTTGGCTTCTAACACAAATGAAGAAAGATAAAGGGGTGGGGGACTTATACGGGTCTTAAAACATAAATCCCCACTTAATTGTTAATACACCACTAAAATGACTCGTAACCACTTAATTGAGTCATAACCCCTTAAAATGCCCGAAACCCAAAAATATAACGCGGCACTTATTTCGACTATCTCGACTATACTAAAAACAACCGCACCCCCTATTTTGGCATTCGGGAAAGTGTGAACTATTTTTACGTTCAAATTCCATTTTAAATTCATTAATTATACCCAAATTTAAATATAGGTCATAACCGTCGTTTTACATATAACGACGCAAAATACACAATATAACACTATTTACCTTCTCATAACGGTAAATAGTCAGAACATAGTAGATACTATCCCTAAGTCTCACGGGAAATAATATTTACTCCACATTCCCTATTTTATAAAATTAGCCCATTAGGCAAAATAGTATAAAATAGTCGCTCAAAAACCTGGGTTGTTACATACTCCCCCCCTTAAAGGGGAATTTTGCCCTCAAAATTCAGGCGTAACCCATAACCATATAAAGGGTATACTGTAATAAAAACCGTGCTATCATACTAGCAAACCCCTGAATAGAAATGTCCCCATAGGACTCAAACTAAGGTCATCGCTATCGATCTCAGAAACTATCGATCCTACCCTTCTACTACGGGAGGAGATACCCACACAAGCTCGGCACTAATTGCCTTACTTCCTAAACTAACGCCGCATGCCCCAAGGGCCTAGCATCTTAAGAATCCTAAGGTCAATCTATCTATCCTAACCTAGTCGTATAAGTATAATACTAAATATCCCTAGTGCCCAAGACCTTTCCCGACTTTCGACATTAGCTCGGTTTCATGCGTGGGACGTCTCGCCGAAGCGAAATCCAAACAAGGAACCCTCCCGTTACACTACTACCTCGCATTGTCGGTCGTCGAGAGGTAACGGTCGAAGACACATGATCGGGATCGACGAAATCCTAATTCGAAACTCTACTACTACATACAAACGTCTACGTCCTACCATAACTATCGACTGAGGCATTTACTTTCAGTAAGATGCCACCAATACTCTATTCCAAAACACACATATACCCTAAACAAATGGCCTTCTCATTAAGGCACAATCATAAGTCCCTATCGGACTTTCATCATCATAGTCTTCCCCACATCGATTTAGAGGAAAACAATCATCGCGCTCGTATATCGCACATTAACTTAGCCCTTAATCACTCATATACGTGATTCTTGGCTAAACCTTCCAACCCAGCACTTAACTAACAGAAAAGAAAGGAAAGAAAAAGAAGAGCAGAAAAGAAAATGCACATCTCTCCACTCCCAACTTCGTTAAGGTTCATGCGTGGAGCGTCTCGCCGAAGCAAAATCCAAACAAGGAACCCCTCCACACAGTCACCTTAACTAGCCGGTCATGGAGATAAGGCAATAGCATACACAAGCAAAGCAAACAAAGCAAGCAAGCAAGCAAAAACAAATAAAATAAGACACATAAAACAAAATAAGAATAAAAGAAAGACAACTACACCCCATAAGCCATCTCTATAAGGTCTCGACCTGTATCCAGGAGAGATATTACAGAACAACTAGTCCTCTTCCTAGAACTAGAACTAGGATAGCCTCGCGATATATTCACTTGCTATCACCCCAACCAATCTAAGAATATCTCTACTCGCATAATGTATAATACAAGTAGCACGTACCGCCCATATCACCACTCGCCCCATAACGAGTGAGAAAGAAAAATACAAAACTTCCCTAATATGGAAGCCATATAAATATACTTACTATATATAAAAATATACCGATACTATCACAAGCTCGATATACGCACCCGAATCTAGGGCTAACACCATACTACTCCTTCCTATGACGCCCTCACAATGGCCTTCCTCCACTCCCTTCATCTAACGACTTACAAGCCTCACACGAACGCGCAGAAGATCTTCGGGGTCCTCATACCATAGCAGGAGAACGAAATCTCATAAGAGAACTCAACGACCTTATTCCTAAGGCTCTACATCAAACATAGAGAAACGCAGAAGACGTAAAACATCCGCACAGATTCCTAAGGACTCTAGAACCTAATGCTCTGATACCATCTGTGACAACCCGCCTACTAAAATAATAGGTGGCCAGCCCAATACTCCAATAGTTACAGGAATCATAGATGGTCCATTCTCAGCATCACTGCCGATTAACATAATAGTATGAGATAACCACCAATCATTTCAGAAAACGGATTGTCATAAACAAAAAAAAATTTAAAGTAAAAGAGGAACACTTAGACAATCCCATTTATAAAAACGGTGGGTATCAAAAATCGATGACTAAAGTATGACAATACAATAAATAATCACCGAATAAGCTGTCGGTGCACAGACCAATACAATTAATACATTAAGTATTACAAACAATATTTATAATATAATAAAATGAGTGCAATACCTTGGGCAAACACGCCCGAATGAAAGTACTAAACCTATATAGAGTACAATAGAAGGGAGCGTCTACTACAAGTATCCTACAACATCCGCAATATGCTGTAGCTCCAAGACAACTGGAATGAAATATGTAAATACGGGTGTCCATGCGGAGGAGCACCTGTAACGGCAAGAAATATGCAGCACAAAGAAATATAGAAACCGGTCAGGGCCGAGTTTGATATGATTACCATGTGACTAAAATGCATGGCAGGTAAGTGCGTAAAACTCTCACAGATAACAATAATATTCCTCACCTCTCAATCTAGCAGCAACCTAGCGCAATATAAATGATGCTCAGGTTAAAAGAAAGAACATAAGGCTAACTTCTCCCCAGTCTCAACACTATGCCCTATTCGTGCGTGGGGTGTCTCGCAAAGCGAAATCCAAACAAGGAACCCCCCCGATACACTACTACTTAGGCAAGGTTGATCGTCGAGATACATTAGGCCCTGTCCTAATTAATTTAAGTACTAAAGGTTAACTTCTCCCCAGTCTCAACACTATGCCCTATTCGTGCGTGGGGTGTCTCGCAAAGCGAAATCCAAACAAGGAACCCCCCCGATACACTACTACTTAGGCAAGGTTGATCGTCGAGATCCATCAGACCCTAAGCACGAAATAATAAATAAATACATGTGTGTGCATAAGTGTTGGAGGTCACATCTACAGCTACATAAAGAAAGTATAAAAGTAAAACCCAACCATCATCTATTGGAACAATTCCTAATTCTATCTTTAGGAATATACATATAAATGGTACAACACTTTATCAAGTGTTTACCCAATTAATTTCATCATATACTAATTCATTTCATGAATTTGTTCCTTATTAGGAAATATAGTCATACTTTTTATGCTCTAGAGGCATTTACCACAATTGTTCTTTATGTAAAGATATCTTCCTTATCAGGAATATGATCATCATCATAGGCTCTTCATGGCCTTACATCGTGCTCTTCATGGCACTACATCATGCTCTATATGGAATTTACATACATCAAGTCCAACTTGATTTAGAATAGTTATATTCATATATATATATATATAACGATTCTAAGACCGCACGTCCGGGTTTCCCCGCTGTGCGCGCCCCTAAATGGCTATCATCTTCCAGGGCCTCCAAGACAACCTGGGATCCTATCAAAACGTCGGGAAGCGGCCATGAGCCTGCGTGGTAGCCAAGACCACACCTGAAATCTCCCTACCCCCGCAGAAAATATACAACCATAAGCGCTCCCATGGCCTAGGGACTATATCCACCCTGCATCATTAGCCAGGGGGCTTCACCACAACGCGCGCGACTTCCCTTATGATAGTGATTTAGAGAGGTGTGTATCCATAAATTATCATTTATGAAAAACATTACTTTTTCCATTTTTGAAAACTCATATTTTATATTTCCAAAAATCATTCACTTAGCCATTAAGCACCAAGTTTTAGAAGGTGCATTATATTCTTATTTAGTCATATATTATTAATGACCTAAAGCCCAAAGTGCCACTAACCTCAACATAACCTCGAATAGTTTATATAATTCATAAACCCTCAAAATGAGTCTCCATAATGGAGTGTCTCTCAAAAGTTCAACCTTAATGTTTTAACTTCCAATTTCATCTCTAGGTTAATCTCCTAAATCATTCGGATGTCAACCTACGCAACTTAGTTCTCGGGTAAGCCTAAATATCCCATTATCATCCTAGGGCATTAGTCTACCCTATAACAACCCTCTAGGACTCCCCATTACTTCCCAAAGGAAGGTCCCTAAACCTTGGACCTAAAAGAAAAGGGATAAAAATCAAAACAAGAAAATCTCCCAAAAACAGGGGAACCGAATCGATTCGCCCCTTGGGCGGGCGAATCGATTCGCTGAAACAGCCGAATCGATTCGGTGAGCAAAAACTGACCTTCTGCAATTGCCGAATCGATTCGGTTTCAATCCGAATCGATTCGGTCTGCAAGACCTGTAACCCTCTCCTTATCCGAATCGATTCGCCCTAGGGGCCGAATCGATTCGGTCCTGGGATTTTGCCCAATTTGGGCTACGGGGTGTAAGAACCCTAAAATCCCAAAACCCCAAAACCTTGATTTCTCCCAACATCAACAACAACAATTCGACCTAAATCAGTCCTACACCATTTACAACCAATAATATATCCTCAAATCAAATTAAAACTAAGATTTAAGGGTTTAATCTTCAAAATCAACAAATACCCATTTATGGGTTAAATCTCCAAAACCTAACTATACATGCAATTTATCACATTAAATCAATATCTAGCAAGTAAGAAATTTGCCTCGAGGTTCGTAGTCTCGGAACACCTCCGGTAGCGACGGATTCCGGCCCAAATCTTCCATTTCTCTCTCTTTCTCTCCATTTCTCCCAACTCTCTCTTCTCTCTCTCTCTCTCCTTTGGCTTCTAACACAAATGAAGAAAGAAAAAGGGGTGGGGGACTTATACGGGTCTTAAAACATAAATCCCCACTTAATTGTTAATACACCACTAAAATGACTCCGAACCACTTAATTGAGTCATAACCCCTTAAAATGCCCGAAACCCAAAAATATAACGCGGCACTTATTTCGACTATCTCGACTATACTAAAAACAACCGCACCCCCTATTTTGGCATTCGGGAAAGTGTGAACTATTTTTACGTTCAAATTCCATTTTAAATTCATTAATTATACCCAAATTTAAATATAGGTCATAACCGTCGTTTTACATATAACGACGCAAAATACACAATATAACACTATTTACCTTCTCATAACGGTAAATAGTCAGAACATAGTAGATATTATCCCTAAGTCTCACGAGAAATAATATTTACTCCACATTCCCTATTTTATAAAATTAGCCCATTAGGCAAAATAGTATAAAATAGTCGCTCAAAAACCTGGGTTGTTACATTTTACTAGCTGGACATTTTGGAGAAAGTAATATATAGGATTGCCTATATGTAATAGTATTGAATACTTATGTGCCTTGGCTTGGTTTGGTTTTCTTTATTCTGTGAACCAAAATCACATTTTGGGAACTTAGTGTTTTGTCTCTTCGGAAGGACACATCAAAGTTCAAGTCGACTCTTAATCAACAAGTCATATTTAGGATTAAACCATAGTACTCATCTTGTTTAGGATAATTAATACTTGTTTGAAACCTTTATAAAATTGAGTGTGTGTGTGTGTGTGTGTGTGTGCGTGTGCGTATGTGTGTGCGAGATTTTTCATCATCATATGCTATAATACTCTTAAGTATAAATGTATTTTCCAAAACATAGGCATATTATATAGAGGTTTCATTTTTTACTAAAACTAAGCAATTGTCTTAGTTGGATGTGATATTGGTTGCTTTCCCTTGACAATATTCTCTATAAGGAGCCATAATGTGCTCACTGGAAGATCGCCTCGACGAGGACATGCTTCGCTCCAACGAAATACCTTATTTATTTCCCACAACCTCATCATCCAATTGGGAGAATTTATTTGTTCGGTTTTGTGACCTACACCACGCTAAAAAAATCGAAAATGGTCATGACAAGGTGGTCATGGTCCAAAACTATTACCATGCATTATTGACCTTGACCTAGTCTGTGACCCCATCCAGGATGATCAATACTATACATTGGTCATGATTATAAATCGTGACTCCACCGTAACCCTTTTCGTGGGAAAAATAGCACCATGTTGGTCACATTATTAGTCACAATTCAAAATCGTGACCATTTGTGACCAATATGTGTGCAATATAGTCACGGTCCATAACCGTGACCATCCATCGTGACAACCATGAAATTCAAAATGGTCACATTAATGGGGAGTGGAAAGGCGGGGGAGGCCTATGTAATAAGATATCCTTAAGCAAGGGAGAAACCCACATTTTTTGGAAAATAGGAAAGATTATCACTTAGTCATATGCCTAAAGTGGTTTTATGCATAGACAAGGTGTAGACTCCTACCTAACGAAAACTGCACAAGGAATAGAGTTCTTGAGCATGAGAATTGGTGTTGAATGAGACATAGTGAATTTGTCTCCAGGTAGACCATTGAAGGATGAAAAAAGGTTGATTTGAGGGTATCAACCAGGAAATTATTGAAATTTTATGGTTCCAGTTATGGAATTAATGCTCAGGTTGGTTAAATTCATATTTGGGTGATAAAAAAAAATCATGGAGGGTTTAAGGTTTTCATCGGGTTGCTGAAAGGATTGACCTGAACAATCAGTTTTATCTTAGAATGGGTTCTACTATCAAGTAGTATACCCAACTTTACTATTAACGGGAAGGAGTGAAATGGAATAAGGTGTCGTCCAATATTGTTAGGAATTTGGGTGAGACCCTTTCAGTCCCACCTCTAGTAAAAAGTGTCAGGAGGTGGTAGGGATAGAGTTACTTATTGGGTTGAACGTGTCACCCATAAATCGATGGGTTGACGGGAAGCGAGGATTGTGAATTCTAGATTTTTGGATAATTCGGGAGTAGTAATTACCAAAGGTAGAGTTACGTGTGATGCCTCGTGACGGTTTAGTATCTGTGTGACACCTTGGGAGACTTTATGGGAAAAGTTTCATTATCCACCCTTGGTTGATAAGAGGTGGGGACATAACAAGCTGCTAGGCCCCGAAATGGGTTATGGTCCATCAGCGAGAATTGAGTAAGTTGTATCCTTTCGTATAGTTCAAGGACGTAAGGAAGGGTACATCACCGTGAGTTAAAGGTTTGAAGTCTGACATGAGTAGTTAGGGATCGTTGTGGGTACTTACCCTGAAGGGAGTCACACGTTTGACAACATGGAAATTGGCACCCATGCAGGAAGGGAATTTCCTAACATAGAGACAGTTGAGCTATGGAGTACAGGCTCATCTTTTAAGGCACCATATGGTCATGGTCCATCGAGTTAAAGATTTGTGACTAGGTATTGGTTCGGGTATCTCCTATGAAAAGAGTGACAAGGTTCGTCAATAAGGGGAAACTAACACCGAGGTATGTGGGTCACTTCCCTATTATTGAGAGGGTATGCCCGGTAGCTCATAGACTGGGCTTGCTAGAGCATATTCAGCGGATACACGATGTGTTCCACGTGGCATCGCTGAAGAAATATAGGAAGAGCGAGAGGGATTTTTAGCACATTCCACTCGAGGATATTGACTTGCAGCCAGACATCTCATATGAGGAGAGACTGGTAGTTATTCTGAATCATAATGAGAGTAAGTTGCGGTCTAAGTTTATGACACTAGTGAGAGTGCAGTGGGGTCATCACAGCATTAACGAGTCTACGTGGGAGAGGAATGAGGATATGCGAGAGCAGTATCCAGAGTTCTTCACCGCAAGTACGACCTAATTTCGGGGACGAAATTCCTTTATAAGGGGGGAAGTATGTAACACCCCGCATTTCTGTGAATTTAAGATTTAATTAATTCGGGTAATTTTAAATTACTTATATGTCGTAATTTAATTAAATTATTTATGTTAACATTCATTTAAATATTATTCGGGAGAGTATATGGCTAATATTTATGGGATTTAAATTATTAAGTGAATAGTAATAATTTTATTTACGTCATAACGAGTATTAGTGACGTGGCATTTATTTATCTCGGTCGGGAGTCGGGTATAGACTAAGTTAGGTGTGAGATAAGGATATTTATAAATTAACTCGGACGTCTATTTTGAGTGAACGATTGAGTTCAGATGGGCCGAGATAGTCGGAAAAGTGTATCCATGGGTGGTAAATGGGTCGCGGGGTATTTTTGGGCATGACCGGGCCTCACACGGGGGTAGTTGGGCCATTTTAATTAAGATCATAAGCCAAAAAATGGTATTTAGTGATTAAAACCTAAGTTTAGGAGTTGTGAGCAGCCATAACACAATTGGGAGAAATCTGATAACGTAGAGGAGCAAAAAGGGAGAACTCTTGGGAGCCAAAAGGAAGAACAAATGAAGTGTTCTTCAACAAGCCATCATCTACTCAAAAGGATCAGACTCTACGAACAATTGAGGCAAGTGGTTAACTTGCTGTGAATATAAGTTTATGATAATCAATTCATATTATGGTGGGTGTAAACCGAAATCCGTTTTTGGGTGGGTTATGGCATTTAATTGGGTTTCCAAGAAATTGATCATATTGTGTGATTAATGATTCAATTGATGTTACGGAAGTATTCAATGTTGTTGGAATTAGAACTATAGCAGACCCCGGTAGTAAAGATGAATGAATTCGGATTTTGGGATTAATTTCGGGTTTACGGATATGATGAGAACGTAGAAAATCCATCTGTGGATTGGAAGTAAATTCTTAAAATCGATGATGCTAATTTGGTTAGGAGATGATTATAACATATTTTAATTGAGAAGATATAATTAAAATGTCTCTTTGATGTGGTAAATTGATAATTTAAAACCTAAATATTCTGTTAATGGCTGAAACAGAGGATCGGAGAAGATGAGTTATTCGATCGATCGATCGAGCCTTAGAGTTGATCGACCGACTACTCGGGGGATTTTGACAGTTACACTAGTTTTTAATATATAAGCCTTAATTGTTTGGGGGACCTTTAAGCGGATTTAGTTAGTACAAATTAAAGTAATTCTTAGTACCTAGGACTTGTTGAAGATGGTATTAAGGATGTTAAATGTATATAAGGGTGTGACATCTTATGGGAGGAATTTTGGGAAATAAATTCATAAGTATTAAATTACGGGCCAAGTGAGCGAGTCCGGGTATATTGGTTGAGTGACGCCAAGGTATTTAATTAACTATTGAGAGGAATAGATTAATTTAGAGTCACACCATAGACTCGGGAAGGTAATAGATTAATTAATGAGTAAATTAATTAATTTAGAGTCGGATCATAGACTCAGGAAGGTAATAATTAATTAATGTGTAAATTAATTAAATTAGAGTCGGACCATAAAATCGAGAATATTTTAGGCTAGTGCTACGGATCTTGTACACGGTAGAGCCGGGAACTAATTATTATATATATACGATGTGGTGATAGTATATATATATATATATATATATATATATATATATATATATATATATATATATATATATATATATATAATATCTCGCAACCTCCCTTGATAGCACTGGATCATATAAATTAAATAAATATCTAGTCACCGAGGAGCAGGGAGAATATATCCACAGGTCATAGCGTTTGTTATATGAGTGAGGGGCTTATCTCACTTTCAGGAAGGAAATATGACCGTCTCTACAACGTTTATATTTTTAGCCAAGTTCGTGAGCGACTCCAACTTGGGTAACTAGGTTAAGTGAGCACCCCTGATATGATAGCACTTTAGAGAATACATCCGGAGAGGTATTACTCGGGAGGATGGGTTATATATATATTCAACATATTTGTGAATGTTGTAATATGTTTCTACGTATATAATGGGATAAATAATTATATACGGGTAATTAAATACATGAAGTGAATTTTATTAATGATATATGGGTTATATATATATATATATATATATATATATATATATATATATATATATATATATATATATATTCAACATATTTGTGAATGTTGTAATATGGTTTTATGTATATAATGGGATAAATAATTATATACGGGTAATTTAATACATAGGGAAAATTATATTATTTATATAATTAGGGAATGTTATATGGGTTATAAGAAAAAGGATTAATTAAGTTAAGGTGATAAATAACTTATAAATCTTTTATTAAACATACTCGGGCTAGAGTAGAGTGTCAGGAAAAAGTTATAACAAGATCTAGTTACGGGATAGATAACTAGGTGAATTATAGAGAAAGCGTTAGTGTGCACATTAGTTGAGGGGTGAGTATGTTCTCAAGAGAGTGTGACACTAACTTAAATATAAAGCACATTCATGCATTTTAAATTACTGCAATTTAATCACTTGCTAAATATTTTCAAAAGGTTTTGGGTTTTAACCCTTGCTATCAAATATTTTCAAAACCTTTTAGGTGTCCAACCACAGGGACGCCAGGCTTGATTTTCATTCCAGGGATTTGCAGCTGCATTATGTGTGGATATTGCAGGATTTGGATAGACGCTTCTTTCATTTTATTCCTAGTTTAGGAATATAATATCAATTTGTTTCGATCATGTTGCTCACAGTACTTTCAGTTTATTTCATTTCAATTTGTATGGGATTTATTACTCTCTTTTAAGTTATTTTGGTTTGGATGTTAGCCGATAGTTTATTCGATAAGTATTTTATTAATTATTATGTTCGTTCAGTTCCAGATGGTGTGATTGGTTTAGTTTATATTTTCGCATGTTGTGTTCTTTAATTAAAAAGATAAAATTTGACACCATCTTTTTTAATATTAGGTGGTTAGAAATGTTTTAAAAAAAAGTTTTTCGACAGTGATACTAAGAATGAACTAGATGAGATCCCTGTTTAATCTGGTATATGACTGATCACCCGGTATTTTATTAAGCGGGGTGTCACAAAATGATATGTAAAAAAATTATATAAATATTAATTTTCTACCGTTGAAATGTGCGGTCGGCGCTAGCCACTTTATTGATTGAATTTTTTTATTAAACTTCATGAATATGATCTTATCACTTTCGAGATTGTATCCACGAAGTTTCATCAAAAATTCAATCAAAAAGTGAGTGAGATGATCGCCAACATTTCAACGGTCAAAAATGCATATTTATATAATTTTTTGACATATCGCCTCATCTCAACGTTTTTTTTATTGAATTTTTTGATGAAAAAAAATTAGAGAGGATCTTCTCACTGTGGAGATCATATCCACAAAGTTTCATCAAAAAATTCATTTTTTTACTATTTTATAAAAATGATATGTACTAGGGTTTGCACCATAAGGAGTCCTTACAAGAGTGGGCCTCTCTCTCTCTCTCTCTCTCTCTCTCTATATATATATATATATATAGCCTTTAATTGATATGATTCATAGTTGGACTATGGTAAATTAATGATAATTCTCATGATAAATTTATGTAATTTGAAAATTGGTATTGCACGTATGTTGGAAATAACTATGAATTCATATGTTATTGTTTAATCAATGGAAATTCGTATGATTTAGAGACTTAAAGTTTGAATTGAGATTTTAAAATGTTAAATGGATTTTAAGTTGGACTACGGACTTATATGTTTTTATATAGTAGTTGGATTGGTTGTTGAATAATATGTTACTTAGCCTAATTACAAATTGGATAAAGTTACTTAGCTTTAATTTTACATCATGTGAGTAAGAATTGTCTAGTTAATTTTACATACTAAAGTAGTATTTATTAATATTTTTTCCTATTGCGATTGTACTTCTATTAACATTTTTAATTCTCGTTCCATGTGCGCGTGTAATTGGAGAACAATTATTGAAGTTTGGTTGTTCTAATTGCTTTCTTTATTCGGGTAATTCTACTTTTCTTTTCTTTTATATAAAATAATCTTTTATATATTTATAACTTCTTTGTTAATTGTTGTGGTTGTGTTCACCCCTTCCTTAAGTGGTTGATGTTTAGGTGAACACGAAGTGGTAGAAGGGCTTTGCCATTGGTGGACGCATGGTAATTCAAAGATTAATTGAATTAAAATTGGACTTGTTTTGTTTGATTGATTAATTGAAAAACATTAATTACTTGATGTTCACATTGTGTGGATTAAGGATATCTTCATTTGAAGATTAATCCTTCATTGCATTTAGAGTTCGTGTATTATTTTATTTCTTATTGGTGCATATATCTTATTGATTAATTGTTGTGATCATGTTCCCCCTTTCCTTAAGTGGTTGATTTTGGGGCGAATACAAATTGATGGAATGACTTTATCATTAGTGTACACATAGTAATTCTATGATTAATTGAACTGAAATTGGACTTGTTGTGTTTAATTGTTGGAAAATAATAATTACATAGTGAACTCATAGTAATTTTAGGATTATATGGAGGCCTTACTCCTAATATTTGTATATTGTCCCACATGAAAAATACTTCTTTTTACCTTTTTTGGGTCTTCTCATTCGCATTATCAAACACTGGTCATGTTCACACCCTTCCTTTTACATATCTTATCAAGAAAAAATCGAGTCATGGTAATAATTACTTCAGCGAAAAAATAAGTTGTTACAATTGGTCCGCACAAAAACTTTTTTACTAATATGAACCATGGTAATAATTACTTTCAATGAAAAGCCGAGAGGTTACAATTGACCCTCACAAAAACCTCATTTACTAATGCGCGGCGTATAGAGGAAACTCCTACTTACCGGTATGAGAATAAAAAAACTGCACAGTTTAATCACTTGGTGGACTCATAGTAATTTTAGTATTAATTGGAGGCTTCAGGCCTAGCATTTGTATATTGTCCGAGATGCAAAAAACCTTTTATACTTTTTTTGTCTTCCCATTCATGTTTTAAAATAATGGTCATGTTCACACCCTTGCTTTTATATATCTTATCGAGAAAAGATGAGTCATGGTAATAATCAAGGCTTTTTTGACTTGTCACCCCGCGTTATATAGTGATATCTGTATTTGCACCCTACATTTTAAATTCTTTTTGTTTTTACCCCACCATTAGTGAGATCTGTTAGTTGTTATCAATTATTAAAAAAAATACTATTTCACCCTTATTATAATCGAAGGGCCCACATTTAAACATGCTAAATGTAGTTGTTAGGACCCTTTTTCTGCCCCAATTCCTTATAAAATAAGCACACAAACTCAATTTTGAAGCATCACAAAGCTTCCACACCAAATAATCAAGAAAAATCGGGAAAATGGGTGGTCAAAATCAATGTAAGAATGGATTATGATACTTCAAATGTGGACAAGAAGATCATTGGCTTAAAGATTTCCCTTGGCATGGTATGCCATGTGTTTATGACTATCCAAAGAAAATATTTGTATGTTGGTCTTCTCAACTCCATAGCCATGGATGTAGGTGTGACACCCCGCCAAATCAAATACTGGGTGATCAGTCATATACCAAATTAACCAGGAATCTCATCTGGTTCATTCTTAGCATCGTTGTCAAAAAACTTTATAGAACTTACTAACTACCTAGTATTCAAATGACATGGTTCCAAATTTTTATCTTTTTATTTAACTACCTAATAATAACATGCGAAAGACTATATAACTAACCATCATGGAATCACTGAATTAAGCAACACTAAAAATGGAATTGATATAAACCTTGCTGAAACAACCTCTGGCTACAAATCAAATAATGAAATGAATCACACGAGTAACAACTGAATACATCAACTACCTAAAATAAAATGGAACAACTAGAGCGACATGCCCAAGTGGAATACTTATTGCATCCTACTCTAGGAATGAAATGACTGAAACGACTAAGTCAAAGTCCTGCAACATCCACATGTGTCGCAGTTGCAAAAATCTGGAATAGAGCAATTATGGCGTCTCTGTGGCTGGACACCTAAAAGGTTTTGAAAATATTTTATAGCAAGGGTTAGAAACCCGAAAATATTTAGCAAGTGAATTTAAATGCAGTCAATTAAAATGCAAGTATGCTCTTCATATTTAAGTTAGTGTCGTACACTCTCTTGGGGACACCTCACCCCTCCACTAATGTGCATGCCTAATGTTCTACACATAACCCACCTAGCTAACCACCCCGTAACTAGTCTCGCCACATATATCCCGCGATTTCCTACTACTGTACCCCTAGTGGGTTTAGTATACTTTATAAGTTATCAATCTCATTAACTTATTTAAGTCATTTCTTATTTAATTGCCATATAACATTCTCACGGGTTATACCACTTATACGATTCACATCACGTATAGGAGTTATAAGTTATTATTCACACTAACTTATTTATATCAATTCCCATTCAATACTATATAATTATTTCACAAGTTATATCAATTATACAATTCTCATCCGGTATTATCCCGTATATAATTATACTATATATGCATACTAATCCTATAACATTCACATATACATGACGTAGATATATATTATCCCCCTAGTAGGCACTCATCGGGTGTTCTCTAGATGCTATCATAATCGGGTATACTCATCCACTCGAAACCCTAACACAATTAGCTCCCCCGTTTTAGAAAAATGTACAAACGCTGTGGAGGCGGCCATAGTTTCCCATGGTAATGAGACCGAATCATACCCAAAGCGTCTTATTCCTGAACCCGAACGCTATGACCTGGGGACTATACTTACCCTGCATTCACTAGACAGGGGATTCACCCACATAGCGCAACCTCCCCTGTTAACACTAGAATGGGTATGCTTTACTATAAATATTATTCACACAAATATTTATAAATCATTTATATACTACACATCACCGTATATATAGAGAGAAATCCAGGCTACCGGTGTACTATGCCCATACACAAGCCTAAAACATATAAGTCTGTGGTCCGACTTTTTTCCAAATAATTATACACTAATTAATTTATCATTATTTTGGTGTCACCCTACCAATTATGCCCGACCTCTTTCTCTAGGCCCGAAATTCAATATTCCCAATTCAATATTCAATTTCATCCAATTAAGTTTCCCCCACTTAATTAACAATGTTTCAATCACTCAATCATAAACCTTAATCTCTCAAATTTAATTAATCCTCTAATTAATCCAATGGTAATTAGTCACACCTATTAATCTAGGCAATCTCCAACGGAATAACAACTAAAAAATATTTCTTAAAATTTGTCCCACGAATCTGCCCAGATTTTTAAAATGCCGTTTTGGTGCATTTTGGATCCATTTTTAAAGAAAATGTATAAGAGAACAAAAGTTAGAAAGCGCGATTTTCTACAGGGCAAAGCTGACAGAATCTCCATTATAACAGTAAATACCTCAATTATGTACATATTTCTTCATCAAAACTTTCCAAGATTCATCCCAAATCCATCCTTTTATCATATTCAATCTAACCCTTACAATTACGTCAATTAGAGCATCAAATCAACCAAATCTTATCATCTCTTACTGATTTATAACTCCCAACAATGAAAATCCCCAATTTCTAATGAAACATAAACCCTAACATATTAATTTATTTTACCTCCTTTAATATGAATTGGTAAATGCAAATTAACAATTGCAAATTAAACGAGTTGCCTCAATTTGTAGATCAAAGCTTTTGGATGAGAATATTGGATTGAATGCAAGGATATCCTCTTGTTCTTGAAGTTATCTCCCAAAATCCTCAACTTGTCTTCTAATGGCTCTTGATTTATTCTCATCCTAATTTTAGTCTTCTAAAATGACTTTAAGTTGCCTCACCCTTACCCACTTAGGGTTAAAAACTCAATTCACGTTTTTGGGTCTATGGGCCTCCTAAAAAGGGCTCAAACTCTTTATTTGGAGCTCAATTATGTCTAATTAAGTCCCGAGACCCATTATATACATATGACCACTCATTTACAACTATTTTGACCCATCCGGATTCAACCGTGCACTCCAAATTGGCATACGAATTAATTTATAACATCTTCCAACTTTAAGACCTCAAAAAGGCGACATAAAATATTCCAAAATATTTAATCCTGAATTCGCCAAATCAATAAATTCCTCAAATTTAAGAATTCACAAATTATGGATTTAATTCCTCCAAATAAAATAAATTATTTTTCTCCAAATATTTTATTTAATTAAAGGTCCTTGAATTTACGGGGTGTTATAGTAGGTTTCTTAAATGTGAAGGGCAACCACAATGCAAGGCTTTCAAGTGGATTGACCAACCTCAACTCAGAATAAAGAAAGTACATTCACTTCAAGCTATAAAGGAGAAGGAAGTGGTGATGTGAAAGTGACAGTTAAAGAAAACGGCAAGAGAGTGACATATGAAGGAAAATTAAGTGATGATTGAGTTGTTGAACAACAATCTAAAAATGTAATGTATTTCAAAATGTAATGGAACAAATTGATGAAAATTCTTCATTCATGAAGTCATAATAGTAGCATTACACATGTAGCATAAATAAATACATATGATATAGAGCATTCACAAATGCTCAAAAAAATTCATAGACCTTGCAAAACAGACATATATTTAATTGCAACACACTAAGTTGTACCACCACCACAACTGCCTCTACCACCATTTCCTCTACCACCTCTGCCCCTACCACGCTTGCCTCTACCACCACTTATAGGATCACCCTTTTCTCTTCCCTCACAATTCCTCTACCACACCACCACGTTTAGTAGTTATTGGACCTCTTTGTATCCCCTTGAGTTATGACTAAATCCACCACACTTTTACATTATTATGATTCCTCTCTGGTACTACTGCTTCGTCATCATCTCCTCTCTTTATTTTTCTCCTTGGCCTGCTTGGATCCCTTGTCATCACTGGTGGAAGAACTTTGTAATGGGATGCACAAACACACATTCAATAATTGAATAATTGAATTGAACAAGTTATGTCTAAGGTGGAATAGATATCAACTAATGGTGTGTAATTACCTCTTCTCATTCATTTTCATGTGGTATTAGGCTTAATGTTATCATTATAGGTTGTCTTATATGCTTTCATAATAAAATATGGGTTGCAATAACTATAAAACTAATAAGAATTGAACATAAGAATTGAATAAATGAATTGAACTAACTTACTGGATAAATGATGCTCTATTTTGTGTAATAACATAGACTGCATAAACACAATGAATTCCAGTCACTTGCCACTCACCATAAGTGCAAGTGTGGCCATTCAAATCAACTGTCCAGTGCTCTAGAGTGTAGTGCCTTATATAATATGTCCCATTGCCAGATGGATATGTGAGATAGTCATTAAACTTTGCATTATAATAGTTTGTCACCTTCTCTTCCCTTGGTACTAAACCATCCTCAACCCACATGTTTGTTGTCTTCTTTCCATCACACATTAGCTTCATTAGGATAAATGACACACCCATAATCATGGAGCACATTGGTTTATCCCCTGTGGATAAAATGGAACTATTGAACCTCTCAGTGAAGTTATTTGTTAAGTGATCATATTTGCACAACTTGTCATAGTGTAACCTAGCCAAATAGCTTGTACCCTCCATTAACAAATGTTATTTGACCCCAGGTGCAGCCACCTCTAACTCATCCAAAGCCTTCTTAAAATCTTGCACTCTATAATATGATGATGTAGCCCAACAAAGGTTTTCTATGTGTTTTCCCTTGTAATACATGTTCAAGTTCTCAAACATATACCTAAAGCAGTATTTATGATGGCACTTAGGACTTTGTGTGTTCATTAGTGCTCCCAAAATTATTCTCTAGAGGATTGACCAGACCCTTCTGTCTGTCAGAGATAATAGTGAGGGGTGCTCATATTTTTTAAGCTCTGGTGCAATAAGTTTGAGGAATTGTTCCTAATTCTTCTTTGCATATGAAAATACCGAATGGAAATATATCATTGTTATCATCCATTCCAATTGCACATAAACATACTCCACCATATTTGCCTTTTAGGAAGAAACCATGCTTACTCTCTAATTTTGTCCCACTGTCCTCATTATCATCTTCAATATGGCCAGGAACAAAGTCAGAATCATCCTTAGATGAATGTGCACTTAAATATTCTTCCACTGGATTGATTTTATCAAACTAATACAGGGTATATCTTGATCATTCAAAACGGTATCTGTTTGATCATCTAACCAGACATTAACCTCCATTTGATCATTCAAATCAGTCTCTGTTTTTACATATGTGGAAAATTGAGACAAATTAGGTAATACTATTTTATCATCACTTGGGGAAACTTGGGTGCCTACATAAAAATCCAATAAGTTGTAATATTAAAAGATCATATTGATGATAACTAAGTTTAAATCACAAACAAATCATAACGTTGGTCCCTTTTGGTGTCAACTTCTTACTTTTTGTGGACATGTTTTGTATGTCTTATTTGGAGTTAATTTGGCAACACTCCTAGTATTTTTTTTCTCGACTATAATTCATAAATTGGACAATGCCCCTTGTATTTTTTTGTTGGTGTATCATCAATGACACGAGCTTTGGGGTAGGTGACAATTTTATCTCTGGGTTGCTTCTTGCATCAATATATATAGATATATATATATATATATGTGTGTGTGTGTGTGTGTGCCCATCCTAATGTAACAACCCGTAATTTCAAGTCATCGTCATTTTAAATTTCAAACCTAATGTAACAACCCGTAATTTTAATTTTATGTTTTTAAATTAATTTGGATTTTTGGGTAAAATAAAATTTTGGAATTTATTAATTTTTAGTAATTAAAAATGTTGAGTTTTACTATTGAAAAGTAGGATTTTAATAGAAATTAAAATTTGAGTTAAAATGGGAATTTAGAGGGGGGAAAATGTTTGTCACAATTTTGGGCCGTGACTAACGGGCAAATCTTTTTTTAGTTTAAATAAAATTTTATTAGCATTAAAACTTCTAATCATTATAAATTAAAGCTAATTCGTGGCCGGGTTCTTCAAATCATTTTTTTACAACTTTTCCTCCAGAAGGCTTCTGCAAAACATTTTCATTTCATCTACAAACTTTTGCCCCAATTTTCTTCAATGTTTGAACTCAAGATTTGTCAAGATTAATTGAGTTTTTATTAAGATTGTTCAAGAGCAAGTTTGATTGTTTTCTCGTGAGGAACGTAGGGGTGTGATTATAATTTGGAGGCAAAATCTTATGGTTTTCATGTGATGATTTTGAGGGACGGGAATTACACAATATGCTCCTAAATTCTCTCGAGAGTATTCCGTTTATTTCATGTGTTATTTGCACTCATGTTGAATTATAGTATTCATTGAAATCCTATGAGATATTTATTAGAATCTAAATTTTGATTCGTTGAGATATTCTATTTGTTGATGGGCATGGTGTCATGAGATTTTTATATGACATGAAGAATGGGCACCCGCCAATAGTCAAATAGCCACGATGAGGCTTTACGAAGCTTTGGTGAGGTGAGGTGAGACCTGGTGACTCATTAATGTGTTATTTAAAAATTACAATTGGTACAATGCTTGAGTATTGCATTTGATTTATATATTCGGATTCGTATTGTTGCGCTTTATTCACCGTTACTATTTATGAGCATCTATTCTTGTCATATTATGTACTTCCCTGTATTATTTTTTAGTGGTAGGTTAGGTTGGATTTGGACGTTACAGATTATTTGGAGGATTTTGGAGAATGGAGTTTGGAAGATTATTTTTGTATAGCTTGGCAGTGTAATTTATTTGGAGAGTTTTATATTATTTTCAAGTGGATTTTTTGTAATTATTTTGGAAGTGTAAGAATTTGGATTCATTATATTTATTTTGTGGAATATAGATGCTTTATACTGACTATTGAAGGATTAAGTTTAGTTTTAATCGCAATAACGCCTCGTGTTTTTGCGCGGTCTGTTACAGACGGTATCGGAGCTTAGGATGATGGTAAGATTTTATTTTTCTATAATTATAGAAATATGTTATTCTGCATTATTTTACTTTGCGGGGCCGATACTAATTTTGCATTATTTTATTTCAGGGTACAGGGAGTGGCCCTGGGGGTAGGCCACATAGGCTCGATGCTTATTTGGCTATTCGAACGAAGAAGGGGAAGGATAGGGAGGTGTCCCCGATTGTCACGTCCACGATTATAAGTAATCTCACAGTTTATTTTTTGTTAATTACATTATGATTTTTTTTATTTACTTATTTAACTAATCATGTGTTTTTTGTCATTTGAGGCAAAGCTTAAGGAAGTACATGAGTCGTAGTCTAATGTCGACAAGGCATCTTTGTCCACGGACGCACTCAACCAAGTGCTTGGCGCTGATCGCAAGGGGAGGACAAGGGGTGAGCTCGCGGGTCGCCAAATCTAGGATCATCGAATTGGATATAAGAAATACCGGGTTGGCTCGAATGGTAGACTCGCATGACGCAAAGCTGTCCCGTTTGGAGGCGATGGTCCAAGATATGTTCTCATTCATGAAGCGTTCGTTGGGCGAAAATCGTAAGGGGAAAAAGAGGGAGAATGTGGTGGAGGAGGATGAGGATGTGGACCTCGCTGTTTCATCGTCGACACGTGCGGACTCTGATGATCCAATCCCCTATTTGGCTCACTTCGACCAACCGATGACGACACTTAGTTGGCCGCACGTGTTTATACATGACATATTTGATAGCCAGCGGATAGGGCGGGGGTTAAGGGACCCGAATACCATCCAGGGTATGCCAGTTCATGGACATGCACTTCAATATATCGAAGTCAGGGTGCTCCTTACGCATGTGATACCCGGGAAGGAGAACTCCCCATTGTGGTTGCGTGAACAATGTGGCACGATGCATATTCAAGGGTGTTTCAATTCGTATATCGTGTGGCCTATCCACCTCCTCATACCTACCCCAAACATGTAGTGACACTATTTGAATTGAATTGATTTAAGTTGTTACATTTGAATTATATACTGATATATATTGTTTTGAATGTATATTTGCATTATCTATATTTTATTTGTATATATGATATTTGAATAGGTACAACGTTGCTCTAATAGGTACAAATATACTGCTAGGCAGTAGTAGTGGCCATACTGTCCAACAGTTTTTTTTCAATTATGCCTAGAATTGGCATGATCATTGACCGTGACAATATTTTAAAGTTTGCCACGGGTTGGTCACGGTCAAAGACCCTGATAAATATTGTCAAGGTCAAAGACCGTGACATGACCGTGACAAGTCTAATGAACTATTTTTAAATTAATTCGGATTTTGGGGTAAAATAAAATTTTGGAATTTATTAGTTTTTAGTAATGAAAAATGTTAAAGTTTTACTATTGAAGAGTAGGATTTTAATCGGAGTCAAAATGGGAATTTAGAGGGGAAAAAACATGTTTGTCACGGTTCTGGGCCATGACTAATGGGCAAACCTTTTTTTTTAGTTTAAATAGAATTCTATTAGCTTTAAAACTCCTAATCGTTACAAATTAAAACTAATCCGTGGCTGGATTCTTCAAATCATTTTTTACAACTCTTCCTCTAGAAGGCTTCTCCAGAATATTTCCCTTTCATCTACAAACCTTTGCCCCAATTTTCTTCAGGACTTCAACTCAAGATGTGTCAAGATTAATTGAGTTTTTATCAAGATTATTTTCGGATGAGTTTTGATTATTTTCGAGCGAGGAACGTAGGGGTGTGATCAAAATTTTGAGGCAAAATCTTATGGTTTTCATGTGATGATTTTGAGGGACGGGACTTACACAATATGCTCCTAAATTCTCTCGAGAATATTCCATTTGTTTCATGTGTTATTAGCACTCATGTAGAATTATGGTATTCATTGGAATCCTATGAGATATTTATTGGAATCTAAATTTTGATTCACTGAGATATTATATTTGTTGATGGGCATGGTGTCATGAGATTTTTATATGGCATGGAGAATGGGCAACAACCAATAGTTCAAAAATCCAATAGCCACGATGAGGCTTTACGAAGCTTAGGTGAGGTGAGGTGAGGCCTGGTGACCCATTGATGTGTTCTTGAAAAATTAAAATTGATACAATGCTTGAGTATTGCATTTGATTCGTATTTATGGATTCGCATTATTGTGCTTTATTCACCATTATTATTTGTGAGCATCTATTCTTGTCATGTTGTGTACTTCCCCGTATTTTTCTTTAGTGGCAGGTTAGCGTGGATTTGGATGCTACGGATTATTTGGAGGATTTTAGAGAATTGAGTTTGGAAGATTATTTTTGTATAGCTTGGCAATGTAATTTATTTGAAGAGTTTTGTATTATTTTCGAGTGGAATTATTGTAAATTATTTTGGAAGTGTAAGAATTTGGATTCATTATATTTATTTTGTGGAATATAAATGATCTATACTAACTGTTGATGGAGTTAGTTTAGTTTTAATCGCAGTAGCGCCTCTTGTTTTTACGCGGGGTGTTACGCCTAACCTTCCTAACCAAATAGTAAATCTTGAACAATTTTTCTTCTATTTTTTAAAAAAGCCTACAACCCAAGTCTAACATTTTCTGCATTGAAATATCAATGGAGTGAGCATCTAACATATTCTTCGTACAACCACTCCTATTACTGTAAGCCTTAGAATTTCTTAATGCGCCTTCATGCCAAGTACCCCCACTATAAAACCTAATATTTCCAATCATCCATTTAAAGTACCCACCTCTATGAAACCTAATATTTCTAATATTCCATTTAATCCAAATTGCATTGACATACACAAACAAAGAGAAACTCAAATAAAAAATATTATTCAAGCAAAAAATATAACTAAAATACAAGTAAATTATTATTATACATGATTTCGCACAAATTAAAGTCCAATACTACGAGATTTTAAGGAAAACAAGGTGATAGAATGGAAACTTATAGGTGCTCATGGTTAATTTGGCCTAATTAAACTCCAAATTGGGTGTGAAATGAAACTCTATAATCCCCCCCCCCCTTTTTTTAGTTCATCTGTGTCAATTGTGAGAGTTGGGGTTTATCGTCTAAATAAAAAGTTATAAACATATTAGGGAAAATATGTTTACTTACACATCACTAGATAGTAGCTGACAGATCTCACTGACGGTGGGGTGCAAACACAAAGGATTTAAAATATGGGGCGCAAACACAAATATCATTATAAAACGCGGGGTGACAAGCAGTGACGGAGCTAAGGCAGTGCTGGGGTGGGCAAGTGTCCCACCCAGGATTTTGGGGTAATTTTTTTTTTTTTTTGTATAAATTTGATGGTAAGCTTGTAATGTTGAAAATATTTTAGGGAACTAATGTAATATATTTTAAAATCCACGTCTCTTAAGAAGTTTAGTAGAGTTTCAATCTCAAAAGTTAAAATAAGGCCCACTTACCTCTCTCTCTCTCTCTCTCTCACACACACACACAAAAAAAAAAAAAAAAAACTCAAATCGACTTCCTCACTCTCTCTCAAACCAATGTTCTTTATCAAACCAGCATTGACTTTGGCGACCCAACATGCGATCTCCTCTGTCTCCCTCTGACAAACTCACTCTTTGTGTTTAAATGAAGGTAACTATTATTTTCAATATCTTTAGGGTTTGAATGTTAGTAAAATGATTTGTTTTTTTAGAGTTTTATTTGGTTGTTTTTAAGGGTTTGTTTGATTTGGTTGTTGTTTAGTGTTTTACAATTTGTGGTGATGGAATTCTAATTTAGGGTTATCGGATTGGTATTGCTATATTGAGGTATTTTTCCTACGTCTCGTATTTTATTTTAATTTGATGTTTGAAATGTAGTCACCTAAAAAATATAATATGTGGAAAAAAAAAGTTCGCCCCAGGGGGCTCCCACCTCCGAATCAACACACTCGCAACTTCGTGCCCCTTCTAAAACAAAAATATCTTATGTATAGTTTCCTAAATTTTACTAAGATGATGTGATTTGGTCATTGTTATAATATGGTTTGATTTTATATTACTAGTGTTTTGGATTGGGGTATATTTTCTAAATCTCACATTTTAGTGTAATTTGAGATTTGAATGTATGGTTGCCTAATTTAACAGTGTATCTAAATTTAGCTAGAATAAGCAGAATATTTGTGAAAAATCTAAAAATACCCTAAAACATTATCCTCGGGGACTCCCGCCCCTAAACCCGCAACTTCTATGATTGCCCCACCCAAAACAAAATCCTGGCTCCGCCCCTGGTGACAAGTAAAAAAAACCTAATAATTACTTTTAGTAAAAAACGAGATGTTACAATTAGCCCACACAAAAATCAGTTTTACTAATACGAGCCATGCTAATAATTACTTTCAATGAAAAATCGAGAAAATTGGCATGCATAAAAACCACTTTTACTAATGCGCGCCATATGGAAGGAACTCCTATTTAATGGTGTGGGAATATGAAAATTGAACAGATTAATTACCTTATAAATCTTGGAGTTGATCTCTCGCAACCATATCTATTAGATCTCATAGTATTTTCCTTGACATAATGTTGGGATGAGACGATAGATAATATATTTCGCTTTCATAATCCCGATTGTGTATTGTCATTAGTGACATTATTAAAAAAAGGTAGAAAAAAAATATTCATCCATTATGGATTGAGTTCCATAAATAGAGCATTCAACCAGATTGTGACGTGTCCCAACATATGCACAATAAATATAATCTTTCCAAAAAATTGAAGAAGAAAGGATTATGAATTCCTGTAATGAACATTTATATGGCAATCATAGGTACGCTTCCACCCAGTTGGTTACGTAAAGCTTTTTACCCATTTAAAAAAATAATACCATGTGGATTGAAACCAGATAAAATGAGCATGTATTAAAAGTTATCGCAGAAGTATATATATATATATATATATAGTCTCAAATGTGATCTTCGTACAATATTCACTATTTTTATTTATTTATTTATTGGAAATGTCGCAGAGGAACATAGATACTTAGCCAAATAAAGACACTCATATTCCATCTCAATTATCTCCTAATCCGTCACCTGACTTCTCGACACTTGCGGGTTCTCAATACTCAACTTCTCCACAGGTAAATTCTACTCTATCTACACTGTCTCTGAGTCATCAAACTTCATAAAGCGCTATTAATACAACTCCCCCAACTCCCGTTACCGATGAATCCCAAATACAAGATAAGAAGAAAATTTGGTTCCGCCTAATAAAAATTCTATCAGTGATTAAAATGTCGTCTAAATTTTTAAATCCCACTTTTTGAAGCTCGAAAAGATTACTGTGGACATTAGGGAGCATACAATTGGAAGACCATTGATCGTGCCATAAAGGATGACTTATGGGATCAACTCTGAATTTTTTTTACATTCCCAATGGGTTTGAAGTCAAATGTTCTTTCCCGAATAGGTGAGCAATTAAAAACCTATCGAAAGAACCTTCAGAATCATCACTTCTTGACGAAAACATAAAGTTCTAACATTTTGGTGTTGAAAGACAAAGTTTTACAAAATGTTGAACTACCCGTCAGTCAATGGAACAACTTCTTGGAGAAAGAGGCCATGGAGGAACAACTTAAACATAGGGAGAAAAATTAAGGAGAACAAGGAAAAGAAAGTTAATGTTCGCAACCTTAGGTACAAATCATATGATAATTTGAATGATGAACGAGTGGAAAAGACCAAGGGGTCTCCAGAAGAGAGGACAAAATATAATTGGATCAACATATACTTGCATGCCCGATGGGATAAAAACCCTAACAAATTCTTTGACAAATTGGCTCTGACTCTGGTGAATTTTAATTTAATGATCATATACACGCTATAATAAAATAATGTTGAAATTATTGTATTAAATGTATTATTATACTAAAGGAAACGATGGAGGGAATGAGGAGCAGTCAGTTGGAGTACAACCCCGATGACATTGACAAAAATGTCATATCAAAGGTATTTGGGAAGGAAATAAGGGAGGACATGAGGTGTGAGATCCAAGATGTCGAGGACTAAATTACTGCTCATCGCACCTATATTGGAGGAGCTTAGTTCGGTGAAGAGTCACATGTCCAACCAAACAGCGAAAATGGAGAATGTGAAAAAGGAAATGTCAGCTCTTAAATGGACATAAAATCTATTAACAATACCTTGGGAGGACTAGAAAATGAAATCAATGGATTGTGCCAAATGTTTAGTCAAACAAAAATCAGATCTCAATTCATGCCTCGAGTTTTCCCCCTATTACGCCTCGAGGTTTTCCCTCCCAAATACCTCCTCCAATATTCCACTCTCATGTTCCTACACTTACTTCACCATCTTTCCTAGTATCATCATCTTCCTTGCACGGTGACTGTATTGTGGAATTATATAAGGAACTTGACTAATACCAAGTTCATTAGGCAATTTACGATCATTTATATGATTCTAGAAACAAGTTTGCACGACCACTCTTTGCAAAAAGGTGAGGCTAAGATATTGGTGGATAAAGTCTATCCGGGATGCGAACGTGATGGTGTGTTTGTTGACCACTTGGGTGAACAAGCTCCATTTATTGAGTATAAGAAGGCATATATGGCCTGGCCAATTTATTTTCAAGTGAATATTGTGTAAAAATCAATATTTTGTTTTAATATTCTAGGACGAGTTTATAATTATTTTAATTTACTAAGACATGTAATGGTATCTGAATTTGTTTTAATTATAATTTCAGGTGGTTTAATGGCATCTTAATTTGTTTAGTTTTATTTCATGTTGATTTAATGCTTGGATTGAATGAATTTTCTTGAATTATCGATTGAGAGTTCTTGTATTCAGTAGGACCTTCGTTTCAACATACTTATATAGTTGAATTGAGTTTTGATGAACTCTTTATAAATCTTAATAATGACAAGCTTCAGTGTTCATGCACACGTTGTATGAACGACAATTTTAAGTCTTTACAATACGTTGAGTTACATTTTCTTTGGTGAGGTATGTCACCAAACTATCAAATATGGACATTCCATGGGTAAAAGATTGTACCATACATTCCAGAAGAATTAGCGAAACCCATCCGGGTGGAAATGGTGAATAATTCACTACCACATTATACTTTGATTGATCTAATTGATGATGCTTACGGAGTCTACCACCATCAAAACCACCAGCCTATGGATTTGAATAATGTTCATTATGACTAAATTAATGAGGAAGTTGATCTTGAATTACCCGAAGATCGAGAAAAAAACACATGGTTAAAAGTCGATGTGGCTCGACCTTTGTATAAAAATTGAGACGAAGTTCACTCGGTATTGTATGCAACGATCAGTTTGCATGATAATTAGTACGATTTGTCAGGAAACAACTTAACAGGAATTCTTAGTTGGGCTAAAGGCATTCTCCTGAATGAGAACACGTTACCAGATTATTATCTGACCACAAAGAATGGCTTGAAGGGTTTGGGTTTGAAGTATAAATCTATCCCAGCATGCAAGTATGATTGCATATTATACTGTAATGAACACAAACTAAAGGATAAGTGTCATGTATGCAATGGTCCAAGATTTATGGTTTGTAAGAGTATAAATAAAACATATTAAATTTTCAAGTGCTCACAAGTTCCACAAAAGATATTGAAGTATTTTCTCCTCGGGCCATGATTAAAATGATTGTTCAGTATACCGTTGATAATAGAGTCCATGACATGATCGAGTCAACGTTGGTGGGAATATCACGTGTCATCCCATTGATTCAATCATATGTCAAGTTTCAAACACGCAACAACCTAAGTTTGCAAAGGAAATGCGCAATGTCCGTATTGGATTATCAACCGGTGAGTTTGATCCTTTCGATAATTTAAGCACTAATAAGAGTTATTGGCTAGTTCTTTTAGCGCCTTTAGGTCTCCCCCAACATTTTGCATGAGAAAATATTTTTAATCCAAATCGTGAAGCCAAAATCTTGTTAACATCACCAAACTGTTGTTCATAAGGGATTAATCTTGTTGGGGCATCAAAAGTGTCTTTAATCGATATTATGTGGAACCCGTCGATTGGAATGCAGGATATGAGCCGGGCTCATAGGCTTTGACAAACTGTATCTAACACAACTATCTTTTGGTCAAGCTTATAAGCCCGACTAATACCATGTATTTCAACCGATGGTAATGTGATTATTTTGTTGAGAAAATTGGTATTGATCAAGGTATTTACAGATCTAGATTTAATTTTATGTGAATACCCTTTAAGTTTTTCTTCAAGATATAACCCATTAAACTCATTCGAGATGTCAATCTTAATATATAAGGTTATGTATGAATCTTTGTATGAGTCTAGGAATCCTGAATGAGTTGGACTAGTTATACCTCAAAGAAAAACTTTACGGGTACTCAAACAAAATAAAAACTAGATTTGTGAGTACCTTGTTCGATATTAGTTTTCTGAAAAAATCACATTACCAATTTATGGAACCTGTCAGTTGAAACACAGGTTATTAGTCAGGTTTATAGGTTTGGCTAAAAGAAGGTTATGTATAGCTACAATTTGGTCAAGCCTATAAGCTTGACTAATATCCTGCATTTCAACCGACGCATTTCGCACAACATCGATCATAATCAATCTTGATACCCCAACATAATTAATCCCCTTTGCACAATAATTTTTATGCTAGAAAGATTAAAAATACGTGGGCTTTGATGCCATTTTTGGGTACGCATGCATCCTGAAGTCATTTTGGGATTCAACTCCCTTCTTACTGTAATACCCCGTAATTCTATTGATTTTTATTTAAGGGATTAATTAAATTAAATGAGAATTAATTGGTAATTAATCCGGGTATAAATACTAGCGAGGTGCGAGTTGGTATTTGATTATGATATTAAAATTTAATATCTCTGAGTATGTATGGTAATACATGAGCATTGAAAATATTAAAGTTGTCGCGAGACTGAAATACGACAATTTGGAAACTTAAGTTGGGACGCGCATGTCAGTCGCGTCAGGAACGAAATCATTTGAACTAAAAAGTGAATTATATTTTTATCAATCGAATGGTCATTTTTAGAGCGCCAACGTGTCCGGAAGGGTCGAAATAGTCAGAAAACACTAGCCGGGGGTTTAGTTTGGGTCCCAGGGCATTTTTGGGCCATACCGGTAACCCAGAAGGGTAATTTGGTAATTTTAAAAATAGGGGAATTAAAACCCACGAATTTTAGGAGTTAATTTTATATTAGTAATTAACCCATTCAGTCCATTATCAGTATTTATCAAGTAGTGGGCTACGGGAGTTAAAGGGAGAGTCCTAAGAGGTTCCAAAAGAAACCCCTGGCCACCATCATCATCTTTGGGAGAAATCTGTAGAGAGAAAGAGGAGAATCAACCTTCATCCTTCAACATCAAATCAGAACATCCAAGGCAAGTGGTTTAATTACATAAATTCAAGTGAATGTTTCCTCCATGCTTAGAATTGAATATATGTCTTGTATTGAAAGTTTGATGCAAACCCATTAAATTGGAGATAACAAACATAATCTTATATAAGGATTGCATGTAGAATAGTTATGGACAAATTTCATATCCAGAAATATATCTATTGATGATGTAAAAACAGATTTATAAGAAGTGGTTGTGGACATTAAATTTTGTGTTCATGTTTATAGGGTTTGGGATAAGATTTGGGAATTTTGATGATTACATGTTGATTTAGGAGGTATTGACCCCATATATATGTTAAAGTGTTACCTAGGAGGACTTAGTGTAGTTTAAACACATTAAAACTTAGTTTGGATGATCATAGAAATGGATTAGAGAAGAGCGTGTTCTGTCATCTCGTTAGAAGACATGCCCAGGTCGTTCGAACGACCTCGTTCGAACGAGCTTCTAACGAGATGACAGTATCCCTTCTAACGAGTTGGTAATTTGTTCGAAGCCTTTCGTTCGAACGACCTCGTTCGAACGAGACTTCTAACGAGTTGACAGAATGGCCTTTTAGGCCTGATTTTATTTCAAATATCCCGTAGACTTAATTAACGAAGAATTAACCTTCCCTTATTGACTAGTGGGTATGATTGTGAGAATTGGGGTACGTTGAGGAGTAGAACTTAGAATCTTATAGAAAACCGGATGACAATTGTGGATTTGGAAACGAGTACCTAATTACGACGTGAGAAGAGATGATAACTCTAATTCATTTAAAACGGGAACTTATAAATGTATAACAGTAAATGATGGGATAAGAACGAGAAGTATACCTCTATTAATATACTGAAATATCTAAGGAGTGTGAATGCTTAGTATATGTGGTTATCTGTGTATAACATACTACCATGCTTGCTATCACGGGAGGTCGGCGTTAGATTCAGGGCCATCGAATCTTTGTGTGCTTACGGGGGGGGGGGGGGGGGATTTAGATTGGTACCTCGAGGACATAGGTCAGAGAAGGACTTATTGAGAAGTTAATAAGTCTGCTGATCATGGGAGCGTAGGTATGTGCGTGACCCATGTGATGTGAACTATGTTCGCCTCCACTATGTGTGTTTGTTTACTTGTCAAAACGGTTCCTGAGAGATTCGAAACACGTGATCCTTATGTATGTGATGTACCGGGATTGGATAGCAGAGTATGTACGCACCGCAGCTTAGTCTAAGGGTGCCAATATTGTATAATTATGAGAAGATTGATGAAATTAAATATTGAAGCGAACTGTTTATATAAGTGCAAGTGTGAATTAATGTTACATCTCTCTAGAATTAAAAATGGGAAAACGCTTAGAAATTATTATGATTAATTCCGAGAATCAAATGAAAGTAAAACTCTCAGTTTATATAAAGGCGTCGGGAATTAAACCATGATTAGTTTAGTAAACACCAACTATTGAAGTGGACTAGTTTGATAGTAGAAAAACTAGATTTGGTTAGGGATACGTTAGGAGTGCACAAATAGTCGAGAGGTGAGTATTTCATGTGAGAGCACGTCCTAACATGCATTTTGCATTCATTGTTTAATGTCGTTAAAACACTTGCTATATTTTAAACTATTTTCACACTCGGGCTCTGACCCGTTTGCTTCCAAATATATTTTCTTGTAAAAACCTTTTAGGTGCCTAGCCACAAAGACACCAAGCGTAGGAGTTCCATTCAGGTGACGTACTGTAGCTGCTGTGGAAGTTACAGGACCTTGACAGTAGACGCCTCCACTTTCGATCTTGACTCTATGTTATCAGATTTTTCTCATCTGTTCGGCATGTCGCCCCATTTCTTTTAGACACTTTATTTATCCAGTTATATCAGATTTTGGGTTGTAATTAATTTAGTGATGCATACTTATTATTCGTTTATTCCTGTATTTGGATTGTTGTGCGGAGTATTCCTCCAGACTCATTACTATTTTATGGTTATTCCATTGTCATTATGTTGTGGTGATTATGTTAGCATTTCATAATTTACTTATTGCATGTTAATCGAATTTAATTAAAATTGATAACTCACTTTTTAAATATTAGGTAGCTAGAAATTGTTAAAACGTTTTTCGACAGTGATGCAATGAACTGAACCAACTTGGCATGTTGTATTAATTTAATAAAGGAGTAGCTACTCGGTATTTAATTAGTCGGGGTGTCACAGGTGGTATCAGAGCATCAGGTTCTAGTGTCCATAGGATCTGTAAGGCTTATTATGTTTCCGCTGAGCCTTCTTTGATGTAGAGCCCTATATTTTAGAATTATTCTATTATTTTGTGCATGCTTCGCTCTTCAGCTATTTTGAGATAATAACTGTGAACTTATAAGACTTTACTCTCATTTTAGATGCCTCCACGACGTGTACAGCGAGTTCCTAGGGATGCTCAGCCCGAGCCACAGCCTGCACCAGTTCTGGGCACCATGAATGCCGCAGAGGTTGCAGCTATTGTAGCCCAAGCGATAAATGTCGCCCTCACAGTTGTGCAGCAGGTACCACCTCAGGCACCGGTAGCCGTGCCAGTTCAGGCTCATGCATTCCCGTCTGCTTGGGAATGCGTTCGTGATGCTTTTTAGAAAGTACATCCTCCGGAGTTTGCAGGTAGCTCCGACGTTGTAGTGTCCAGTCAGTGGAGGAAGGACATTCAGAGGCACTTAAGGATGTACGAGTGCACGAATGTTCAGAAGCAGATACTGGCTACTTTTAAGCTAGTAGGATTAGTGTTGTAGTGGTGGTTGTCCATTACCACCGCGGAGGAGAGGGACGCCCTTTCTATTCAGGAGTTCTGGGTGCGATTCGACCGCAAATATTTTTCGTCAGCTGTTCACACTGAAATAAGGAGGAAGTTGATGAACCTCAAGCAGGAGGGGAGGACCGTAGCCGAGGTCGAATTCACTAATCTCTTGAGCATTGTTCAAGATGAGATTCCAACTGAGGAGAAGAAGATTCATAAGTTCATGGACGGATTGACTTGGAGGATCCGACAACACTTATTGGGAAATCTTTCGTTGGCCACTTATTCTGATGTGGTTAACGCGGCACTGCTTCACTGCCAAGATCACCGCTTTCACATGTCTGAGAGTAAGAGATCAGGAGAGTCCAGCCATCAGGGCAGGACCGGGGGAAATGGTGCCAGCGGGGCACAATCTGCTCAGAGTCAGCACAAGCAGGGTGATCAGGGCTCCCAACAGGGGGATCCTAAGAGATTCAGATCTGGGGGTTTCAGGAATGGTCAAGGAAGTTTCAGACATGGCCATCAGGGTCAGAACGGCCATTAGGGCCAGCAGGGCCAGATTGGTCAGCAGTAGCAGTTTCAGCAGGGCCAGTATGGTCAAGGTAGGAATGGTAACGGCCATCAGGGCCGAGGGTAGCAGGGACAGCGAGGGGGAAACTTCCAGGGGAAATTCTTCGTGTGTGGCAAGATTGACCATAAATGCCAGGATTGTCCTGATATGGGTAGGGCCCCACAGCAGCAGCAGCAGGGTGCTCGACACGAGCCACAGAGGCCTATGTTTCCCGCTGCCCTCCCAGCACTACCACAGATGGCAGCATTACCACCTATTTCGGCAGTCCCAGTCCAGCAGGGATAGCTTCAGTATGGGAGAGTGTATCAGCTCCAGCAGGCCGCCGTCCCATAGGATCCACCTGCTATTGAAAGTATGTTCTCTATTTAGGGGACTATGGGGCGTATTTTATTTGATACGGGGGCTACACACTGTTTCATTGCCACGAGATTTGCACGCACTTTGGGGTTATTAGACACTGCAGAGAGCACGATTACTTGTGTAGATTCATCGTTGAGTAGGGGTTCTGTGATTTCCCTTATTTGTAGAGGTGTGGGTATAGATATCGGGAGGTTTACTTTACCCGCTGATATGTTAGTGTTAGAGATGACTGAGTATGATGTGATTGTTGGTATGGATTGGCTAGTTGCGTACCGAGCCACGATTGATTATTTCAGTAGGAGTATCATTTTTGCCATTCCCTTGCAGGAGATGTTTTTAGTGGCGATGCCTCGCCCTGAGGGAGGATCGTCCACTCATTTGTACTATATAGAGGAGGAGACCTCTAAGGAAGTGGTGATACTACTTGATTCGATTCCAGTCGTGAGGGCGTTTGCTGATGTATTTCAGGACATACCTGGATTACCTCCTAGTAGAGAGATTGATTTTCTTATCGATTTGACGCCGGGGACTCAGCCAATTGCCCGTGCACCGTACCGTATGGCTCCAGTGGAGATAAGAGAGCTAAGAGATCAGATAGAGCAGTTGCTGGGTCAGGGGTTCATCCGAAGGAATACTTCGTCGTGGGGTGCCCCTGTGTTGTTGGTAAAGAAGAAGGATGGATCGTTGAGATTATGTGTAGATTACTGGGAGTTGAATTAAGTCACGATGCGGAATAAATATCCGTTACCTCGAATCGATGACTTATTTGACCAGTTGAGGGGAGCTTGCTTCTTCTCAAAGATTGATTTGCGATCGGGATACCATCAGTTGCGTATCAAGGAACAGGACGTCTTGAAGACTGCTTTCTTGACGCGATATGGTTCTAATGAATTTCAGGTTATGCCTTTTGGCTTGGCCAACGCTCCAGCAGTGTTTATGGACTTGATGAATAGGGTGTTCAGAGAGTTCCTAGACCAGTTCGTCATTAACTTTATTGATGACATTCTGGTTTACTCCCAGTCAGAAGAGGAGCACGTCGAGCATTTGAGATAGGTTTTACAGACGTTGCGTCAGAACGAGCTTTATGCAAAGTATGAGAAGTGTAGGTTTTGGCTGAAGGAGGTTCAGTTTTTAGGGCATATCATTTCAAACCGAGGGATATCTGTTGATCCGGGGAAGGTATCCGCGATGAGGGAGTGGGGACAACCCATGACACCAACTGAGATCCGTAGTTTCTTGGGCCTAGCAGGATACTACAGGAGGTTTATTCGAGGATTCTCAAAGATAGCGGGTCCTTTGACACATCTGACTCGCAAGGGTGTGCCATTCATCTGGAGTGATGCCTATCAGTTGGCATTCGATGAGCTAAAGGACAAGTTGACCTCAGCGCCTGTGTTAGTATTGCCCAGACCGATAGTTGAGTATTTATTTTACACCGATGCGTCCTTACAAGGACTTATAGGTGTGCTGCAACAGGAGAGTCAGGCCATAGCTTATGCTCCCCGTAAGCTTAAGCCTCGCGAGAAGAATTATCCCACGCACGACTTGGAGTTAGCGGTAGTCGTATTTGCTCTTCGGATTTGGAGACACTATCTCCTGGTGGAGAAATTTTGGTTGTTCACAGATCACAAGTCCTTACAATATCTCTTCACGCAGAAGGAGCTGAATATGCGTCAACGTCGGTGGATTGAGTTTGTGAAGGATTATCAGTTCGATATCCAGTATCACCCAGGGAAGGATAACGTGGTAGCAGACGCATTGAGCCGTAGGTCAGTAAATGAGGTGGCCGAGGTGTGGAAAGCTAAGTGGAAGGACTTGGGACACCAGGATGTAGTGGCCCGATCGTTCATGTCTGTTATGACTATTACACCTCAGATTGTTACGAGAGTGGTAAAGGCCCAGGCAAATGACTCTTTCTGTCATGAGCAGATAGTTCGATTACTAGCCGAGGGAGCCAAGTCCTATACCGTTGGTTCAGATGGGGGATTACGCTTTAATGGAAGACTGGTCGTTCCGGAAGGGGAAGACTTGAGACACGAGGTAATGACAGAGTCGCACGGCTCACGGTTCGCGGTACACCCTGGTGGAGATAAAATGTACCAAGACATGAGATGACAGTACCGGTGGAGCGGGATGAAGAGAGATATTGTCGTGTTCGTTTCTAAATGCGCCAGTTGTCAGCTAGTAAAGGTGGATCATCAAAAATCGACAGGACTTCTACAACCATTAGAGGTTCCGACGTGGATATGGGAAAGCATATCCATGGATTTTATCACGGGGTTACCTACGTCACAGAGGGGTCACGACTCCATATGGGTAATTGTAGATCGGTTGACCAAAGTTACTCACTTTCTACCCGTAAGGACAGATTACACTACGGGACAATATGCCCAGATTTTCATTGAGGAGATAGTGAGACTTCATGGGGTGCCTCTAAATATCATGTCTGACCGAGATAAGATATTTTTTTCACGATTTTGGGAGAGTTTCCAAGAGGCCATGGGTACAGAGTTGCGGCTGAGTATGGCTTATCACCCGCAGACTGCTGGGCAAACAGAGCGAACAAATCAGATAGTGGAGGACATGTTGCGTATGTGCATCCTAGACTTTGGAGGTGGTTGGGAATAGTACCTTCCACTGGTGGGGTTTGCCTATAATAACTCCTCCCAGTTCACCATTGGCATGGCTCCATTTGAGGCGTTGTATGGTAGACCTTGTCATTCCCCAGCATGTTGGTTAGAGGTGGGGGATAACAAACTCCTTGGGCCGAAAGTGATTCAGGATACTTCGGCAGGGATATAGATGATACGGAGTCGTATTCGGGTAGCTCAGGACCGGCAGAAGGGGATCATGCGTTTTGGGAGACCAGGTGTTACTCAGAGTATCTTCGATGAAGGGGATCATGCGTTTTGGGAATAAAGGGAAACTGGCACCAAGATACGTGGGGCCATTTCCTATCATCGGGAGGATTGGGCCAGTCGCATACAGACTTGGGTTACCGGAGCACTTGCATAGGATTCATGATGTGTTCCATATTTCCTCGCTAAGAAAATACCTTAGGGATGATTTGGCCCATACTCACATTGCTTTGGAGGATATCGATCTTCAGCCCGATAGTTCCTACGAGGAGGGGCCGATTGCTATTTTGGATCGAAGCGAGCGGAAACTGAGGTCGAAGATAGTACCGTTAGTACGTGTGCAGTGGCAGCATCATAATGCCGAGGAGTCCACATAGGAGCGCGAGGATGAAATGCGCGAGCGCTATCCGAAGTTATTCTTACCAGGTACTCATTAGTTTCGAATTTCGGGGTGAAATTCTGTTATTAGGGGGAAGTATGTAATGCCCCGTAATTTTATTAATTATTATTTAAGGGATTAATTAAATTAAATGATAATTAATTGGGAATTAATCCGGGTATAAATACTAGCGAGGTGTGAGTTGGTATTTGATTATGATATTAAAATTTAATATCTCTGAGTATGTATGGTAATACATGAGCATTGAAAATATTAAAGTTGTCGCGAGACTGAAATACGACAATTTGGAAACTTAAGTTGAGACGCGCGTGTCAGTCGCGTCAGGAACGAAATTATTTGAATTAAAAACTGAATTATATTTTTATCAACCGAATGGTCATTTTGAGTGCGCCAACGTGTCCGGAAGGGTCGAAACAGTCAGAAAACACTAGTCGGGGGTTTAGTTTGGGTCCCGGGGCATTTTTAGGCCATACCGGCGACCTAGAAAGGTAGTTTGGTAATTTTAAAAATAGGGGAATTAAAACCCACGAATTTTAGGAGTTAATTTTATATTAGTAATGAACCCATTAAGTCCATTATTAGCATTTATCAAGTAGTGGGCTATGGGAGTTAAAGGGAGAGTCCTAAGAGGTTCCAAAAGAAACTCCTAGCCACCATCACCATCTTTGGGAGAAATCTGTAGAGAGAAAGAGGAGAATCAACCTTCATCCTTCAACATCAAATCAGAACACCTAAGGCAAGTGGTTTAATTACATAAATTCAAGTGAATGTTTCCTCCATGCTTAGAATTGAATATATGTCTTGTATTGAAAGTTTGATGCAAACCCATGAAATTGGAGATAGAAAACGTAATCTTATATAAGGATCGTATGTAGACTAGTTATGGACGAATTTCATATCCAGAAATATATTTGTTGATGATGTAAAACGGATTTATAAGAAGTGGTTGTGGACATTAAATTCTGTGTTCATGTTTATAGGGTTTGGGATAAGATTTGGGAATTTTGATGATTACATGTTGATTTAGGAGGTATTGACCCCATATATATGTTAAAGAGTGACCTAGGAGGACTTAGTGTAGTTTAAACACATTAAAACTTAGTTTGGATGATCATAAAATGGATTTAGAGAAGAGAAGAATAAAGAAAAAACGGATTTTGGGATTTCTGGGCGTGTTCTGTCATCTCGTTAGAAGACCTGCCCAGGTCTTTCGAACGAGCTTCTAACGAGATGACAGTATCCCTTCTAACGAGTTGGTAGTTCGTTCGAAGCCTTTCGTTCGAACAAACTCGTTCGAACGACCTCGTTCGAACGAGACTTCTAACGAGTTGACATAATGGCCTTTTAGGCCTGATTTTATTTCAAATGTCCCGTAGACTTAATTAACGAAGAATTAATCTTCCCTTATTGACTAGTGGGTATGATTGTGAGAATTGGGGTACGTTGAGGAGTAGAACTTAGAATCTTATAGAAAATCGGATGACAATTGTGGATTTGGAAACGAGTACCTAATTACGACGTGAGAAGAGATGATAACTCTAATTCATTTAAAACGGGAACTTATAAACGTATAACAGTAAATGATGGGATAAGAATGAGAAGTATACCTCTATTAATATACTGAAATATCTAAGGAGTGTGAATGCTTAGTATATGTGGTTATCTGTGTATAACATACTACCATGCTTGCTATCACGGGAGGTCGGCGTTAGATTCAGGGCCATCGAATCTTTGTGTGCTTACGGGGGGGGATTTAGATTGGTACCTCGAGGACATAGGTCAGAGAAGGACTTATTGAGAAGTTAATAAGTCTGCTGATCATGGGAGCGTAGGTATGTGCGTGACCCATGTGATGTGAACTATGTTCGCCTCCACTATGTGTGTTTGTTTACTTGTCAAAACGGTTCCTGAGAGATTCGAAACACGTGATCCTTATGTATGTGATGTACCGGGATTGGATAGCAGAGTATGTGCATACCGCAGCTTAGTCTAAGGGTGCCAATATTGTATAATTATGAGAAGATTGATGAAATTAAATATTGAAGCGAACTGTTTATATAAGTGCAAGTGTGAATTAATGTTACATCTCTCTAGAATTAAAAATGGGAAAACGCTTAGAAATTATTATGATTAATTCCGAGAATCAAATGAAAGTAAAACTCTCAGTTTATATAAAGGCGTCGGGAATTAAACCACGATTAGTTTAGTAAACACCAAATATTGAAGTGGACTAGTTTGATAGTAGAATAACTAGATTTGGTTAGGGATACGTTAGGAGTGCACAAATAGTCGAGAGGTGAGTATTTCATGTGAGAGCACGTCCTAACATGCATTTTGCATTCATTGTTTAATGTCGTTAAAACACTTGCTATATTTTAAACTATTTTCACACTCGGGCTCTAACCCGTTTGCTTCCAAATATATTTTCTTGTAAAAACCTTTTAGGTGCCTAGCCACAATGACACCAAGCATAGGAGTTCCATTCAGGTGACGTACTGTAGCTACTGTGGAAGTTACAGGACCTTGACAGTAGACGCCTCCACTTTCGATCTTGACTCTATGTTATCAGATTTTTCTCATCTGTTGGGCATGTCGCCCCATTTCTTTTAGACACTTTATTTATCCAGTTATATCAGATTTTGGGTTGTAATTAATTTAGTGATGCAGACTTATTATTCGTTTATTCCTGTATTTGGATTGTTATGAGGAGTAAGCTACATAAACTTAAATAAGTATCTGAGTAGCTACGTACCTCGATCCTCCGTGTCAATCAACTTTTCCATGTGTCGCAAATCCATTTTCGTTCTACACAAAATACCAAATAAATTATAATCTATCCGACTTCAAAAGATAATAAAAATTTATAACTATTATAGTTATATATATATAAACATTTATATACAACTATAAAAACAAAGTGTCTAAAAAAAACATTTATATATATATAACTATAATAATCAAATTCACTGTGTCTAAAAAAACAAAGTGTCAATTTTTTATAAAAATTGGGCATAATCTCCTTTGTTTATTGGACTATGCACCCTATTTAAGGGGTAACGACAAATCCAACAATATAAAAAAAATCCCAAATTCGTCTAACAAAAGCTTCAATGAAACAAACTTTTTATTTCCCGTGTTCGCTGTGAACTAACCAACTGTCACGTGTTCACTTCCATAGGGACATCACCATGGTACATCAAATAGCACTCCATATGCTTCCCTTGACGGGGGTTCCATATGGCCATCATTGAAAACGGCTCGAAGGCGCTGCTGGTTATCTCTACTGGTTACCCCTGCTAAATGCCTCAATCGCACCTGCAATTGGCTCAATCACGTACACCTTAAACAGTTCATCTCCTGAGAAGGTGGTTCTGAGGTCCTCTATGAAAATCAATTCCATATCCTTTCCCAGAGGCTGCAAATACCCTGCAAATCAGAGTAATGTGAAGTATAAATTACCATTTCTATATAAGTTTAAAGAGGGGCACATAATATGCTAAAGCCAAATTTCATCATTCATATTGTGTTCACTAACGACACAAAACTAAAGTGACAATATACAGACAGAAAAACACTCCTTACCTGCTATAACGATGGCATATTCTTTAGACTACCAAATTCACATCTAAAACCTACAAAAAAATTAAGTTATACTATGAGAAAAAATATTGGAATATTGTGTCAAGTTTAATTTGGAGTCGAGTACAGTAGTATTAGAGACTTAAATCATACACATACAGTTATATATATGTATACATATAACTGTATATATATACAGTCATATATATGTATATATACAGTATAACTGTATATACATACAGTTATATACATATATATTGTATATAGTATATATGTATATAACTATATAACTATATATATACTATATACTGTATTATATGTATATATAGTATATATATACACTATATGTAGTATAATACAGTATATATGTATATAACACAGTTATATACATATCAGTATATATATAGTATAATACATATCAATATGTTATATACATATCAGTATATATATATATAGTATATATAGTATATATAGTATAGTATATATATAGTATAGTATATATCAGTATAATACATACTGTATTATATATATATACATATAGTATATATATATATATATATATATATATATATATATATATATATATATATATATATATATAGTATAGTATATATATAGTATATACATATAGTGTGTGTGTGTGTGTGTATATATATATATATAGGAGTTCTGATGGGGGCTTATTGATAGTACAAGTATAGCGCCCTCATCCACATCTACTGCAGACTTGATATACGCCATGTGCTCAGGGCACGTGACTCAACTCACTTCCTCATAAATAGAGGACCACACCTGGAAAAGAGGGATGGGTTCTAGACACACCCGAGGCACTACAATACAGATTCTCTCTACATCACCCCAACGTAAGCTTTGGAGGCCTAGAATCTGCATCACAGCCACCTCACGGGCTCACCGGAATCTCTAATACTATCATGTACTCTCCTTTATTCTCATACTTGTACGCCTCTATAGGCACCATTATATTGTACAATGCAACGCACATAATGAGAACGGAGCAACACAGTGGACGTAGGCCTATTTTAGAGGTTGAACCACTCTATACCTTGTCTTCTCTCTGTTTGCTTATTTTACTTGTTTAACACACACATATAGCTTTTGATCTGCTGATATGAGAACCGCCCTATGGTCGATTTCCCGTATCATCATATATATATATATATATAATACTCTATAAGGATTTGTTGCAAAGGGATGACGGCTCATAGAAACATTCAAAAATAATCTCCCGAAAAGTAATTCACGGAGTCCGTAACATGCAAAACCAAAGTTTCAATATTACGTCTGCTATCAGTCTTCAATAAGAATAAAAAATTTCCTTACACATATATATACAAAAGGGAAAATATAATTAGGAATTATAAAAAGTATAAGATGCAACAGAAAATTACCAATGCGTTCTCGTTCCCCATCAGCTTATCTGACTTGAATATGGCCCACTCCCTAGAAAACATAGAAAAATACATTATATTGTCAAACAAGATATTAGAGTGATAAAATATAGATCCTTGAACAATACCACAATTCAATTCCCTAACCATTAAAATCCTTGCATATGATCAGACTACGCAAAACATAGTATACAAAAATACATTATTATGAAGCAATTTATAACCATTGAAGTCCTAGCATATGATCAGGAGGGGAAGGAATTTATTTTAAAGCAATAGCGGTTCAGGCATAGCTTCATTATTTTCCACGTGGAATGGGACAAGAGAGAATCATTTGAAAAACCATAATGTATATATATACTGGACAAAAAAGCTACAAAACCATTGAAATTCCAAGACACATGTTAACATTACATACTAGACTACAATGGAGAAACAAAAATAACAAGCATTCTAGTCAACGAGAGGGTCCCGACTTGCTTATGTGTCGATAAAACTACGAGTATCGTACATGTCGTATTCATAATCCTCGTTAAGAGCCTCCATTGTTTTGCTGAAAACAAAATGTTTTGTCCCCATTGTGGTGAAAGGCATAAGACCAAAAGCTCTGTCTATCTTGATCTTCCTTGCAACCTTCCGTTGGGCCTTGGCACAAATTTTTATCAGGCTCCTCTATTTGATAATTCCAGCTGGCATTATAAAGTTGGTGAGGAATCTCACATTCCTGAAATCAGCTTTCCAGAGAACCTCCTCTGTTGTTACTTCAAACTCCATTCTTGTAAACAGTTTGCGTACACCTGGTTTTGTAAGGTTGAGATCCTTAGTTTCATAAGTCATCCCAAGTTTAAAAGACACATCTGTTCAAAAAGCGTAATCATCTTTCATTATTTTGTCAACATCGAACTCAAAGTAAGTAGCTGATTTCTTCGACTTCTCTTCCAGCCCATCTGAAAATGTAGTGAAACTTTCATCTAGACCATCCAAGGACTCAGATTTATTTCGGAAATTAAATTTAGAACCCCAATCAGACCTGTCTTGAGACTTCTCAATGTCAACCCTATTAAGCTTTTGATAGAAGGAGATAGAATTTTGACTAGTCCCTGTACTATCACCAAATATTCGGTGCTCAAAATCATGACCAGACTCAAATGAGTTAGTACTTTGGTTGACATCGACATCAGTACCTGAAGTTCGACCTATAGAAAATGGCCTGACTACTATATCGTGCTGAAATGGTTGACACAAGAAAACATTAGCAGATCGCAACGTAGCCCGAATAAGATTGGTGGCGTGAGATCCAGCATTAAGATCAAGCTCCGACGTCACTGTCGACCTTATCTCTGGCGTAATACATCAAGCTCCGGCGCAAAACTAATGGCTCAAAACCTTAGCTCAGATGCAATACATCAAAGCATGCATGGAATTATGAAAATGTGCATACTTTAATCTGGTGTACATGTCAAACAATTAGGACAAATTGTGTACAGTAGTCACTGAAAATGTCAAAGGCCAATTTTAAACACTAAGGGTTCGTTTGGCAAAGGCCAATTTTAATTCCACGGAATTGAAATTGGCCTTTCAATTCCAATTCCATGCCTTGGAATTGGGTTTCCAAACGAACCCTAAGCCAAAATAATGAAAACCTTAAGAGATCCAGAAAGGAAGAGAGATACCTTAATTGAGAGACATATGCAATATCAGTAGCCAGTAAAAGTAAATCATCTTTTTAGGAGATTAAACTTCATACAAAAACATTAATTGCCTAAACCATTGACTATAGTAACAAATTGGAGAGCAAAGGCCTAAAGAATATTAAAAATGAACAAAAAATTAAAATCCCAATTTCAAATTGCATTAGAAATAAGTCGATGTGCATGGTGAGAAGTTATTATGGGAAACCAAAGAATATATCCCATTATTATAGTGACACTGATCACAATTCACAACCTACTATTACAGAGATACTTTAAACTTAGATGATTAAGGCTTTCACATTCCAATTAAAATAACACATAGAGACATTAACCCTTAATTAAAAGCATTACATTCCATTAACTAAAACTGAAGCTTAGGCATAAAAATGTTTGCAAAACAAAAATAAACACCCGTAAGTTCATTGAACATGCTTCTAATAATGATTAAAGGTTCAATGAAGTTCAACCAAGAAGGCCCCTAGTATTGATCAAACTGATATACTAAGCAAGCCCGGCAATGATTAACTCCCGTAAGTGAGCTAATCTTACAAATTGAAGGACCTCAAGTAGTACACCAGTAGGCATAAGAAACTCACCTCTGTTCGAGAAGATTTTTTTCTTCCCTTTTTTTTTGTGACACTACTAGTTAAACAAATCAGGTCAGTGTTGACTAATACTTAGCTCGAATCCAAATGACACGGTAGAACAAGTCAGGTCATTTGACTCTACTAGTTTAACAAGTCAGGTTATTTGACACTACTCTGTCAGCATTATGGTTTTACGTGCATTAAATTTTCAGAAATTCTGTGAGTGGTAAAAAAGGATTAGTAAAATTCAATATTTGTATATAACATCTGTATATATATGCTGTTATGTATATATACTGTTATGTATATATAGACTGTTGTATAACATATGTATATATACACTATTATAATATAATAGACTGTTACATATACATAACAAATCTTATATATATATATATATATATATATATATATATATATATATATATATATATATATATATATAGAGAGAGAGAGAGAGAGAGAGACCTAGCACATCAAAGTAATTATATTTTGACATGATCTAGTACATCAAAGTAATTATACTCAAAGGCCCTTTCCACAAATGGGAGGGTGTAGATAATAACAGGTGGTTCATCTTGAGTGCATAGTCAATCTCGTCCTCGAAGGGCTCTTCGGTCGCTGGTAGGTGGCATAATGTCTAGTTATTTTCATCATTCATCATTACCTCTCAGAAGAGCTCAATGTCCCTTAGGTATTTAACAGAATCCCAATACACCGATGAATTTCCTAGTTTCCCAAATTAGATCGACTACCTCATGCAACTCATTTTCCACCCATGCTAGGCGATCTTTAAAGAAAATTTCCCATCCCGACATTTGCTTTCTGGAGGTAGTGCCTACCCAGGGTTCAGAAAATTATAGAAGGGAAAATCTTTTCCTTCTTTGACAAAGCATCCATTAAGGCTCGAATGATAGGGAGTATGTGCATTCCTTGGATTCTTGAATTTAGACCTTTTGGCTTTCAGTGATCTAGCTCAAGAGTTGTTTTTCTTATGCGTATATCCCAGCCCCTTAGTATTGGAATGCTATGGGACCTTAATGGGATCACTAATCCCTTATTGGTATTTTTTAGGTCTATTCCTAGTCAGTACTTCATCTTTTTCATCATGTGTGTAACGTTGTAGCACTCATACTTGGATTAGAGCGATGGAATATGTTCCTTGGTGCCAGTAGAGATGACTTCTACATGCGGTTCTAACTGGAAACCACTAATGTAAATGACCTTACCTTTGTGTTGAATTTACAGGACTAAAGTATTGGTTCCTTCTCCTTAGAGTAGTTATCACATGACAAAGCGATTAAGTTTTCTCCATAGAAGAATTTTAACTTTTGATGTAATGAAGAAACAACCTCCCTGATAGCATTAAGCCACGACCTACCTAATAATAGGTTGAAGGAGGTCGGTATTTTAATTACTTGAAACTCTGTGAGGCTGTCAAGCGGGATAATTTCTAGTTCCTACGAGTCGCATTGATCCCGTGCGAGGTGTTCGTGACTCTTACGGGACCGTTTTGTGGCTGTTTTACGTTTTCACCCGTCGATGACATGTTTTTATGCTTAAGTCAATTTTTTTGCAAATTTACTTCGTACACTCAAACCGGGAGCCCTGTGACTACCCGATTAGTTTCTACGAGTCACATTGGTCCCGTGCGAGGTGTTCTTGACTCTTACATGACCGTTTTGTGTCTGTTTTATATTTTCACCCTTCGGTGACATGTTTTATGCTTAAGTCTAATTTTTGCAAATTTACGTCGTACACTCAAACCGAGACCCCGTGAATACGCAGTCGGTTCCTACGAGTCACATTGATCCCGTGCGAGGTGTTCGTGACTCTTACGGGACCGTTTTGTGTTTGTTTTATGTTTTCACCCTTCGATGGTATGTTTATATGCTTAAGTTTAATTTTTTACAAATTTACGCCGTACACTCAAACCGGGAGCCCCGTGACTACGCGGTCAGTTCCTACGAGTTACATTGGTCCCGTGCGAGGTGTTCGTGACTCTTACGGAACCATTTTTTTACGTTGTACACTCAAACCGGGAGCGTCGTGACTACGCGTCCGGTTCCTACGAGTCACATTGGTCCCGTGCGAGGTGTTCGTGACTCTTACAGTACCGTTTTGTGTTAATTTTACGTTTTCACCCTTTGATGGTATATTTTTATGCTTAAGTCTATTTTTTTGCAAATTTACGTCATATGCTCAAACCGGGAGCCCCGTGACTACGCGGTCGGTTCCTACGAGGCCCATTGGTCCCGTGCGAGGTGTTCGTGTCTTTTACGGGACCGTTTTGTATCTGTTTTACGTTTTCACCCTTCGATGACATGTTTTTATGCTTAAGTCTAATTTTTTGCAAATTTACTTCGTACGCTCAAACCGGGAGCCCCGTGACTACGCGATCGGTTCCTACGAGTCACATTGGTCCCGTGCGAGGTGTTTGTGACTCTTACGGGACCGTTTTGTGTTTGTTTTACGTTTTCACCCTTCGATGGCATTTTTTATGCTTAAGTCTATTTTTTTGCAAATTTACGTCGTACGCTCAAACCGGGAGCCCCGTGACTAAGCGGTCAATTCCTACGAGTCACATTGGTCCCGTGCGAGATGATTGTGACTCTTACGGGACCGTTTTGTGGTTGTTTTACGTTTTTACCCTTCGATTCCATATTTTTATGCTTAAGTCTATTTTTTTGCAAATTTACGTCGTACACTCAAACCGGGAGCCCCGTGACTACACGGCCGGTTCCTACGAGTCACATTGGTCCCGTGCGAGGCGTTCGTGAGTTTTACGTGACCATTTTGTGGCTATTTTATGTTTTCACCCTTCGATGACATGTTTTTATGCTTAAATCTATTTTTTGCAAATTTACGTCGGACACTCAAACTGGAAGCCCCGTTGACTACGCAGTCAGTCCTACGAGGCACATTGGTCCCGTGCGAGGTGTTCAAGACTCTTACGGGACCGTTTTGTGGCTATTTTATGTTTTCACCCTTCGAATGCATGTTTTTATGCTTAAGTCTAATTTTCTGAAAATTTAAGTCTTACACTCAAACCGGGAGCCCCATGATTACGCAATCGGTTCCTACGAGTCACATTGGTCCCGTGCGAGGTGTTCGTGACTCTTACGGGACCGTTTTGTGTTTGTTTTACGTTTTCACCCTTCAAATGTATGTTTATATGCTTAAGTCTAAATTTTTATAAATTTACGTCGTACACTCAAACCGGGAGCGTCGTGACTACACATCCGGTTCCTATGAGTCACATTGGTCCTGTGCGAGGTGTTCGTGACTCTTACGGGATCGTTTTGTGTTTGTTTTATTTTTTCACCCTTCAATTGGATGTTTATATGCTTAAGTCTAAATTTTTGGAAATTTACGTCGTACACTCAAACCGAGAGCTCGTGACTATGCGGTCGGTTCCTACGAGTCACATTGGTCCCACGTGAGGTGTTTGTGACTCTTACGGGAGCGTTTTGTGGTTGTTTTACGTTTTCACCCTTCGATGGCATGTTTTTATGCTTAAGTCTAATTTTTCGTAATTTTACGTCATACACTCAAATCGGGAGCAGCGTGAATACGCGGTTGGTTTCTACGAGTCACATTGGTTCTTTGCGAGGTGTTTGTGACTCTTACGGGAGCGTTTTGTGGCCGTTTTACGTTTTCACCCTTCGATTCCATGTTTTTATGCTTAAGTATATTTTTTTTACAAATTTTCGTCGTACACTCAAACCGGGAGCCCCGTGGCCGGTTCCTACGAGTCACATTAGTCCTGTGCGAGGTGTTCGTGACTCTTACAGGACCGTTTTGTGGCTATTTTACGTTTTCACCCTTCGATGGCATGTTTTTATGCATAAGTCTATTTTTTTGCAAATTTACGTCGTACACTCAAACCGGGAGCACCGTGACTACGCGGTCGGAACCTACAACTCACATTGGTCCCGTGCAAGGTGTTCGTGACTCTTACTAGACTGTTTTGTGTTTATTTTACGTTTTTTACCCTTCGATGGCATGTTTTTATGCTTAAGTCAAACTTTTTGCAAATTTACATCGTACACAAAAACCAGGAGCACCGTGACTACGCGGTCGGTTCCTACGACTCACATCGGTCCCGTGCGAGGCGTTCGTTCCTCTTACGGGATGGTTTTGTGATTGTTTTACGTTTTCACCCTTCGATGGCATGTTTTTATGCCTAAGTCAATTTTTTTGCAAATTTACGTCTTACACTCAAACCGGGATCCCCGTGACTACGAGATCGGTTCCTACGAGTCACATCGGTCCCGTGCGAGGCGTTCGTGACTCTTACGGGACCATTTTGTGACTGTTTTACGTTTTCACCCTTCGATGGCATGTTTTTATGCTTAAGTCTAATTTTTTGCAAATTTACGTCGTAGACTCAAATCGGGAGCCCCGTGACTACGCGGTCGGTTTCTACGAATCACATTGGTCCCGTGCGAGGTGTTCGTAACTCTTACCGGACCGTTTTGTGGCTGTTTTACATTTTCACCCTTCGATGTCATATTTTTATGCTTGAGTCTAATTTTTTGCAAATTTGCGTCGTACACTCACATCGAGAGCCCCGTGACTACGTGGTCGGTTCCAACGGGTCACATAGGTCCCGTGCGAGGCGTTCGTGACTCTTACAGGATCGTTTTGTGGTTGTTTTACGTTTTCACCCTTCGATGGCATGTTTTTATGCTTAAGTCTAATTTTTCGCAAATTTATTTCGTACGCTCAAATCGGGAGCCCCGTGACTACGCGATCGGTTCTTACGAGTCACATTGGTCCCGTGCGAGGTGTTCGTGACTTTTACGGGACCGTTTTGTGGCTATTTTACGTTTTCACCCTTCGATTGCATGTTTTTATGCTTAAGTCTAAATTTTTGCAAATTTACGTCATACGCTCAAACCGGGAGTCCCGTGACTACGCGATCGGTTCCTACGAGTCACATTGGTCCCGTGCGAGGTAATTGTGACTCTTACGGGACCGTTTTGTGGCTGTTCACCCTTCGATTCCATGTTTTTATGCTTAAGTCTATTTTTTTGCAAATTTACGTCGTACACTCAAACCGGGAGCCCCGTGACTACACGTCCGGTTCCTACGAGTCACATTGGTCCCGTGTGAGGCGTTCGTGAGTCTTACGGGACCGTTTCGTGGCTATTTTACGTTTTCACCCTTCGATGACATGTTTTTATGCTTAAGTCATTTTTTTTGCAAATTTATGTCATACACTCGAACCGAGAGCCCCGTGTCTACGCGGTCGGTTCATATGGGTCACATCGATCCCGTGTGAGGTGTTCGGTACTCTAACGGGACCATTTTGTGTTTTATTTACGTTTTCACCCTTCGATTACATGTTTTTATGCTAAAGTCTAAATTTTTTTAAATTTACGTCGTACACTCAAACCGGGATCCCCATGACTATGCGGTCCGTTCCTACGAGTTACATTGGTCCCGTGCGAGGTGTTCGTGACTCGTACCGGACCATTTTGTGGTTGATTTACGTTTTTACCCTTCGATGGCATTTTTATGCTTAAGTCGATTTTTTTGCAAATTTACGTCATACACTCAAACCGGGAGCCCCGTAACTACGCGGTCGGTTCCTACAAGTCACATTGGTCCCGTGCAAGGTGTTCGTGACTCTTACAGGACCGTTTTGTGGCTGCTTTAGTTTTTCACCCTTCGATGGAATATTTTTATGCATAAGTCTAATTTTCGCAAATTTACACCCTACACTCAAATCGGGAGCCCCGTGACTACGCCATCGGGTCCTACGAGTCACATTGGACCCGTGCGAGGTGTTCGTGACTCTTACGGGACAGTTTTGTGGCTGTTTTACATTTTCACACTTCGATGGCATATTTTTATGCCTAAGTCTAATTTTTCGCAAATTTACGTCGTACACTCAACCGGGAGCCCCATGAGTACGCGGTCGGTCGGTTCTTACGAGTCACATTGGTCCCGTGCGAGGTGCTCGTGACTCTTACCAGATCGTTTTGTGTTAGTTTTACGTTTTCACCCTTCGATCGCATGTTTTTATGCTGAAGTCTAATTTTTCGTAAATTTACACCCTACACTCAAATCGGGAGCCCCGTGACTACGCGGTCGGGTCCTATGAGTGACATTGGACCCGTGCGAGGTGTTCGTGACTCTTATGGGACAGTTTTGTTGCTATTTTACGTTACCACACTTCGATGGCATATTTTTATGCTTAAGTCTAATTTTTCGCAAATTTACGCCATACACTCAAATCGGGAGCCCCATGAGTACGCGGTCGGTTCCTACGAGTCACATTAGTTCTGTACGAGGTGCTCGTGACTCTTAATGGACCATTTTGTGTTTATTTTACGTTTTCACCCTTCGATTGCATTTTTTTATGCTAAAGTCTAATTTTTTTGCAGATTTACATCGTACACTCAAACAGGGAGCCCCGTGACTACGCAGTCGATTCCTGCGAGTCACATTGGTCCCGTGCGAGGTGTTCGTGACTCTTTTCGGACTGTTTTGTGATTGTTTTGCATTTTCACCCTTTGATGGCATGTTTTTATCCTTAAGTCTAATTTTTTGCAAATTTACGTCGTACACTCAAACTGGGACCCCCGTAACTACGCGGTCGGTTCCTACGAGTCAATTTGGTCTCGTCCGAGGTGTTTATGACTCTTAAGGGACTGTTTTGTGGTTGTTTTACGTTTGCACCCATTTTCGGCACATTTTTATGTCTGAATCTAACTTTTTGTAAATTTACGTCGTATACTCAAACCGAGAGTCCCATGATTACGGGGTCGGTTCCTACGAATTACATTGGTGTGATATGAGGTGTTCGTGCATCTTACAGGACCATTTTGTGATTGTTTTATGTTTTCATCCTCTGATGACATATTTTTATGCTTAAGTCAAACTTTTTGCAAATTCACATCGTATACTCAAAATGGGAGCCCCGTGACTACGCGTTCGGTTCCTACGAGTTATATTTGTCCCTTACGAGGTGTTCGTGCCTCTTACGTGACTGTTTTGTGACTATTTGACATTTTCACCATTTAACGACATGTTTGTATGTCTAAGTCTAATGTTTGACAAATTTACGTCGTATACATAAACCGGGAGTGTTGTGACACGCGGTCGGTTCCTACGAGTTATATTAATCCCGTGCGAGGTGTCTGGGCCTCTTACGGATTCGTTTTGTTGCTATTTTACGTTTTCACTCTTTAACGGCATGTTTTTATGCCTAAGTCTAACTTTTTGAAAATAAAATAACAAACCAGCGAACAGTTGAAAGACAAAGAGAGTAAATATATATGTAATGTGTAATTGAAGAATTAAGCCAATAAATCAAACCTTGAGCATTCACCGAAAGAATTGAGTTGACAGTGCACCTCACACTTTAACCATGGCATTTTCTCGAGAAGTTCCTGGAAACAAAGAAGAAATCATACACCTGAAATAATAATTGTTTTCTCTCATCAGCTACACATTAGACATAGCAATGTAATGTTGTGAATGTTTCTTAAAAGTATTATCATTTCATATTTTATTAAGCAATTGAATTTGTGTTACTCGGGAGACAACATTTACGACTTAATCGTAAATAATCAATTTCATCATTAATAATTGGAGGAGAAACATTTCTAAATAACTTGAACTAGTAAACATTGAACATTTAGATGTCAAAATCTTAAAAGCGCATAAAACAGCATATAAGTTAATAAGGACCATAAGAGTTATGGGACATCCCTTAAAAAAATACCCGACAAATTCACCCCCTTAAATATTAATTCGTTGTAATTAAGCCTAGAAACAGGATTCCCTCCATTTTTTACCTAAAAGGGAAAAAAAATACCCCAACCCAAAAATAAAATCCAAAATTAAAACAATAAAAAAGTAAAAATAAATAAAAAAAAACTCCCATCATCACAATCCCTTCAATTCCTCCTCCGTCATTTCAACTACCACCTCACCTTTAGCTTCTGCCCCCCGCACTCCCTCCAACCACCATTATATATATAGATGCTATAAATTTTGCCGAAGGTAAATGGTAGGAATGAACAATGAGTCAATTATTATCAACAAAAATATCAGTGCTATAAGTATGGAAACATAATCTTAAATTAGAGTAACGAAGATAATAAAGTTTTTTAAAACAATTTTAACTCCATGTTAGATTAAGAAAGGTCAAACCAGTAAATTGCAGTAGTATTGAAATTCGAATCGTTTACAAAAATAGGAACAATTTCTTCAGCACTATAGTTTGAATTGATTCAAATATAAATGCGTAATGAGGCCTGAAGCAAAGGTTTGGGGAAATTTTATGCAGGGGACATTGGATCTCAGTCAAATGGGAAAAATAAAAAATAATTTATGTTTTAAATACAGAAAACAATCGAAGTAACATGTAGAATGGGATTTTTTTAAATGTTTTAAACAGAGATTAATGAAATTATCTTAGGATTTTTTGGTTTTACATACTTACTAAAAATGAAATTACGGATGTAGGTCCTATAACAACAACAAAAAAAATCAACAGAAGAAATTGTTCTAGGAGATTTTGAATGCAAAAAAACAAAATAACTAAGATGGATTTCAGCCAATGAAAAAATAAAATAATTTCCGTTGTAAAAACTGGAAAAAATGAAGTAATAGAAAATTTATTACAACAAACTAAGTAACATGAGCAGGTACTTAATTGCAGAGACCATATAAGATGAATTACCAAAACCCTACCACCAGCAACCCCCGACCAACCAAACCCTTGTCGAGCTTCAATCGGCACAGACCCAACACAGATGTGGTGCCGACCGCCCACCTTTCTGTCTGAATCTGACCCCGACATACATAAATTGATGTAGGCGTGCGTGCGTGTGTTTTGTGTTTGTGCGCTTGTTCTGTTGTGCGTGTGTGTGTGGGAGAGGTAGATATAGGAACCTGCTATGGTGGTCGGTGGAGCGGAGATTCAACCGACGGTGGAGCAGAGATCAGCCGACGGTGGTGGAGTAGAGCTTCGTCGAGAGAGAAAGCGAGGGAAATAGAAGTCAAACGACGGTTCCTTCTTTTAAGGGGTTTTTTTTTGTGAGAAGGGTTTTGTTTATTAAGATTTCAATGTATTTTAAATATATAAATTATATAGAAAATACTTTTGGCAGTAAAAAATTCTATTAGCTAAAGACGCTCTCTTTCCGCAACACGGGTTTATGTTGTAGAAAGTTATATGACTTTTGGCAACATAAGACAATGTTGCTAAAGCTTCAAATAATTTCCCTCCTAAAAATTTAAGTTTTGGCAACAAGTTTTATTTTATGTTGCCAAAAGTACAATGTAAATTGGTCTTTTGGCAACATAAATAAAATTTGGTTGCCAAAAGGGAATCTTTGGCAACAAAAATAGTTTGTGTTGCTAAATATTGTTGCTAATGGTGCAAATTCTTGTAGTGTATGTAGTGATTAAGCTCGCAGGACATACTTATTAACTTTCATGAGACAAATCGCTCCTTCCCCATTGGAACATTAGAGAGAGATGCTTTCCTCCTTTCCTGTGTTCTGAGTTCAGATCGAAGCCGTTCACAGAACAATTTTCCTTATCAATCACAATGTTTGAAGACATAGTAAAATAGGTTAGTCTGATTCAACAGGAAAACATCTGAAGTTTGAGAAACTTGTGTTAGGTTGGAACTAGAGTTGACGAACATTATGTTATGGAGGAAAGTACTCTAGTTCAGCAAATAACTATTTAAAAAAGTGTTCCATTTCAGCTAAAGCATTCCAATGCTTAACAAGCCGTGGAAAAGAAAGAAAAAAATCTATAAAATTTTCTTATCATCTATGCCCGAAACAAGGTTGTTAGAAGATTAACACAATACTTGTAATGGCAATAGGGTAGAGAAAAATTCAGAAACAAATAATATTCCAAACAAAATTAAGTAATTGCAAGTTGCAAACCTATTTGCCACCTCCACTATTAAGAAGAAAAAATATTTATTACAATTAAGAAATAAATACCTGAGATGACATTCGGTATTTTAAGCAATAACTAAATGAAAACAACAACTAATCAAATTTCCACAAGAAATAACAAAATAGGCTCTCAAAAGATAAAAGCACAGATAAAACTAGAGATGTTTATAGGTTGGCATGTTGAATGTTGTTATGGTCTCGAACCGATCACCCCTTCTCCTTGATATGTGGGAATTACCCAAATAGGAACGAACCTAGGATTTCCATTATAATTTTGATATTGGATGTTATGAAGGTGACATCGATATTGAGGTGGTTGTATGCTAATGTTAGCCACGCCCATATCATAAGGTTAGCCATGCCCATATCATACGGTAAACATGAGTTTGTAGTTGTAAAGTTGAGCTTAAAAAAATATTTATTCATGTGGTTATATCTCCACTAAGTTTGATTATTTGAAATTTTGATCTCACTTATAAATGAATATAAATGAAGTTTGCAGGGGTGTTCCCTTCGTTACAATTTTTAATCGCAGAAAATGGTTGAGCTTATGAATATTAATATGGATCTGTATGAATCAGGTTGTGAGAAGAGATCCGATTTAAAAATTGGTTCTTCTAAAACTTAGAGATAAAAAGATGTTTTCAAAGTTATAAAGTGTTCAGACACGGGCAATATCTATGCTTTGACTTCTTTATACACTTTCGTCTATTCATTGAATTTTGTTTCAGTTTCAGGGTTCGTTTGGATGGTTTTGGACAACGGCAATGTCCCGAAGGGTTTGAGGCAATTTTAAGGGTGTCTAATCTTTATTTTTCTTTGTTGAACATTAGGTGTTTGATAAAATGTTCAAATGAGTTGATTTTAATTTTTAGTGAATGTTTATATTTCTTTGTATTTATTTATTTGTTCATTATTAATTGGTTTTTAGGTTTATGAGTTTAGGGATTTTCAATACGTAGGCATTACGAATTCTATGGTAAAATGGCATCTCATTTTTATACTAATATGTTTTAGGAGAATATTTTTTTAGGTTTTCTTTTTTATTTCCCCCGTTTTTTCATACATCTAGTTATTGTATCCAAATACAAACTTGCCACAACCCTATAAAAGGCAAGGAAATTGTATCGATAAGAGCATTGTCACTAGTTCCGTCAAGAGACCAGTACTTACCGCGTCGTCGCTAAATGACTCTTTAAGTGCATAAAAACGAAATCGGAGCTTCTACCACTTTAGCATTCCTATCAGTAGAAGATGAAACGAAACTACCAATGTTAAAAACCTGAGTAACATCACGAAAGTCAAATTTAGCAACAGTTTTATGTGATTGTAGACATAAACAAATAAGTGACTCTTAAAAGGCAAGCACACGAGTCCAAGAAAAAATATTAAAATTTAAGGGGGCTAACCCAACAAGGGTTGTAACATTTACACATACTTGACAGTTACAACTATTATATATACGACATCTACCACAAAATTTTTAGTTCACAAGTAATATAAGATATGGATGTAGACTATCACAAGTAATAAAATTTGTCATCTATTCAGATTTGAGTTCTTACATCACTAACCAGCTATAATGGGACGAGTCAGCATATTATCAGAAGAATTAATTTGATAGTGTACCTGAAAGCTTTCCATTAATGAACACGTGAAGCGCATGACCACTTAACTGCACTATGAGTATAGGGAGTTCCCCACCATTCAAGAATTTCCCTGACGAACCTATGTCTATACTGTAAAAATCATTGAAAATCAAGATTTTATAACACACGAACATATGCATTCATCTTATATGTTAATGTTATCATTCAAGAAGAAATACAAACAAGAAAAATTATTGAATATAAACTAGATCTTAGTAGGTAATGTACCATGAATAATCACTAGTATCCCTAGTGACATTAATTTGTTCCAAGAGACCAAAGGTAGTGAATGTTGAGATGTCATCTAAAGAAGATAAATCTTTGTTGAAGTCTCCCACGAGAACAGGTCAGCACTGCTTGGTAACATGTCCATCTGTGATGTTTGAACACCAACTTGTATAATTGGTGGCACAAGGATTAGCTTTACACCCACCAAATGATATATATGCATTCATCTAGGAGAGAAACTCATACAAAAAGAGAGTAAATGGAATCTAGGGTAAAATGCAGAAGACTTACTTAATTATTGAGCGGTTTACAAATACACTGTACTGCCAATCATTCAGGGAGAAATTAATTGAAATTTGCAACTAAAAGAAGCAGTGTATGGCAAGAATAGAGGTGAAACTTGTTGAAGGTTTCCTAAAGAGGTGACAGTAGGATCTTCCGACACTAATGATCACTCACGCAGATTTATGAAGCTCCTTCAAATGACCATATTTTGGTTGCCTGGTCAAGCCTATCAAAGTTGTTGATGCAGTGAAGCTTTAGTTTAGTCAGGGTATAAGCGAAAAGATTTCTTATTTGTGACAAGTAATTGTTGAATGCACACAATGGAAAATCCTGAATTGTCCTCTGATGAATCGAGCAACTGCGAGTGCCACTCTCTATCATATGCTTAGTCATCATCTTAGCACATAAGGTGCTAATAATAATGTGCTTTAAGATAAGGAACAACCAATTAGGACAGACCATGATTGATTCTATATTAAGGCATACCACATATATCTCTATGAATAGGAGTATGTCCATATCAAAAGAACTGCTCGACCATTTCAGAGAGGAGTAATATATTCCCAATTCGATAACTTATCATCAGGCATGTTGCCCTCTCTGTAGATATGGGTGTAAAAGAAATGCATGTGGGCCAATATATCTTTGCAGTTATTCCATCCAAATTGAAGCTGCCATTGAGGGTGGTAATAATTGCTTAAAATACAATACACAACATAATAAGAATCAGACTCAATCCAAAGATTAAGCCAACTATGAGACCAGTCTAATTCAATGCCAGTTAGACTGCTTCCATTCTAGCCTAAAGCCAATTCAATGCCAGCTAGAACTGCTTCCATTTCAGCCTAGAAGGCAATTTGATTCCCAATAAATTGTAGTAGGCATCAAGAACCTACCCCTTATGATTTCTAAAAGGTCCTCCATTAGCTACTGGACCTGGGCAGCCTTGTTTAATAGTAAGTGACATCTAGTTAAGGAATGACAGTAACATGTACTGTTTAAACACCCTGCAATATAGATATTTCTTCGATTATCAATTGGATAGAGTAACATGTATCAACATTTTCATTATTTATATTTTATTAACCTACCTTCCAACATTTGGATCAAATCCAATTACGTAATAAGTAAGGACAACCCAAATGGCACATTCTACAAATGAAATGGGAATCTTGATGATCCAATTAGGAATAGCAGATGCCCATGGGGGATAGAAGAGAAGGTCCATTTGCTTGTAAAAGAAGAGAAGCCATGCAATTGTTGTGGAAATATCTGACATTCCATTAAACATGATCATAATCACACCAAAAAACAAAGCGCCAAAGTATATCCCACCATTGGTTATTGAATCTTTGGGCATCTCAGTTCGAAACAAGAGTGTTGTGGTAATCAATGCCATAAATAATAGCTGAAAGAAAAAAAAACGTAAAGTAATATCATTAATAATTGCACATACAAAACAAAGTTGTGTGTGTTTATAACGGGAATCCTCACTTGGAATAATTTGAAGAAGTAGAAAAACGAGTTCCTCTCCATAAGTAAGATTTCTCTATCGGTATAAGGTTTCAATAGTTCCTTTGTGTCAATGCCATATGTTTTGGATGTGAGAGCAGCGGGGTGACTTTTTCTCTCGTCATATGGGGTTCCCAGATCGTCTCCCAACATTCCCCCGACGTGGAATGACTGGAATGCCTCAGTAAATTCTTCGGCTGTCACAAATCTGTAGGGCTCGTCTCTTCGTATCCAATACTACTTCTGATCTTTCCTTGATGTCACATGTCACCAAATTATATAAAATTCATCATTTTAGGGGTCTTAATAAGTAAATAATAATAGGAGCACGAAAGAGACCTACTTCTTGGAAAAATTATGCCGTGCCTTTCCTCTCTGGACATTTGAAACCCATAGATTCACGAGGCTCGTTATAAACTACCATGCCATCGGTTAGGAGAATGATGTCATTGAATAAATCATATGTTTCGAGTGCAAGCTGAAGGAGAGAGATGACAACAGTTCCTTCAAGAATGTGGACGAAGTGTCGGAGAGAATTCACGATTTAAAATGTTGTCGAACTGTCTAAACCAGTAGATATCTCGTCCATGAAAGTGCCTTTGCTAGTCCAACCAACATCTCACCTATAATTTATAAATAACAAGTTTATATAAACATCGGAGAAATAACTCTTATTCAAAATTTTGATAAAATTTGTATATGATTTACCTGTTGTGACACGTTTCCTTTGTCCCCCTGAGATACCCCTTATCATTTCATCTTCGACGATAGTATCTGAACAGACCTCTAGTCCCAAGACCTGAAAAATAAATAGAAAGAATGTATAAGTTTCTCCAGTGTTATGTTACCGGTAGAATATATAATGTTTTATGGTTATTATCTTACCTTTAGAATATAATTTGTAACCACGTTCGCCTCTTGAGCTTCTGTGGCTGCAACCTGAGATATTTGAAACAACAAGTCTTTTTTGAGAAATTTTTGAAAACTACGATATCCTTTAAATGAAATTTCGAAATGAGCAGAATAATAAAAACATCGTGATTAGTAGCTCGTCTATTACCTTCATGTAAACATCAACATTAGCATCATGCTTAATGTTGGCCTCTTTTTCCCTTCTTGACAACTCTTTCAACATTTTTGCAAATATTTGACAATAACAATAATTAAAAAAATGTAATTTGGAAATGATAAGATCAACTCATGCATTGTTTAATAGTAAGTGACTACACAAAAAATTTGAAAAAAGAAAAAAATAGCATTCAATATTGCATGTTATTAAGGGCTTATATTTGGAAATGATAAGAAAGGATGTCTTGGAGGGCACCTCCCTCGGTGCCATTTGGCCGATTCCTCCCTGTTTTGACGGTGTGTCCTTGTTTATTAATTGTTCAAGTATGATCTACATCTACAACCTCAATACAATAGTAATAGGGTGAAATATAGAGAACCTGATTGCGTTGGTTAACCGACTTCAGAGAGACTGCATGGCCCTTGGCGATCACGGCGAAGAAAGCACTTTGCCCACTCTTTGGGATGCCTTACCTTCCATCGTCGTCGTCGGTGGTCAGAGTTCTGGGAAGTCCTCTGTGCTGGATAGTGTTGCTGGAAAGGACATTCTGCCTCGTGGATCTGGGATCGTTACCCGTCGTCCTCTTGTCCTACAGCTTCATAGGATTGATGAAGGAAGAGAATGTGCAGTTTGCGCACCTCATGAAAAAAAGGTTCACTGATTTTGCTGCTGTGAGGAAGGAAGTATCGGATGAGACTGACCGCGAGACAGGGCGAGGAAAACAAATCTCGACTGGACCAATATATCTCAGTATCTATTCCCCTAATGTTGTAAATTTGACGCTGATTGATCTTCCTGGACTTACAAAAGTAGCAGTTGAGGGTCAGCCTGAGAGCATCGTGCACGACATTGAGAACATGGTTCGGTCTTATATTGAGAAGCCTAACTGTATTGTTCTGGCAATTTCTCCTGCCAACCAAGACCTTGCTACATCTGATGCAATTAAGATTTCTCGTGAAGTGGATACTAATGGGGAAAGGACATTTGGAGTGTTGATGAAGATTGAACTTATGGACCAGGGTACTGATGCAGTAGATATCTTGGAAGAAAGATCTTATAAACTACAGTTTCCTTGGATTGGTGTTGTTAACCGCTGTCAAGCTGATATTAACAAAAGTGTCAACATGATTGCTGCTCGGCGTAGAGAGCGAGAGTACTTTGATAGTAGCCCAGAGTACAGTCATCTTGCCAGCAGGATGGGTTTTGAGCATTTAGGGAAAGTGCTATCCAAACATTTGGAAAGTCTCATCAAGTCTCGTATTCCAGGCCTTCAGTCTCTTATTAACAAAACTATAATTGAACTAGAAACAGAATTGAGCCGTCTCGGGAAGCCCATTGCCACTGATGCTGGAGGAAAATTATATATGATTATGGAAATCTGCCGCATGTTTGATCAAATATTCAAAGAACATCTTGATGGCACACGATCAGGTGGTGATAAAGTATACAATGTATTTGATAATCAGCTTCCTGCTGCATTGAAAAGGTTGCAATTTGACAAGCAACTTTTGATGGATAATGTGCAGAAGCTAATTACTGAAGCGGATGGATATCAGCCTCATCTAATAGCCCCTGAACAAGGATATCGCCGCCTCATTGAGTCTACCTTAATTACCATCAAAGGTCATGCTGAGGGAGCTGTTGATGCGCAGTATCCTTCTCTTAGAGTGGAGGTCACACATGCAGCTTGCGAGTCATTGGATAGGATGAAAGATGAAAGCAGGAAAGCTACTATACAGTTAGTTGAAATGGAGTGCAGTTACTTGACAGTTGATTTCTTCCGGAAGCTTCCCCAAGATGTTGAGAAGGGCATAAATCCAACACATTCCATTTTTGATAGATATAAGGATTCATATCTTCGCCGAGTTGGATCAAGTGTATTGTCTTATATCCATATGGTGGTTGGAAGTTTGAGGAACTCCATTCCAAAGTCTGTCGTATATTGTCAAGTACGTGAGGCCAAACACAGTTTACTGGATCATTTCTTCAGCGAGTTGGGTAGGGAGGAGGGGAACCAATTGGGTAAATTATTGGAGGAGGATCCAGCAATAATGCAGCGGCGGATCTCCCTCGGAAAGAGGCTGGAGTTATACAGAGCTGCACAAGCAGAGATTGAAACAGTTGCTTGGTCCAAGTAGATTCAGTGATATATATTTTTTTATTTTAATTTTTTACCATTCTCTTTTATAGTAATAAATGGATTTAACTAATAGGAGAGCTTGTGATTATTTGATTCGTGAGTCTAATTCTTTAGACATCAAGGAGGGAAAGGCAAGGGCTCGTTGCCTATCAGCCACGCCTTATGGCTGTTCTGATATATTGTATCTAAAGATTTTATTTTGATCATTAGGCCAATTTTCTTTTTATTATTATTTTTTAATATAGTAGTACAAACGCTTATCCCCCAATTTCCATTTCAAGGAGTTGCGGCTTTGAAGTACACCAATAGAAGGCCTGTTGTGGAAAACATTTTCCATTTTCATTTTTCTAAAAAAATACAAAATATAAAAAAAAGATAAGAAAGGATCAACATAGCATGTATTATATTCGTGATAGCTACGAAAATATATAAAGATTAAAGTGGACTATAAGCAGCATGAATATCCATCAAATTGGCATGGAGTTCTTCATTTTTAGTTTCTAAAATAGGTTCTTACCCTCACTAATCTCAATCAAGTTGAGAAAAGGTTGCAATATTTTGAACCTGGGCTGAGATTGACCTCTGTAAGCTAATAGATGACCCTAATTCAATAAATGTGTTTTATCTTATCAATAACCTCCGATATAAAGAATATACAAATATGGTATTGAGCAGATTACTATAAAAAAATTCACCTACATTTTAAGGTACACATGCTTATGCCTTATATTGTCCTCATTTGCATCATGAATATCCATCAACCTTCATATCTATGTTTCTTACATTTTAAGGAACGAATCCATTCACCATCACATTTGCATCAGCTGCTCAACAACAATTTATATCTATTTAGAAGAAAGTTGTCATGATTCACAAAATTGATTAACTTAGTCTTATATTTGGAAATGATATGAAAGGATCGGATCATGTATTAATTCCGTGATAGCTACGACGATATACAGAGATCAAAGTGGATGGGTAAGCAACAGAGAACATATTTACAGATGATGGGCTTCGAATGGTTAGATAATTATGTCGCCTTAGGTTGGTTGGACAAATCCGTCGAGGAAATGACTCGAAGTTGGACAACATTTTTTTTCAAGAATGTGAGTCTTTGCATACTATGACAATGCTTGACTGCATAAAAGACATATTCCGCTTAATGAATTGAATCGTTGATATTAATGCCAATGGTGCTATAGCTTCTAAAGTTCCTGTAATTATTTCAATGGTTATTTTTTTAAGATCACCTAGTAATCACTTTGTGTGAGAATGATAAATTAATATTATTACTATGTTTATTACAACAAAATTAGTGCATCGGCCTCCCGTACAACAGGTCAACATGCAACATATATGCTATTTTCACTATATTTCATCATATCACCATGTTCAAAGGCTACATTTACTAACATCTAATGTGCATAAAAATAAACTTTGTCAACATTAAAGAATGCATTTATGGAGGTTACTATAGAGTCATTCATTTGACGTGTCTGTAAACCTTTCCTCGCCTTGATTCATAACATCAAACATGAAAAGAGAGTATAGAGAGAGAGGACATTATATAAGCTAAAATAATGTTAAAGGTTCTAAAAAATGCGGGGCGTGATCGAGGCGTGGAGGTCAAGCCTTAAGCCTTAGAAGCCTAGGCGGGCCTTAGGCGTAAAAAGGCGTTTAGGCCTTCTTAATATATTTTAATATTTTTTAACCATAACAAGGCTATTAAAATACTAAAATTGTATGTATCATCAAAATATGTCAGAATATATGCAAATTAAAACACTGTTTGATTATTTTGGATGAGATAATGGTCCAGTTTGTAAAAAACTCTTTAAAAGGCGATATCGTTTCACCAAAGTATTATTGTTTTTAGAAAAAAAAATGCGCCTTAAGGGTTTTACCAAGAATAAGGCGGGGCGTTTCTTCCAAGCCTCAAGCCTAGGCGGAGCCTAGGCGGGTTTTTTAGAACAGTTCTATTTATACAAAAAGTGTCACGGAGGGAATTTAAAATTAAGCAGGAGAAAACCATATAAGCTAAAACATAGACGTGAAAAAAACATACACCTTACACCGATGATGCGATTGAGCCCTAGGTCCGTGAAAAGAAACATATACCTTACACTGATGCTACGATAGAGACTAGGTCTGTGAAAGAGGAGAAGAAGAAGCATAAAACATACTGCATGATTTCGATGTTGCGATTGAAATAAAAATTTATTCAAATCTAAGGTTACCTGAATCGAAACCACAATTAAAACAATGCATAAGTTATTCAAATCGATATTTCTTTTATTATGATTCAAACAAAACAAAACGTCAAAGTTATTAAAATCGAAGGTTACCTCAATCGAAACCAAAACGAAAACATCACATCGAAGTAACTCAAATTGATGGTTTGGAGTATGAAGGTTTGAGATTTTGTGAATAGTCGAGGGAGGGAAAATTATCTTTACACTTTTAGGTTCAGATGCCGCCAATTTTGTTTATACATTTTAGGGATATATTACACTTTTAGGCTTGGGTAATAATAAAATTACTAGTATAGCAACGGTTTTAAACACTTACAAATTTTGTAAGTATTCAAAACCGTTGTAAATTTTGTAAATGTTATAAACACTAACAAATTAAATAATTTATTAGTTGCGAAATAACCATTATGGTGTAGTGAATGCGTATTAAAACAAGAAGTTAGCTAAATATGTAGTGATTAAGCTCGCAGGACATACTTATTAACTTTCATGAGACAAATCACTCCTTCCCCATTGAATATTGGAGAGAGATGCTTTCCTCCTTTCCTGTGTTCTGAGTTCAGATCGAAGCTGTTCACAAAATGATTTTCCTTATCAATCACAATGTTTGAAGACATAGTAAAATAGGTTAGTCTGATTCAACAGGAAAACATCTGAAGTTTGAAAA
>OX422207.1:3147500-3162500 GCA_949130495.1 Sambucus nigra | reverse complement strand
TAATACCAATACACTTTAATTCTTTTTTTTATAACTTAAGACCCAAAGAGCTTAATTTTAATTATTTTTTAAAATGCTCCTAACTAGTTATTGTTTATTCTTCCCTTTTTTTTTTCCCAAAGAGTTTAATTTTCATTTCTTAATTTTATTTTATGTTGCCTTGTTGTAAGGATGACGATGGAGTAGGAACCTTGGTAAAAGTTATTGGTCATAGATTTGATGGGGTAGTCAAATTAATCAATTAAAGTCTCTATTGTAGCCTTTTTTCAACTCCATTCCAACAAAGAATAAACAATAACTAGTTAAATGATTTCTCCTTTTCTTTCTAGAATTCTAAATTCATTGAAGGAGCATATTATTAGCAGTTTTCTAACTATCGTTTTTGGATGTTTTAAACTTAATATCGTCAATAGTATAAATTTGTTTTACATTCGTTTCATTTTATTTGAGTTATCCCTTTGTGTAGAAGGTGTATTAAAATTTATCATCATCAACATGAGATAATGTTAAAAAAAATCTTCAATTAATCACCACATCCCTTTCGGGATATGAAAACCGGTCAACATCTCAAATTTCTATATTAATAAAATCGTTTTATTAATTTGTCTCGTTTACTAAATATGTCGTTAAATAAGTGCTACAATATTTTTTTTGGTTCCAAAAGATTCTCTCTCTCTCTCTCTCTCTCTGTATATATATATATATATATATATATATATATGTCCTACTACAACCCCCTAATAACAAAATAAAAGGAAAAATACTAAAGTACCCTTAATGCTAAATAAAACTCTAATACAATGGTCACCTCGCGGTAAGCGTAGAAAATATCGGCTACATTATAGGCACATTCTCCCCCCTTTCTAGGCTAATCACCTGGTGATACATGTCCGGTCCACATTTTTAAGTACAAACTGGTCCGCATAAGAGCAGTATTGTGTATATATCTATATATATATGACCTATTGAGAAAATATGTTTTGAAAGGATCAATTACAGAATATCATATATAAATAGGACTTATAAGTTTCCTTGATTGAAAAAACGGCATGCAAAAAAATTATATAAAATTATGAGGTAATATTATAACTTGAGATGCTTGCGTAATATTTGTAAAATGATAGAAATTTAGATTTAGATACCTGGGACCTATCCAATAACAACAAATTCAAGCTTTCAAACTTAAATCAGCAACGTATGTATTTTTTCATATTTTTATGTAAGGTCATTGTTGAAATATCTTTGCGATGCCAAATAAATACCGGCGCAAATACTAAAATATCTTTGATAATACATTTCTTTGACTATAATATATTTGCGTGAACGATCACATTCTAGAGTGTAAAAAACATTATTTTTTTCTCTAATTTATTTTCAGATTTGAGACCGAGACTTACTAGGAGTGTCAATTTTAGACATGAATCGATAAGAGAATATGAAGTTGACCTGAAATATCGTGCTTTTGTCGGAGTCTTATGACACAAAGTCATTTCGTGTGTTGTTCATGTCAAAGTTATGATTTGTGTTAGCCGTATAATCGTCTTATTTATCTTTTTACTCGTATTTTAGTGTATTATGGTGTGAAAAAATTATTCGTGTTAGTTGTACCGCATCGTATTTTAAATAGACCGTGTTCGCGTTAAGTAAAAAATTACAATTTCGAGTTGTGTTGTGTTCATTTCTAAATATGTTTCTCTTCTCATGTTAAAACATGACCCAAAAAGATAAGCGACACAACTAATATTTTATGTCTCTCTCGGATCTATATTATTACATGTTGAGTTGGAGTAAGACTTGAAGTTGTGAGATATTGAACCAACGTGCAATAATATAAATCCAAACAGTCGATACGAGAGTAAAATATAAAAATAAATTTTAGCAGGTTTTATGCCTTAGTAAACAATTCTTTTCAAATATTTTAAAGACTCAAAGTCATTTGAGCGAAGTCATGTCGTGTTCGTATCAAATTTTGACTCGTATAAGTCATTTTTATTCGTGTTATAAAAAAAGTATTAATGGACATTGATCATGTTAAGCTAATATACACACATAATGGGGAAGAATTTATAAACAACTATAATTTAAAAAAAAACATTACACATAAATTAACATAAACAATATGTGCATTCATGGAAATGAGAGGTCAAAGTTAATGAAGGTATACAAACGGGTATTAAGGGTTGTGAAACTATTCACAAAAAATAAATTCTTAATAATTAATACAACAAATTTAAATTTTAAAATCATTAGTACTAGAAAAAACCACGTAAAAATATAATAATGAAAGAAATTTTTCGTTGATACACAAAATTAGAAGCTGAAAAGTGAAAGGTTTAAATTTTGGTGTTTTTGGTGTTCCACCTAAAATGAAATATCTATATATATTATTTGTAGAAGAATTATCACTATATTGGCTCTCCTTTCCTTCTCTTCTCTACCGTCCTTATTCTCCATCATTTTCCTTCAAACTAAGTTCCCACATTTCTTCATTAAAGATAAGGTAATTCATTCTCTCTCTCTCTCTCTCTCTCTCTCTATATATATATATATATATGTATATATATATATATATATGTATATATATATATATATATGTATATATATATATATACATTTATATATACATATAAATTAGCGGATGCCCGTGTCGAGGGATAAATTTGCCTCGTAATAAAACTCAATCCATAATTACCCGCCGTTTAAAATAATAATAATAATAATAATAAAAATATATTTTTGTAAAAAAATAAAATAATTTAATAGCATGTATTTAAAAAATAATAGTATATTAGTAGTATAATAGTATAATAGTGTATACAATAGTATAGATTTAATATGTATGATATTTTACCTTTTTAGCGTGATATTTCATGCATCCATGGAAGGCATGAAATATCATGCATAAAAAAGTGAAAATATCATACATATATTTTGTCATCAACATCACCTATCTTATATTTTTTTTCCCTATAAATGTGACATTTTTTTAGATAAAAAATTATAAATTTGAAAATTATGATTAAACTCTCAATTGGGTTGTTCGTAATTATATTAATTACAATATTATTATTTTTTTCCACTATAAATTAGTACCTCTAGAAAAACAACCTTTCATGTTCTTATCTTTATATATTACGAATTTGTTTATATATTGTTTGTAGATCACATGTTTACTTGCATATGGTAACGAGAGGCACAAATTGGTGATTCTCCAAGTCCCATGGCGACTAGACAAAGATCAATGTAAGTTTATGTATTTTTATTTTTATATTTAGTCATCCTAACTTAATTTTATTTTTTACTTTATTTTTGTGTGTTGAATTCCATTTTCTAATTGTTTTCTTTACCACCCGAGATAAATGTATATCGAGATACCGTCTTAGATGTTTACAAATTAGACCTACCCCTGTATGCGTAAGGTACAAGCGCGTCGATGCATAAAGTACAAACGAGATGATGCCCAACAAGTATATAGACGACATTATCTCAAAAGGGCAAATTTAGAAAAATATATATATTTTTATCAACGTCATCTATGGATCATGATATTTTTTTAGTTTGTCTTAATTCTTTAATTTTTTTGGAACCACTTCCATGTAATTTGATGATTAGTTGGAGGTGACATTTTACCAATAATGAAAATATTACTATGAAAATATTGTAACCCTTCATTCTCTATATAGTAATTCTATAGGGACACAATTTTCTATTTGCATTGATAGGTTCTTATTGCTAAGAAGGCAGAATAACCAATCCAATTCTGCACATGATTGTGTCAGTCAAACCGTGTTCGCAAACTGTGTTCCCCTAAAATTACTTACGTAATTATTTTGTTTGCATCACGTAAAAGATGATAAAAATTATATGCTTCAAATCTTGATTTTACTTAAATTACTAATACTAATGTTGCTTTGACCCCCCTTTTGACTTTTTTCAGTGAAGATGTGCACCAAAGGAAGCTTCAAAGGAGTAGAATTAAAGATGTGGAGAAACCCTTTGATATCCTAAGCCATGACCATGAGAAAACCTCAAAATGCAAGCTTCAACCTTTGAAATTTGTTCTACTTACCATAATTCTTTTCACTTTCATAACCCTTTTCTACTCCCCAGCTGGTCGTCACCATGACCGTGTTTTGCAAGCTATTTCTAGGTAAGTTTTACTCCTTATTGCACGTTATGTATTTTACGCTGACACATATTTTCGACACACTTTGTATGACATAATGATGTGTGATTTCTGCATTGATTGGTGTCCGGAATGATAATCATTGAATAGATGCATATGCCAGGCAATGCAAACACGGTGTCACAAAATGCGTCGAAATCTTGCGTCAGTATAAACATATATTTACTTTTTAAAAGTAAGTAAGAGATTTATTGATGAAGATGATTCACACACTTCATCAATATATTCAAACGTTAAAAAAATTTGATGGCCGAAACGCACATATATGTTCAATCGCAATTCACCCATTATATATTGTAGAATTTTATAATAATATTTTGTGGGTCGTTGAATTTCTTTGAAAAAATTTGTTGTTTTGGCATATATCTATTGTTTAGGCATGTTAGAAAGACTCATTCTATATTCACATATATAGTTTCTTAAAAAAGCTAATATCCTAGCAATTTAGCAATTTACGTATAGGTACGCATGTTTACGTATTTTTGTGTGCATAAATAAATAAAATTAATATAAATATCCCTATTTTAGCAGCATTATAAGATCTGAGTAGTTAAATCTTTTGATTAGTTACTCTACTATTAAGAAGTTGTTCAACTAATATGAACTTGTGTGCTAATCCTAATTGGACCACATTTTATAATGTATGGTTTGGTATTGATATGGCCCACATTTTAGGTAACATATTACCTGTTTATTTATTTAATTTTTTTGAGGTTATTACATGTTTATTTATTTAATTTCTTAGTGGGGGGTGGGTAGTTATGTTCAGTATGAAACTATTCTTGAAATGGCATTCTATTGGCTAAAGTGCAAAGAACCCCAAAAAATTTAAAGTTTGCAAATAACCCCCTCAATGTCCACATCTCCTCTGTGACACCCCGACTAATTAAATACCGGGTAGCTACTCCTTTATTAAATTAATTCAAAATGCCAAGTTGGCTCAGTTAATAGCATCACTGTAGAAAACATTTTTATTATTACTAACCACCTAGTATTTAAAAAGTAAGTGCCAAATTTTATTTAAAGTCTGATTAACATGCAACAAGTGTAATAAAGAATGATAACACCATTCACCATACTGAAGTAAAAAGAATAACCATCACATAATGTAAATAAAGTCTGGAGGAAAACTCCTCACTACAAATCCCACAACTGAAATAAATAAACCGAATACTAAAACAATACATGCCAAAGTCTGAAAACTGTAATGGAAATGTAACTCTAATAGAAATGGGCAACATGCCCTACAACTGATAGATAATGAATCTGGAATCCAAGTGATAGAAGCGTCTACAAGCAAATCCCAGTAGCTTCCACAAACAGCTACAGCTCGTCACCAGAATGAGTATCCTATGCATGGTGTCCTTGTTGCTAGGCACCTAAAATGGTTTTACAAGAAAAGTAGATTTGAAAGCAAACGGGTCAGAGCCCGAATGTGGAGTTATATTTTAAAAACCTGCAAGTGCTTTAAAAACATTTAAAACATTAAATGCAAAGTACATGTTAGGACGTGCACTCACATGATATTCTCACCTCTCGTCTAACTGTGCACTCCTAACGTAAGTACTCATTTACAACGACACAAACCACTAGCTAAGTGACATTATATCTAAATACTAAGTGACATTATCGATATGGATTGGCTCGTAGCTTACAGGGCCATGATTGATTGCTTCAGCGGGAGCATTATTTTTGCCATTCCGGGGCAAGAGATGTTTATAGTGGCGATGCCTCGCCCAGAGGGAGGATCGACCGCTCATCTGTATTACATTGAGGAGGATACCTCTAAGGAGGTAGTGATTCCTTTAGATTCTATACCAGTAGTCGGGGAGTATTCGGATGTGTTTCAGGAGATACCAGGCTTACCCCCAAGTGGAGAGATAGACTTTGTTATAGATTTGCTACCGGGTACGAGACCTATAGCACGTGCACCGTACCGTATGGCTCCAACTGAGATGAGGGAGTTACGGGATCAGATAGAGCAGCTGTTAGGTCAGGGCTTTATTCGCAGGAGTACCTCACCTTGGGGCGCTCCAGTTTTGTTTGTGAAGAAGAGGGACGGTTCACTGAGATTGTGTGTGGACTATCGGGAGTTGAATAAGGTCACGATACGGAATAAGTATTCGTTGCCTCGAATCGATGACTTATTCGACCAGTTGAGAGGACCTTCTTTCTTCTCAAAGATTGATTTGAGATCGGGATACCATCAGTTGCGTATCAGGGAGGAAGATGTCTCGAAGACTGCGTTCTTATCGAGATATGGTTCTTACGAGTTTCGGGTTATGCCTTTAGGCTTGACCAACGCTCCAGCTGTGTTTATGGACTTGATGAACAGAGTGTTCAGGGATTTCCTAGATCAGTTTGTCATTGTCTTCATCGATGATATTCTGGTTTACTCCCAGACAGAGGAGGAGCACGCCGAGCATTTAAGGCAAGTTTTGCAGACACTTCGTCAGAACGAGTCGTATGCAAAATATGAGAAGCGCGAGTTTTGGCTAAAGGAAGTCCAGTTTTTGGGACACATTATTTCCGACCGGGGAATATTTGTTGATCCGGGGAAAGTATCAGCGGTGAGGGAGTGGAGACAGCCCACGACACCGACTGAGATTCGTAGTTTCTTGGGTCTAGCAGGATACTACAGGAGGTTTATTCGGGGCTTCTCAGAGATAGCAGGTCCTTTGACACATCTGACTCGTAAGGGTGTGCCATACATCTGGAGTGACGCCTGTCAGTTGGCATTCGATGAATTGAAGGACAAATTGACCTCAGCACCTGTGTTAGCATTGCCGAGACCGGGAGTTGAGTATTTGGTTTACACCAACGCGTCTTTGCAAGGGCTTGGAGGTGTATTACAGCAGGAGAGACAGGCCATAGCTTATGCTTCCCGTAAGCTTAAGACTCATGAGAAGAATTACCCCACGCATGATTTGGAGTTGGCAGCAGTGGTATTTGCTCTATGGATTTGGAGGCACTATCTTTTGGGGGAGAAGTTCCAACTGTTCACGAACCACAAGTCCCTACAGTACCTGTTCACGCAGAAGGAGTTGAATATGCGGCAGCGTAGGTGGTTTGAGTTTGTGAAGGACTACCAGTTAGACATCCAGTATCACCCGGGAAAGGCTAACGTGGTAGCAGACGCGTTGAGCCGTAGGCCAACAGATGAGGTGGCAGAGGTGTGGAAGGCTAAGTGGAAGGAATTGGGACACCAGGATGCAGTGGCCCAATCTTTCATGTCTGTGATGACCGTTACATCGCAGATTGTCACGAAGATAATACGGGCACAGGCTAATGACTCGTTCTATCAAGAGCAGATAGTTCGATTACTAGCAGAGGGAGCCGAGTCCTATACCGTCAGCTCAGATGGGGGATTACACTTCAATGGGAGATTGGTAGTTCCGGAAGGAGAGGAATTGTGACACGATGTGATGGCAGAGTCGCACGGCTCACGTTTCGCGGTACATCCCGGAGGGGACAAAATGTACATAGACATGAGACGCCAGTATTGGTGGAGCGGTATGAAGAGAGATATCGCTGAGTTTGTTTCGAAATGCGCCACTTGTCAGCTTGTAAAAGTGGATCATCAGAGACCGGTAGGATTGCTACAGCCATTGAAGGTCCCGGTGTGGATGTGGGAGAGCATATCCATGGACTTTATCACGGGGTTGCCTACGTCGCAGAGGGGTCACGACACCATTTGGGTAATTGTGGACAGGTTGTCCAAGGTCGCTCAGTTTTTACCCGTACGGGCTGACTACACTACGGGACAGTATGCCAGCTCTTCATTTCAGAGGTTGTGAGACTTCACGGTGTGCCCCTAAATATCGTGTCTGACAGAGACAAGATATTTGTTTCGAGGTTTTGGGAGAGCTTCTAGGAGGCCATGGGCACGGAATTGCGGTTGAGTACGGCTTATCATTCGCAGACCGATGGGCAGACAGAGCGCACAAATCAGATGTTGGAAGACATGCTATGCATGTGCATTATTGACTTCGGGGGTGGATGGGAGCAGTACCTTCCACTGGTGGAGTTTTCTTACAACAACTCCTATCAGTTCACTATTGGCATGGCTCCGTTTGAGGCATTGTACAGTAGGTCTTGTCGTTCCCCAGCATGTTGGTTAGAAGTGGGGGACAACAAACTACTTGGGCCGGAAGTAATTCAGGATACTTCGGCAAGGATTGAGTTGATTCGGAGTCGCATTCGGGTAGCTCAAGACAGTCAGAAGAGTTATGCTGATGCGAAGAGATTTTTCAGAGAGTTCCAAGTGGGGGACCAGTTTTTGCTCAGAGTATCTCCTATGAAGGGGATTATGCGATTCGGGAAGAAGGGGAAGTTGGCACCAAGGTATGTGGGGCCGTTTCCTATTATTGAGCGGGTCGGACCAGTTGCGTATAGACTTGGGTTACCGGAGCATTTGCATCGGATTCACGATGTGTTCCATATTTCCTCGCTGAGGAAATACCTTAGAGATAATTTGGCTCATTCTCACATTGTTGTGGAGGACATCGATCTCCAGCCGGATAGCTCCTACGAGGAGGGGCCGATTGCTATTTTGGACCGAAGCGAGAGGAAACTGCGGTCAAAGATAGTTCCGTTAGTGCGTGTTCAGTGGCGACATCACAATGTCGAGGAGTCCACATGGGAGCGCGAGGATGAGATGCATGAACGTTATCCAGAGTTGTTTTTAGCAGGTACTTTCTAATTTCGAATTTCGGGACGAAATTCAGTTATTAGGGGGAAGTATGTAATACCCCGTACTTTTGGCTATATTTATTTTTGGGATTAATTAATTAAATGCGTATTTATTGGAAATTAATTCGGGTTATAAATACTAACGAGATGCGAGTTGGTATTTGATTATGTGCATACATGTTTCTATATTAATATTGAATTATAAAATTTGTCGTGAGATTGATATACGACATTTTGAAAATTTTGTTGAGACGCGTGTGACCGCCGCGTCACGGTATAATATTTTGATTATAAAAGTGAATTTAAATTATATAAACTGTATGGTCGTTTTGAGTGCGCCAACGCGTCCGAAAGGGTCGAGATAGTCAGAAAACACTAGCCGGGGGTTTAGTTTGGGTCCCGGGGTATTTTTAGGCCATACCGGCAACATAAAGGGCATTTTAGTAATTTTGTATTTTTGGAGAATTAAAAGTGACGAAAATTGGGAGTTTTAATCTGATTGGGAATTGACCCACTAAGCCACTAACCAACCCATATTAACCCAACAAGCTACGTAGGTTATTAGAATTAGGTTTTCTAATACCTTCCCAAAGCAAACCCTAGCCACCATTGGAGAAGAAGCTTGGAGAGAGAAGAAATTCTGCAGAAAAGCTTCATCAAACCTACACCAAACTCAGAGACAACCAAGGCAAGTGACTTAATTCCATTTAATTTCAGAGAATGTTCCTTCCATGTTAGAATAATTCAAATTTTATGTTTGTTCTTGGTGAAATATGAAAACCCATGTAGTTTGGAATTTAGAACTTGAAAATCTTGAGGAGGATTGCATGTAGAATGATAGGTAGATGATTATTCTCATGATATTTGTGATTGGAAGAAATTAAAACGGATTTATATTGGGTTAATTGATGATTACAAGTTTTAGGGTTCATGTTCTTGAGAAATTGGGGAAAAGTATAGAATCTTGTAATTTAATGATGTTTGGGATGCATTAATGCCTTAAAAGATGTTAGTATATGACCTTAGCATGTTTTAGGATGATTAGAGAACTTAAAACATTGTTGGAACGAACTTTGGAGAAGATTTGAGGAGTAAGAATGGTGAAAAAACGAGATTAGAAAAATCTGGGACGAAACTGGTAGGTCGTTAGAAGCCCCTGCCCAGGTCGTTCGAATGAACTCGTTCGAACGAACTCGTTCGAACGAGCTTCTAACGAATTGACCAGTCGCTTCTAACGAAAGGTAACCTCGTTCGATAACTTCGTTCGAACGAGATCTCGTTAGAAGGTACAGTTCGTTCGAACGAACTGGATCTCGTTCGAACAGTCTCGTTCGAACGAGACTTCTAACGAGACGACAGTGGAATCTCGTTCGAACAGCCTCGTTCGAATGAGACTTCTAACGAGCTGGCAGTCTGGGCCTTTTTGGACTGTTTTGATTTTTGGAGTCCCGTAAACGTGTTCGAGGATATAGATAACATTCCGATGATGATGTAATGATAGAATTGGGACTTTTGGGTATTTATGAGAAGGAAATTATATACGAGAGTTAAATTAAATGGACGGTTTGGGTTGAGACGTGAGTGTCTACTACGACGTGAGAATAAATTATGGCGCGTGTGATTATAAACCGGAATAGTATAAAGTGTGATAATTATAAGTTGGTATGAGAATGCGATATGTACTACGATTAAACTACGGGATTACTAGGATGTGTGTTTACTTAGTATTGGTATATAAATTGTGTGTATGACATACCTACCATACTTGCTATCAAGGGAGGTTCACGTTCGCTTAGGGCCCTCTAATCCTTGTGTTGCCCGGATTTAGACTGGTTACCTTGATGAACATAGGTCATAGAAAGACTTATTGGGATATTAATAAATCCGCTGATCGTGGGAGCGTAGGTATGTGCGTGACCCATGTGATGTGATTGTGTTCGCCTCCATTATTTGTGATGTTGTTATCTGTGAACTATTCCCGAGAGATTCGGAATATGTAATCCTTATGTACGTGATGTACCGGGATGGATAGCAGAGTATGTGTGCACCGCAGCTTAGTTCTCGGGGTGCTTGTATTGTATATTTATGATGTGAATAATATACACTTAATTAATGGGAACCTTCATGTTAATGTTGTGAAATAATTACGGTATTGTTTCGAGAAACATAACGGGTTAGCTGATAGTGAAATATATTGCATATTGAGCATCTGAGTTTACGTTAAACCCCTATTTAATTACGAGCGTTATAATGTTAATAGAACCGAGTAATAAGGGTAGGACCTATGATAGTCTAGCTAGATATAATGTCACTTAGCTAGTGGTTTGTGTCGTTGTAGATGGGTACTTACGTTAGGAGTGCACAGTTAGACGAGAGGTGAGAATATCATGTGAGTGCACGTCCTAACATGTACTTTGCATTTAATGTTTTAAATGTTTTTAAAGCACTTGCAGGTTTTTAAAATATAACTCCACATTCGGGCTCTGACCCGTTTGCTTTCAAATCTACTTTTCTTGTAAAACCATTTTAGGTGCCCAGCCACAAGGACACCATGCATAGGATACTCATTCCGGTGACGAGCTGTAGCTGTTTGTGGAAGCTACATGGATTTGCTTGTAGACGCTTCTATCACTTGGATTCCAGATTCATTATCTATCAGTTGTAGGGCATGTTGCCCATTTCTATTAGAGTTACATTTCCATTACAGTTTTCAGACTTTGGCATGTATTGTTTTAGTATTCGGTTTATTTATTTCAGTTGTGGGATTTGTAGTGAGGAGTTTTCCTCCAGACTTTATTTACATTATGTGATGGTTATTCTTTTTACTTCAGTATGGTGAATGGTGTTATCATTCTTTATTACACTTGTTGCATGTTAATCAGACTTTAAATAAAATTTGGCACTTACTTTTTAAATACTAGGTGGTTAGTAATAATAAAAATGTTTTCGACAGTGATGCTATTAACTGAGCCAACTTGGCATTTTGAATTAATTTAATAAAGGAGTAGCTACCCGGTATTTAATTAGTCGGGGTGTCACATCCTCCTTGAACTAGGCATTTTATCTCAAATGCCTTGTTTTAAGGAATATTTTTAGTAACAGAGAGGGGTAATTTGTAACAAATGCATTGTTTCAGGGGAGCTTCTTGTATAAAAATAGTTCAAGGGGTTTCTTGCAAAGAAATATTACTCAAATAACCCCTTGAATGTCCACATCTCCGCCTTGAACAATGCATTTTGTTACAAATATCTTGTTTAAGGACTTTTCAGCGACGCTTTTTAGCAACGTAGGGGGAATATGTAACAAAATCCATTGTTTCAGGGGTATTTTCTTCCATAAAATAGTTCAGTGCGTTTCTGGCAAAATAATATTTTTCAAATAACCCCCCGTATGTCCACATTTTGTTGCAAATACCCTGTTTTGAAGACTATTCAGCGACGTTTTTTGCAACACAGAAGGAATTTTGTAATAAAATGCTTTATTTGGGGGGATAATCTTGCATAAAAATATTTAGGGGGTTTCTTGCAATATAATATATTTAAAATAACCCCATGAATGCCCTCACCTCCTTCTTGAGATTTGCGTTTTGTCGCCAATACCTTGTTACAGGGACTTTTCAGCGACACTTTAATAACACGGGGGGGGGGGGGGGGGGATATGATCCTTTCACACTGGCATCGTTTCAGGGGAGTTATTTTGAAACTCTCCCCCAGAACTATGCATTTTGTCACAAATATCCCGTTTTAAGGACTTTTAAGCGAATTCGCAACGTTGTTTTCGAGGGAGTTTCTTGCATCAAATCAACTTTAGGGTTTTTTTTGCAAAAATTATCACGAGGCCTTGGCGCACTTAAGCCTACGTCCCACGTGTAAGTAGTTAAACATTATCCAAACAAATACGGACAACAACGTTTTTGCGAATACCAACTCGTAAAAAATGACTATTAATTATTCATAACTTAATGCAGGCAACATTTTGTGAACAGGTGGATATGGGGCGAATCAGACCCGCGTTACGCATTCGAAATAATCGTCGAGTGGGACAAGGTTCCAACCGTCATGTCAAAAATACCCGACATAAACAAAATCCAAAGCATCGGATTATTAAACTTCAATGAGAACGAAATCAACAATTGGAAAAATATTTTGCCTCATGCCAATCACATTGTTCTCCAAATAGACTACGCCAAAAAAAATGTGACGTGGGACACTCTGTACCCCGAGTGGATCGACGAAGAAGAAGAACACGAAGTTCCCACGTGTCCGTATTTGCCGAAAATTGAAGTTCCTGAAGAACGAGTTGAATTAATTGTGGTTAAACTCCCGTGTAGGAACGAGGCGAATTGGTCTCGAGACGTGGCTCGGTTGCATTTGCAAATTTCAGCCTCTAAATTAGGTACTTTGGCTAAGAGGAATTATAATGTTCATTTGATGTTTGTTACAAAGTATTTTCCTATACCAAATTTGTTCACTTGCAAGGAGCTAGTTGCGAAGGAGGGTAATTTCTGGTTGTATAAGCCAAATTTGGATGTGTTGAGGCAGAAAGTTAGGCTGCCTATTGGTTCATGTGAACTTGCATTGCCACTCAAAGTTAAAGGTTAGTTTTAATGCTTTTTAAGGGTAATTTTGACTTTTGACCCGTATTTATTTTTAGTTTTTTTACCCACCCCCTTTGATAACACATTTAGACACACCCCTGGAATTTTGAAAGTTAGATTTACCCCCTCGTTGAAAGTGAAATTAGGGGGAAAATAAGTCTAATTTTTGAACTTCTAGGGGGGTTATGTCTAAATCTTTTATTTCCACTGGGGAGTTAAATAAAAAATGCCTATTTTTTTTACCCACCCCCTTTGACAATAACACATTTAGATGCACCCCTCGAATTTCGAAAGTTAGATTTACCCCCTTGTTGAAAGTGAAATTAAGGGTCAAATAAGTCTAATTTTTTAACTTCTAGGGGAGTTATGTCTAAATCTGTTGTTGTCACGGGGTTAAATCAAAAACCCTTATTTACCACCCCCTTTGATAGTAACACTTTTGGACACACTCTTGGAATTTAAATAGTTAGATTTACCCTTGTTGAAAATGAAATTAGGGGGCAATTAAGTATAATTTTTGAACTTCTACGGGGGTTAGGTTTAAATCTGCTATTGTCATGGGGTTAAATAAAAAACCCTTATTTTTATTTACATGGTTTAGCCCCAAAGTTTGCATTTGGTCGCCTTTAGACTCAAAAGGGACATTCTTGAGATTCTCCAAAAATGTCGAATTTATCAATGGGGGATAAAGAAGTCTAATTTTTGAACTTCTAGGGGGGTTATGTCTAAATCTGCTATTGCCATAGGGATTATGTAAAAAACTTATTTTAATCTATTTAATTTAGCACCAAAAGTTTTCACGTGTTCGCCTTTGGACGCAAAAGGCACTTTTTTACGATTCTCAAATAGTGTAGGATTTATTGTTAGTTTTTTTTTTGTACTTACCCCCTTGCAATAATAGCATGTTTAGACAAACCACTGTTATTTCAAAAGTTGGATTTACCCCCTGCTGACCGAAATATGGGTTTTTATTTTGTATTTTATGATTGTATAAAGAAAATTCATTTGTTAAGTTTACTTTTTGAACTTCTAGGGGGGGGGGGTATGTCTAAATCTTCTATTGCCACAGGGGGGTTAAATAAAAACCGTTATTTTTATTTACATGCTTTAGTCCCCAAAGTTTTCTGTTTTACTTCTTTGGACGCACAAGGGACTTTTTTGAGATTCTCAAAAATGTCAAATTTATCAATTGAGGATAGAGAAGTCTAATTTTTGAACTTCTAATGGGGTTATCTCTAAATCTGCTATTGTCACAAGGGTTATGTATTGTAAAAACTTATTTTAATCTAATTAGTTTAGCCCCAAAAGTTTTAACTTGTTGGCCTTTGGATGCAAAAGGGACTTATTTGCGATTCTCAAAAAGTGTTGTTGATTTTTTCTTACCCCTTTGCGATAAGAGCACGTTTAGACACACTGTTGGAAATTCTAAAGTTGGATTTACCCCATGCTGACAGAAGTATAGGTTTTTTATTTTGCATTTTATGATTGTATAAAGTGAAATTCATTTATTTTAAGTTTAATTTTT